>MU382646.1:0-492927 GCA_022495115.1 Xylaria castorea | reverse complement strand
GTAAAAAACGCGTTTGTTGGCATGTTTCAACAAACGTGTGTCGCACACTATGTAAAAGTGGGTGGGTCCCGACACTCCGATTCGAAATGACAGTACCTAGAAAGAGTAGCGTCAATGCCCACATCGTCATCATTGTTCGACCCAGAAGCAGACACAAGCGGCAACCCAGCCAACCAAGAAAAATTCAAGGCACGAGAAACGCAATCCAACGACAAAAGTGGTTTAACACGCCAACCGTGGTTCGAGCATTCTAGCCAGTTGGACAAGCCTCGATCTGTTATTTAAAGATCCAACAACCCAACAGCCCGACTTCGTTCCTCCTAGTCTCGTCACACACCTCTTATTTACCAGATCGGCTTTCACCACAGAATACCTCTGCAACACTCTGTAACCAACTACAACACCTTCACACCATCCAACCTAACAATCTACCTCAATCAAAATGGCTTTCACCGCTAGGTAAGTTTGCGAATCAGCTCAATTGACTGACAAGCTGCTGCTCGCCGATTGTTTTCCTGATGACTGACATTGGTCCGTAGCGATATTTGCAAGATCATCCTTGCCGTCATTCTACCGCCTCTTGGTGTCTTCCTCGAGCGTGGCTGCGGAGGCGACTTCCTGATCAATATCCTTCTGACGATTCTGGGTTACTTCCCGGGTATCATTCACGCGCTGTACGTAGCTCGCCGACCCAGCCGACATTATCCAGCTCCCTACAAATCATCCATCCCTGCCCCACAGGGCGCTTCTAGCCCAGCCCAAACCGGTCCCCCTCTAGCCAAGCATGACAGAACCGTGGCTAACATCCGTTGCTATCCAGGTACATTATTCTGAAGTATTAAGCACGGTGGAAGAGGAGAAAGAGTAAAGACAGGCTGGCGTTTTCTTCCCTTGGTCGTCATTGATTATTTCCATCCGAACGCGCTATACCCATACAGTGCATTTCAACAGACAACAACTGTCTCGTCTCATGGCGCCGAAAAAAAGGAACTAAGCTCGGGCTTGGCGACACTTCATCACTGATGGTTATCACGCGGTTATGGGCGGCATCTACAAGACATCGAGACAATGCAGTATGACCTAACCTAATTCTGCTCTCGGCGTGCAGTGGGGGACGTCCGTGACCTGCGGGTCACTGTCATCAGTTCGATTTGCGCCACCTTCGTCACTGCCGACTTGTTGTCTTCTGGTTTGATTTGATGGTCGGGCCGACTGCGCCCGGAAAGTAGAGAGTGGAGGTTTGGGATGGCATTATTATACCAAGTTTCTTTCCTTTGTTCTGCGACGGGTTTAGCATAATAGTGGTTCTTTCAGGCGTCTCGCAGTTGGGTTGTGGTTTAGCGATTACACCCTGAACATAGTGGTGAATGAATCTTGATACCCATGATCGCTAATCTTGCGAGCTTTAAAATTGTGCAAGAAAACATATCGGTGATATTACACGGAACAGTTGACCGCGAAATATGATTCAAGCTGTGGACGTGGCTCTGTAAACGACCTTAACACGGTATGATTGTGAAGGGGGTATATGACCCACCTTGGTTCAACTCCCTTGTCTGTGTTTGTCTAGTGCAAAGGGGTGGAACTCCCTCATAGACGACGGTTTGCTGTGTACCCTTAAACGGTTTGTTGCGACTCTCGAACTGCCCCTTCAACAACACGTGAAATATACTAAAAGCATGCAATGACAATGATCAATAAATTCTTCTATGAACAAAGCATATATCTATGTTGGGGGCATATGTCACAAGAATTCGGTCTATGTAGCGCTAGCTAGCTTAGGGAGCATGTTGGTGAAAACACAGAGCAGTTGCAAGATCGTACTCCATTATGCTCGCCCTACCTTGAATGATAAAACCTAACAGAAGAGATTAGTGAATGGATGTAAATCCACACTTTGATCGTACTCACATCATTCTTGCCTGGGCCGACAACAGCATCTTCAGATACCCGCACGCTCCCTGCGCCCTCTACATAAGCTATTGGGGCGTCACCCATGACTTTTCTAGCCACCTCGCCCACCGTACTGTTCTTCTTTACCAAAACACAATCTCTAAAAGCGACCTTCGTATCTGAGCCCGAGCTGAAGCTCGTCGTGTTCCTTACTGGGAAGACGGGCACCAAACCCAATATCTCGGCTGCTTTCGATAGAACCTGAACAACCCCAGTAGAGCCGTACCTGAACAAGATCATATCCCTGAATTCTTCGATGGTAGCCTTGTTCTTCTCGTCTAACTCTTTGAGCCCCCCGCCGTCCGGATCGCCGTCTGCGATGAGATCCTCCCGGGTATCCACGAATTCGGTTCCCTCGGTATATCTTATGTAGCCCTGCTTCGCCATCTTGCGCAGAAATAACTCGGCCTTGGCCGAACAAGCCACGACAAGGTTGGGATCTTGCTGCTTGGTGATCTTCATGAGGTTCGTATATGCGTCCGAGTCGTCGATCTTATTGAGGGCGATGACGGTAGGGAACTTCTCGTCAGTGAAGGTGGCCACGACACGGTCGACGGTCTCCTCGGACCACGCCTCGAGCGGCTCCTTCAGCGCCAGCCTGTCGAGGGTGCGCGCGACCACGGCCGACGTACTCCCGTAGCCGGAGAACTGCTGCTGGAGCGTCTCGACGGCGGTGGCCTTGACGGCGACGTGGCGCCGCTTGATGGAACCCCACCGCTCCCACAGGTTGCCCTTGATCCACTGGACGATCTCGCCGCGCAGCCAGGCGATGTCCTGCGACGGGTCGTACCCCCGCGTGTTCTCGCCCTCGGCGTTCGTGCGCCCGCTCGCGTCCACGACGTGGATCAGCGCGTCGGCGTGCCGCAGGTCGTCGAGGAACTTGTTCCCCAGGCCCTTCCCCTGGTGCGCGCCGGGGACGAGCCCGGCGACGTCGAGCAGCTCGATGGGCACGGAGCGCCGCCCCTCCACGCACGACCCGTAGTTGGGCCGGCACCTGTCCTGCATGCCGAACCGCTCGCAGGCGCATTGTATCTGGAGGTAGCCGATGGCGCGTTGGGGGTCTATCGTGGTGAATCTTTCGAAGCGGCCGGGTCAGATGGTGAGCAAAGTAACGATAAGGGGGCGGGGAGGGTGCGTACGGGTAGTTTCCTGTTGTGCGGGCACCAGATCAGCGTCGTTGCTCGGCTCGGGCAGGTTGGTGGAGGATCCCAAACCCACCAACTTTGGACGTGGCATCGGTCAAGCTGTTCAGGGTCGTGCTCTTGCCCGCCGACGGTTTGCCGACAAGGCCGATCAAGGGATCACGAGGCATGGCGCGGCGAGCGAGGGGGGGGTGAGGTTTCCGGTGGCGAGCGTTCTGCGCAGCGCAGCGGGTGGAGGCAGCAGTTGTGGGTGCTGAGGCGCTGAGGGAGGAGGGAGATGGCAGGTTGCGCAGGTTGTCGCGGGAAACCCGAAATCACGAACGTATTGAAGTGGGATGAGTTATCTAAGGTGGGGTGGAATTGTATAATTTCATGCGCGGGGCGTGCTTTCGCGGCTCCTAGCGCATTTCGAGCTGCTGTCAGGCCCCTGTTGCCCTACCGACAACCTTGTAGCATATCATATTGTAGCACCGAACGAATCCTTGCATATCTGTCTGGCGACGAAGAAGACGAAGAAGACGGATCTCCGCGTGGATTTCTTCGTATGTCTGGGCATGTTCGTTGTTTTGATTGATTATATCGTAGAATCCCGGCCAACATGCGAAGAGGCCACTTTCCACTATCAAACCTACCGGCATGGTGTGTTTTCAACAATATTACGTTTGCTGGTGTTGATGTCGCAGACGTTGATGGTCGAGGCTTGGGTCTGATTGCCGAGAAAGACCTCGATAACGAAAACGACGACTTACCTGCCCTGCTTACAATTCCGAAAGAGCTTGTCCTCTCAGCCACGACAGTCGAAGAGTATGCTAAAGAAAATAAGGACTTCCGCCAGCTTCTCGATGTAGCTGGTCATCAGGTAGTCATTCCAAGTTCCCATACGTCGACTCCCCTGGGTTAACAAGCTCTTCATTCGCCAGTCACTCAGGGGAGACATTCTCTTATTCCTTTTAACACAGCTTGTTCTGTCCTCGCCCGACTATAATGGTGGTCAAGGGGCTAGCACAGCTTGGACTCAATATTTCAAGCTCCTTCCTACGCAGGTCCCGGTCCCGACGCTATGGTCTGAATCGGAACTGTCTCTTCTAATAGGCACTTCGCTTGAAGTAAGCTCTATATTGCAGAACTGTCGTTCCTATCTAACGCCACTTAGCGCGCGGTATCTGCAAAACGTAGTGCGCTGGAAAGGGAGTTTAACCATGTTCGAGACACTACGAGGGAGCTTCCACGATGGAACGCGCTACTTGAAGTCGATGAAGCAGTTACCCTTGGTGACTGGATATTGTTAGACGCTCTCTACCGTTCTCGGTCGCTTGCTTTACCAAAGTCAGGAGAATCGATGGTGCCCTGTCTTGACCTAGTGAATCACTCGAATCCAGCAACGGCCTATTTCGAAGAAAACGCAGAAGATGAGGTGGTGCTCCTTTTGCGCAAGGGGGCGAGTGTGCTCAAGCAGGACGAAGTGATTATTGACTACGGGCACGACAAATCAGCTGCCAAGATGTTGTTCAGCTATGGTTTCATCGATTCCACCTCGACTGCTAAAAGTATTATCCTGCCAGTAGAGTCTATGGACGATGACCCACTCGCAAAGGCCAAGCTCCACGTCTTCGGGTCTGCGCCTACTCTGAAGATCACTGACGATGACACTGGAGTCCCCCATTGGGATGCGCCGTTTGTTCATCTAATGTGTCTAAATGACGAAGATGGCCTACACTTCAAGATCTTGCGGGAGACTGACGGATCGCAGTATCTTAGGATGTTCTGGCAGGATGCTGACGTCACCGGAGAAGCTGGAAATATGGAAAGTATCATAAAAGGCCATGATTTATACCATGTTTTTCGTCTTCGTGCAGTCGCTATCGTTCTTGGGATGATCCAGCAGCAGCTAGAGGCTTTGGCAGCCTACGATGAAGAGAGTGAATCCAACGAAAGTCAGAGACCACATATTGGCAAAGCGATATCACAACTAAGAGCTATTGAGAAAGATCTTTTTGAAAGGACCCTTCAAGTTCTCGAACGTGAGGTAAGATAATGAAGACTTCCTGTTTCGTCGCCTCAGTGTGCAGAATTTCTCTAATCTATATCTCCGTCGCTTGCAAGCGCTTATTCCCCGGTCATGAACGTAGCTATGATGTGTATCCACGTGGCCTAAACTGACTTCTTCGCAGAAAGACCAGCTTCTCGAGAACGACTCGGTGACGACGTATCTTTCTGCAATGAATGGCCCCCAACAAGGCGACATCGACAATGAAGACTTCGCATAACCACGCGGTAGAATACTACGCTAATTAAAATCACCGCCTTCTCGCCCTATATGCGCATAACTAGAACCGAGGTCTGATTCGGAAAGCTCCATAGTTGCACGCAATTCACTGGTACGTTCAAATCACCTGGGCATTGGGAATACGAGATCATAGCCTACATTTCTATACTGCGACAGCTGATGTCTTGAGAGCCCTAAGAATATCCCTCGCCTTACCCTTGCCTATTCACTAGTATTCGATCTTTATCACTTGCAGATCTGGTTGTCCTACAGTCTGGTGCATGCTTTCGCAAGAATTAGCATTCGTCGTCAAATAAGCAATGCGCAGGGCTGACATCTGTAATGAAGAACAGCAGAGATATGATGTACGCAGCAATCATGTCGGTGCCTTCCATAAGAGATTCGGACCGAGAATCCTAACTGTCTATTGTATATTATCGAGTTCTTTGGGCAGCGAGGCACATACACGATCATATTCAGTATCTAACGTTTCCTGTTTGGCAAAACCCCTTGTGCCCTGTCGCCCTGTCTATTTATCCGGCGAGTAATTCAACTAGAATCCCAGCGCGAGAGCCACGACATAGAATATCGCGTGGCATCCTTGGGTCTCCTTGCACCCTTGCTCGATCCTATAGTGCTGGGCGTCTGTCATATAGTGCTGATCTGGAATGGAACATATAGATTCATTTTGCTAAATATGGGACTCCGTCTCTTACTCTTCCGCGCTTTGCAGGACGCTACGGGCATTTTCGCTTAAATCGCACTACAAATGCAGTCCCACAACAGATGTCAAATACCATTAAGCGATTTAGCTAAACAGGTTTGCTGGGTATATGAAAATCTTCACGTGCTCATGAGTCGGTCGCCTTAAGACGATGTGCTGTCGACCAGCATGGAAATCCCGGCGGCGCTGCAGAATGTAGTGCCTTTACCCTGCATTAGACTATACATGTTGCTGTATTATCTATGCAGTCACGACTGCATCAAAGTGACTGAAGGAGACTGATACTGCAACATCTCACTAGCAATTCGTCTAGCCACATCGAAAAACACGAGGCTTGGGCTACCTAGACGTGCAGATCTACTGCCTCATGCCCTCAGCGAAGTCGGCGCGTCAGAGGTAAAGGGTGAATACCATTCGTCCGAATGTGGCGATGAATCGCTTCGAATCACGGAAGTAGGTAGCGTAGACTGGGTAGGTATTGCATGAGCGGACCATGTCCTATCGTCAGCCGGACATGATGGCGCGCCAAACCCAGCTCAAGCCCCCACACCCATCGTGCTTCATTCTGTCATTTTTTTAACGCGCCTAGACCTCATCCCGGGGTAGACGTGCATAAGCGGTTCAACAGTATGGCAAGACATTACGAATCACTCTCATTCGCGATTGAGACGCCGTCTATCAATCGATAAGATTCACTGTTAATCCTCATTTGCATTCAATGTACTTAAATGTACTCCTGTGGGCTTTAAACGAATCAATAGGCGAGAAGAATCTCATGCATCTGCCCTGCATGAAGTAGCCTTTTTTTTGCTCCGTCATTGGGACCAATAATACACTTAGACGAAAACAAAACGGAATATGTCAGATTGATTAGCTCGAACGGGATCCCGAGATTGTCTTCAGTATTCTAGTCTAGCGTCGTCGTTACAGGCTTTGTCAATGGTCATCTGGCACAATGAGCGACAAGCGGATCAATGAGTACCCACGGTCGCGGGGAAGAAAGTTGTACCATGGCGTCGGTCCCCAAACAGTTTCTAAACGGCGAGCAGAGCCAGGCCTCTCGTTATGTGGTGTGTTACTCCGATCCTCCTCTACAGGCATCCCCCGGGCCATGAGCCCACTCCGGTGCTCCAGAGCCTGGTTAGCACGATAACCAAAGGTGTCCTGCATTACGGCCCTGATACTGGCACACTCTGGTACTAAGTAGGCTGATGCGAATGCACGCATGAGTGCTCGCAGAGGTTCTCGCTTCACTACGTACATGGCAGCGCGTTTCTTATTTTTACTTTTTGGTCGTTGTGAGGTATACGGTATACGTAGGACAGACAAGGAGGCGCAGTTTGCTTGGTATGCCTATCTACGTCAGGTATACCACGATGCTCAGCTCCCATTCAACTTGACGATGCTCAAGAACATGGAATGCGTGTGGCAGACCTTGGCATCAACACTACGCTACTATATACCCTCGTCAGCTCCCCCGGCCGGCTCCTACTGATTGCTTAAAGTTGTTGATATGAACCGACCTCACTCCTTCACCCCCTGTCAAACCCCGGATTTCTCTAACCCATTCCTATTGCACTAGAAGTCCAGATATCAGCCTAGTACACTACACTACACTACACTGGGGCACGGGGTGTTGCGACTACTGTCCGTCTTTTGACGCCCCGCAAATTCGACGTATTGATCTAGTTAGTTAGTTTCCTGGAGAAGCGGGTGCTGCTGACTCCGTTTCTTCCTCTTCATTCCATTAGCTATTCTCGAATTCGTTCTTCTCCATCTTGTTTCCACCTCGCCTCCTCGACTTCCACCCATACGACTGACTACTACCTCACTGTTGCGAAAATCCCTGCTTCGACGAAAAGGACTGGAAATTTTCCCCGAGGCAAAATAACGACTTCGTGTGACGCGGCCTGGTATTTATTCGTAGGATCAGGGTCTTCGAAATACCATTCCATCCTCCCATCAACAAGGGCAACCCATCCGCTGGCCCAGTCGTGCTTCGAATGTTCTATCTTCCATGGGGAGCGATTTAACTGTAGAATTTTCCCTGTCACGACTTCGACCTACGCGGTGAGCCTGCCAATTCCAGAGGTCGCACTGCATATAATCGTTCGCCAAGATGCCGGGTATACTACCAATGAAAGTGATTAAGGTGGGCACCAGCTCCCAGAGTCGGATTGCCCAAGCATGTGATCGTTGCCGTTCGAAAAAGATACGTTGCGATGGAATTCGGCCAACATGTTCACAATGCTCAAACGTTGGCTTCGAATGCAAGACCAGCGACAAGCTCAGTCGACGCGCCTTTCCTCGCGGTTATACGGAGTCCCTGGAGGAAAGAGTAAGGCAGTTGGAGTCTGAAGTTCGAGAATTGAAGGATTTGTTGGATGAGAAGGATGAGAAGATTGATATGCTCTCCAAGATACACGGTCACCGCTCGCCTTCCTTCAGGTCGAGTGCGAGCCCAAAGCTTGTCGCAAAGTCGGACCGGGATACAGGCCAGCCCGTGAAGCAAGACGTTTTCCGCGTACAAGCTACCCCATTGCTGCTCGGTGTTGAGAATTCAGATTCGTACTTCATGGGGTCCTCGAGTGGACGCGCCTTCATTGGTAAGTTTGCCGTTCTAATATATGTCAACTACCCCTAACGTGAATGCCAGAAACATTTAAGCGAAAGATTCAGGAGAACGGGAAGCCGTGTGGAGACTTCAATCCCGAGGCATTTCTCCATATTCAAGGGTGCTATCCTTTGGTAGCAAAGCCCCTGTCCCATTCCTTAAGAGTTCCCCCTCGACTTTTCTCGGACAGATGTGTGAATGTTTACTTTCAAGAGTGGGCACCACTGTTTCCCGTGCTCCACAAACCTACATTCCTGCATCTTTATGAAGACTTCAGTAGCGATTCAGACAAGGTCAAGAGCAATTACAAGCTCGCACAGCTCTATTTGGTCTTCAGTATTGCTGCCCTGTCGAGCGAACATCCAGATCTAGAACAAATTGCTGCTTGTGAAATACAATGGCGAAAGGCGCTGGATGCAATCATGATGGACAACACAATGCACACGCTTCAGTGCTTAGTCCTCGCTCTTGTGTACTGCACGATTCGAGCAGACTACAAGCGTCTTCAGCACTACAAGGCCATTGCTGTTGGGCTATCCCATCGGCTAGGCTTACACCAGAGTCAGAAGCGGTTCTCATTCGGAACTTTGACTATCGAAACACGGAAGAAGGTTTTTTGGACACTATATACTCTTGACTGGTATGATCCCTTTTCATCGTTCCAGTATAAGTGACTAATCTTTGTCAAGCTTCTCCGCCGCCATACTTGGCCTCCCGAAGTTGATGAGAGAGGAAGATATCCATGCAGAGTATCCATTAGATATCGATGACGAATACGTTACAGAGAAAGGATTTCAGCCTACTCTCCCTGGAGAGCACACTAGAATATCGAGCGCTCTGGCCCTGTTCAGACTGTCGCGAATCTTGGCCCATGTCTTGGAGAAGAATTATCCCGCTGCCGCCTCTCACGACCTTTCACTTCAACAAATGTCGATTCTTGATGCAGACCTCCAAGCCTGGGACGAATCTCTACCCACCCATCTCAAGCTCAACTTCGTTCAGGATAAACCATCAACGGATGTCACAGGCAGCAGGTCTCCGATTTTGGTATGGTCGTATCTGCTTGGTAGTTGAATCGCTCGCTAACACTCACAGGCTCTTGCGTATTATTATACTCGCACGCTTATCTATCGGCCAGCCATCGGCTCGAATTTAGGAGCAAAGGCCGCGCCGGCGCTTTTAGCAACTGCTGATTCTAGTAAACGCATCATCCAGATCATCCAACTTCTTGAAGAGAGAAGCATGTCATTTTCCTTTTGTCTCAACAAGACAGATGTTCTTGTTCTTTGCGGCATGACTTTACTTTACCAGAGCTTGGAGCTCAAGCATGATAGTAAGCTCATTAAAGATATAGAACGGCTGACCACTGTCGTTCTGAGGATGCTGCTGAAGGCTAGAGCTGCGGGAATTTCTGATCTGCAAAGAGTTGCCAGGATGCTGATCGTGGTCGGTGAACCATCACAGCCGGCATCAATGCAAAAGAGTCCAGGACTAGCAATGGCTGCACCACCGAGAACTTCTCCTTCAGCGAGTGCCTTCACAAAGGGCTTGCCATATGGTCGGCATCCCGGAGCTGCCATGAGTGAGACAGATTTGCTGTCTCAACAGGAGAAGATACGTCGTATGACGATGCCCAGCTCGTCTGCTACAAGACCAGAGCTCTATCGCACACAATCACGAACCTCGTTTGACCACACCCGCACAGATCAACCAGCATCGCGACGGGACCACCAGTTCTCTATCTCTCAAATCCAACAAAGTATGATGCGAATATCACCCAATCATAAGGCAAAACAAAATATAGACTATCTTTCGCTTAGTAACAATGCAACATCTAATCCTCAGCCACCCTCACCCAACCGAAACCACATACCAGCCTCGCAGTCCATTCCACCTTCACACCCGCCTCAAACCTCGTTATACCCACCTACGCCAATGAATAAAGGTGTTTCAGGAGGTAGCATTTCGTTAAGTGAATGGGAAGCACTACTCGGTGCAATGGACGGAGGCCAGATCAACGTATATGATGCAATTTACGGCGGGCCAGCTTTGTCTATGGAAACACCGACTAGCGCAGCGACAAATTATACGGAATGGACGCCGGATCCTTGGGATTTGTCTGGTTTCAATATTGGAGAGCTGGACTTGAGCACAAGCGCGGCCGGACCGCAGAGTGTGCTCAGTCTTAGCGAGGAAAGCCTCAGCTCGGGAGACGATCTCTCGAACGACTTGTACCTTAGTGTAAAGAGCGATGACTACCAGAACGGTTTGATACCCCACCGGAATAGCCGCGACGGGCCGTTGGCATTGGAGGGTCTGGATATGGGTCTAGGGTTATGAGATTGATTTGATGGTATCAAAGTCTATGTCTATGATTGGTGGTTTGGTAATTTTAGGGGCGATTGAAGATTTACGGTCTTATATCCATATATGAGGGGATTGGTGCTCCGGCAGGACGGTGTTACTTACAATGGTCATGAGGGTTCTATTGGTTATTGGAAAATATAGTAGGATTGGCTCCCTGAGTCTCATTCAACAATCATTCTCAACCCAAATCGTAAGGCCTTTTCAGTCTCTTCCATCTGTCTGTCCCTTTCCTGTACCCCCTTGAGTCATGTACGTACACGGCAACCTCCGGAAACCAACCAACTTGGGGGAGGGGGATCTCGGGACAAACGATAGTGTAGTATCGCAGCATGTCAATCAAAAAGTGTTATTACATCCAGCATAGCGTGAACGCTTGCGCAAGTAGAGCGACCATTGAGCACGACCTGACTCGAAGCGGGGGGTATCACATCCCAAGTAGGCATGGTCGATCTATCATATAGCAGTAGCACATACACATCATGACTCGCAGCGCACTAGGCCTAACGGCAGGTACCAGATCTACGGCCAGGCGCTCGCTGGCTGCGTCATGGGAGAAAACGACCTATGTTCGTTTTGGGACGGGCCGCCGCCATCGGCGTGAAATAACGACGCTAGGAACGCATGGTCATTCATTACTGTAACCAACCTCCTGCACTGCGCCTCTCTCCCGCCCTCGAGCAACTCTTCTCCGGGCAACATAGTCCAGCCTGTACTCACACTTGTATGCAGTCTAATTTCTCTCACATCCATCCTCCTTGACCCTGGCAGCAGCGTGTTTTTGCTTTTCTGCTTTGCTCCTAGACTATAGGAGCCTATGTACTTCGTACTAAACACTGTTCAAGTAGTAAAAAAGAACATTGGTATTGTTGCGGCCCTGCTTAGTGTAGTATTAGAGGTAATGTTATGGGCTCTATCCCTATAGAGCCTTCAAAGGGCGGTACCACAGTATAGTTTCAGTCTTAATTACTTTAGTTGTGACCAGAGTATATCAAAAACTAAACACAGATATCTGAGTTATCTGTAGCCTTGGGAGGTTTCTCCAGCTAACATGTAAGTAAATACGCAGAATACCATCAGATAGGGCTTATTGTTATAAACGGACTATTGGTTTATCGGCACAATTCTCTTTGCCCCTTAAATCTCTTATCGAATTACCCAAACTTTATTATTAGATCAGAACAATTAGATAGTTACGTACCTAGTCTAGAATCACAACAATTAAATCCGATATCCCCAAAAGCCATTGAGGCCTTGGTTCATTCATCCGTCCGCCCCCAAGCAGCCTACCTACCCAGGTAGGTATTTATGAGTTGATATAGTCAAAGAGCCTCTTGGCCTCTCAGCATCGTGCACGGTGCATCGACCGTGATCCAGCAGTCATCTCCCTCCTTATGAGTTCACACCGTCCGGGTTCCCAGGCACGTGTCGCAATTATTGGTCCGCCCCGACGCGATATCTCCAGCTATCTACGCAACTGTCCCCCGCTCCGGGTCCACAGTTCTACCCACCCTTCCCTTTGAGATGAACTGTCTCGGCCGCTTCACGAGTCCGATGTATCCGAACGTGTTCAGGAACTAGCCGGCAATGCTTGTTTTCTTTGATATTCCTCTGCGATAATGTTTCTTGGCCCCTTATAATACCACTGATTGCGGCTATTGAGTTGGTTTACATCGGATTGTCACTCAAGACAGCAAGATTGACACGAACAACGTCTGTCACTACAAAGCACGTTTCACAGTGGTATCTTGTTACTGGCAGTATCTCAAGTGAAGGCACACATCGCACTACCCATCGGATTGCCGAACTCGTACTTCCATCACTCATACAGATTTGGCGCAATTCTTCTTAGCAGCAGCGGCGTTATCCAATCAGATTGCTGTAACAATATTTACGGACAGCGAACCAGAAGAACTGCCTGTAACAGGTATCTGATAGACACCGATTGGTCCGTTACAGCAACCTATAACCTCTGATAGCCTCGTGTGAGACAGGGCCGCGACCACAGGTACAGGCTATTCAGTCCACCTTGTTATCTTTCTAGCCTCTATATTGCGGCCCAACGAACGAAGTTACAGTGGGATTCATCGTTCACGCGAGGCTCGCACCATATTGCTATCAGCACGATAAATCACATCCTCGCCAAATGACAATTATCCTCTTCACATAACTTCCGGCCGTTAAGACAGGAAGAGTTACCGCCTTAGTCTTTGTGCTGGAAGCAAAGCCAATTTTTGATCTTTCACGACACAAGGTTTAAAGGACTATAACACTAGCCAAATGCCAGCAACGCCAAGGAAGTCTTCCGTGGTAACAGCAAGCGAGCGGAGCTCATTGCTGAGAGCTGAATATGACCCCAGTAAGCTCTATGTTTCGTACCCCTCTGCTTTGACGGACTTTGCGGAGGCATAGACTGATGACTAATAGTGAGCAACCCTACTATACTGAAACATGGCTTGAAGGGCCCACGGACCACACATGGGGAGAAGCACGTCCCACAAACAATAGGACACCGAGGGTTTAAAGCCGCTGCTCCTGAGAATACCATGGCCGCTTTCAAAGCGGCCACTGAGGCAGGCGTTGACGCACTCGAGACAGATCTCCATCTCACTCGTGACGGCGTGGTCGTGCTTTGCCATGACGAGACGCTCCAGCGTTGTTACGGTAATAAGGCGAGAGTTCGTGACCTCGATTGGAGTGATATTAGTCGGCTGCGTACGCTTCGTGAACCTCATCAACCCATGCCCCGTCTCATTGACCTCTTGGAATACTTGGATCAGCCCGGGCTGGAAGATATATCGCTCATGCTCGATATTAAGGTAAATCTCCCGTAGTCATGTTACCTGCTACAAATGATTGTCAAATAATAATAGTGGGTGCTGATGAACTGCTTTTTCAGAGACATGATGACGCTGAAGAGATTATGCAAAGAACAGCAGCGGCTCTTGGCTCAGTGTCAAGCAGACGGCCTTGGAGTACTAGAGTTACACCATGCTGCTGGGACGTAAGTTGACCCTCTTCGGAGAATACCACTCAAGATAAGGTGGGACTGACTATTTGACAGGCGACATATATCAAACTTAGTATGAAGTATCTTCCGGACTACCATATCACGCATGTGGGATTTTCCACTACATATGCACGCTGTTTAACAGATATCCCAAACATATCATTCAGCATGCTACGGCATACTATAGCCTCCCCATTTGGCGGACGTTTTCTCAAAGATATGAAGAATTTAGGCATTCCTGTTTACGTATGGACCGTAAATGAAGAGAGCTGGATGGAGTGGAGTGTCCGAAAAGAGCTCACTGGCGTCATCACAGATGAGGTCGCTTTGTTCCACGAAGTGTGTGACCGGATGGTTAATGGCGACGGCCAGATACAGATTACTAATAAGAGCCAGAAGAAGGCAACGGGCCTAAACTCCTGGTCTCTATATCGAACGGCACGGTTCTGGGGCGAAATGCTTTTTTTCCAGTTCCTCATTGCTGTATTCATGGCCAAAGAACGGTTTAAGCATGGTTCCCCGAGTTACCGTATCAGCAAGGCGTTAAACGCTTAGAATGACTTCCCATCAGAACAATTCATTTAGGAGAAGGGTGGAAAATACCTAATTAAGATAATAATGTCCACCGAGAGAACGGATCAAGCGATCCGCAGCTCGCCACGGACCCTGATATAGAAAGCAGAGCAAAGAGCTGATATTTGGAACGGATCGTTCGGCGACAAGTAAACTGGTTGCTTTTCATACGTGGATTCACACATTTCCCACCCAGAGACACATCACGTGTGGCAAAAATTCAAAGTCTTCGAAGTCTCTCATCAGTGTCCTGAGTCGGGGAATCTTCAATCTCATACTCGGAGTTTCGCATCAGGACCTGTATAATGCACTCACTACAAGTCTGGTGTCCTCTTGGCACATAGTTTCGAGCATTACTAAAACCACCTAAGAGTGCTATTCTATTAATCCCAAAGCTTAATAATCAACCTGGACGATTATATCAGCGGCAGTTATCAGAAACGCAACACTGAAAAGTCGCACTCTCCAATAGGAAGCCAGCCAGTCTGGAGCCACAGGCCAACACAGATGAATAGTTAGCCATGCCAATGTGGTCGCGACAATGGCGCCGTCTATCTCAAGCCTTGGCGTACCATTAGTACGGAGTTGACACAAATAAGTTATAGTAAATATAGTCGGGACATACGTAATGGCAACATTTCACCCAGTGTCTAGTACTGCAGACTTGATGTCGAACTCGAAACGAGGCGCGGAGAGACATACAGTTTCGCCATCAATTTGCGGTCAAACCAGAACATTATGTCGCATATCTCCGCAAACCGGAGGGCCAATCGGAGCGAACCCATCGCTTCGTGTGAGGTTACGACTCTTGCATTAAAAGTACCACACAACTAGCTGAAGCGGTAGCTGGTGGCTGGCAAGTATGAGAATGAACCAAGCAAGCCCAGAAGAAGAACGACCACGGTAGTTCATGCAGTAAGGCTGCAGCATAACGATCATCCACCCATCCAAATACCAGTACGGTACGGGATTTCATTGGCCAATGTTACCTCAGATACAGGGGCCCTGGGCAAATCAATCAACTACCGTCCGAGAACTGAGTATTAGATGTTATTCGTCTATGCAGTGTATCCTCAAGTTCGGACGGTCGTTTGCAGCTCGGGCTTGTTCCCGCGTCTAAGCCTCCCGCTAGTTACCATGCAATGAGCCTATCCCTCTACCCGACTGAACCCTGTCGCGCACCTTATCTGAGTTGTGCCTCCTCGTGACTCCCACAAAATTAAACAAGTCTGAAAGTTGCGAGTAGGCGGCGTAGCTATGCATTACGAGTGACACGAACTACAATGACGGGAAGAACCGGAAAGTCGTATACCGCCCTTTGTCCGACATGTAACGATGGTCGCGAAGAGAGGTCTCTGTAAAAGGGGTGTACTGGTAGCCTATTCTAGTAGTTCCAGCTTCCCGAGACTTACGTCGGTGAGGCTCATTCAACGGAAGCCTGTCTTGCTACTAGGATTTCGAATTATTATAAATCACTCTCCCGCTTGGCATATGCAGCAGGGTATTACACCCTTCTCAATGTTTCATTCGATTGTATCGGCTTCCCTGTACGTCGTGATGATAAGACGTGGTGCCAAGATGGCAACGAGGGTTGATACGATACATTGTTACTGGAGGCCTCAGGACTACGGCTACGAGAACGCCCCTCGATTGAGACGATCACGGAATCCGCAGAACACTTCCCTAGTTTCCACGGAACAGAACTGCAGCACTATAACCACGACACTACCAAAAGTAGAACGTAATCAAGTCGGGCACTTGACCGTCTGCAGCTATTATTACGTACCGTGACACCAGCATATCATGGGGGATTCACATTGGTAGTAATTGCACGATAGCGACCCATCATAGGAGATTCCGGCACGACCAATTTTCAGATTGCTGTCAACTACGGTGGGAATATTGATTCCATTGCCTGATCGGCATTCAACAAGACCTCGACGAGTGTCTTGGATCCACATAAGAAAAGCAAATTCTCCCTCGATCCATTTTTGCAAAAGTGTCAACGGGTGTCTGTAAACCACAGAACGAAAGCCAACTTTTCTGAACCCATAATTGTAAAGTTTGATTTGTCTCTGTGGTGTACAGTAGCGACATGAATCATTCCCCAATTCGTTCTAGACCTAGTTCTTCTTCTGCTTCTTGGCAGCAGGAGCTTTCTTGGCAGGGACCTCCTCTTCGTCGTCTTCCTCTTCCTCTTCGCGCTCGCGCTTTGGGGGGCGACCAACACGAGGTCGGCGTACGGGGACGGGGACGGGGCCGGAGCCGGAGCCAGATGCGACAGAAGATGTGGTGGCGGGACCCGCAACAGCAGTGCCGGCAGCAATCTGAAGGGCCTGGGGGTAGTCTCTCTGATAATCCTTCTGGATATTCTTGGACCAGCGCTGGCTGTTGGGTTGCTGCAGTTAGCATACCTGAAGATTTGCAGCTGAAGTTATGTGATGACCATACCTGATTCCGGTCCACTGTAACACTCAAAGTTAGTTATCACTGTTCCGAGCATATTATCGTAGTGCTTTGAGAAAAGTGAAAAGCCTCGAGGCGTAGCCCTGGTCGAGAGAGGAGCCTTGATGCTCCCAGAGAAGTCACAATAAGAAGGAAAAAAGACCGAGGAATACTTACGGTAGAATCGGGGTATCCCATCATCTTCATGAGCTCGGTGGCTCTGTTCCAGGTCTCTCGGTTGATGGGGTTGTACTGCAGTAATCAGAGTCAGTTATCGCTCATTAGAGTGTGACTTTTGGGGGGGTTTTCAGAAGCCTCTGGACATGATTTTGGTGCCAAAAAAGAAGATTGGTGGCTTGAAAGCCAGTAGAACAAGAGAATAGTCTCGAGAAATACGTACGCTGCTCTCGGCAATGCGAATTGCCAGGAGAAAGTCACGCTCCATCTTGTCGTCCCACTTCTTCTTGTTGGGAGCCATTGCTGCAGTGTTTGGTGTGTTCTGGTTGCGGTTTAGATGAAGGTTTGTTGAGGTAGCGTAGTAATGGCCTACATTCCTGAATGTCAGTACCAAGATCTCTTGGGAATCAACGACAAGTGCATAAAGATTGTTGTCGCCGTGCGAAGGGCTGCAAAACACTGGCAGAACCCTACAGCATCCAGACAGCATACAACTATCTGGTGATAGCTCGGCCGCCGGTCGCCGTGCCTATATGAATGTTGTCCTCTTCGTTCCATAGATGGGACGGCGTGGTAGTGAAGTGATAACGGGGAGGAAGTCATGTCAGGTGAAACCTTACGTCCGGCACGCAAGACGAGATGTGAGAACAAGACGAGCTGGCTGGGAGGTGCGGGCGAGATTGTTCGAGTCAGGCTGTCTGCTCTGCTCGAGGACGTGGTCTGTGGTGTGTTCGCTCATGGCCATGACACGAGCTGGCAGGAATCAAGGAACAAGATGATGATGCAACAAGATGATGGAACAGGACGAGGGAACAAGATGCCGCATGGGAAAGAGACTGGACGTGGGAACAAGTGACGCGGAAGACCTACGGGATCCGTTGGTGATGCATAGCCACTCAACGCATGTGTGCTCGAAAATAAGATGAAGGGAAGATGTCAGAGGAAGAATACGACTTACTGAGATGATGTAGTATGGTGTTGATGAAGGAAGAGCCTGTGTTGGTCGGAGGAGTTGGGCTGTTTTGAGAACAGCTTGAGAGGTGGTGGGGTAGTGAAAGGTCCTGACTGTGGTAAAGGTAAGTTAGCAAAAAACCCAAGTCGGCCCAGCCTGTTGTTGATTATCAAAAGGAAGAAGGTGTGTACGCGCCCTCCGACTAATACTGCGGCTCTGTCTGCAAATCTAGGGCAGTCGGTTTAGCAGAGGCAGAAAGTACCTCGTGGGACTCGATTGTTATTCAAAGAGTTGCAATGAAGACTACCAAGGGACGAGTGTACCATGAGCAGAGAAATACATACAAAAGTAGGATTTAGGGGAAGTACCAGTCAGACTGGACTAGTGTTGGATGTCCCTTAGTAGATTTCCCACATAAACAAAAACTACGCAAGGGGGCTGCAAGATACTTACACGAGTTGTTGCATCTATGGCTCGGAGATTTTATATCTGATTTCTTGACTTTCCAGATATTCCTCAGGGCCTTTAACAGGCTCTTACTATCTCTGCATCCCTCCTGGGATACCCTTACAGAGAGGTTTTATGACTTGAGGACTGGTGACTCTGGAGCTGTTATTCTAGGGAATGGTATCTGAGTAAAGTCCTTGGATGATTTATGGATGGGTACCACGCTGCGACCAGTCCGCATACAAGTCACAAAGTACGTTTTTTGTACACACAAGGGCAGTTGATCAAGAAGTTGGAGTTTATTCCATCTGGGCGCTGCAGTTACCACTTCGCAAGTTAGACAGACCGCATGAAGGCAGGAGCCCGACTTAAGGGGGTTCCCGCCTACTTTCCAGCAAGCGCACTAGCTAACCTGTTCCCGCCGAGAAAGTTGTCTGCGAGGAAAGATGCCGTGATAAAGCGGAGACTGTCCATCTAATCAGTGTGAACGCAGACGCGGGCCCCGGGGACATCTTCACTCCTGCTCTTTGCTGGGTTGTCTTTCGTCCACCTGTTTCCTTGTTATCTTCTTGTGCGTGGCACGGAACTGCACGGGGCAAGTTTCAGTGATCAGGGGTCACAGGGCATTGTCAAAACCAGGAGGCTGGGATACTTTCGATTCACAAGCAGTGAACGTATATATTAGGCTCTGCCCACTTGTACTAGCTATTGGAACTTAGACTTCGAGATAATCTAACGGGATTACTAAATACCACCTTTGACAGGAATGGGCCAAAGATTCAAGATATAAAAGTTCAAAAGACAGAGGTTTCTTTGTGCAATAAAAGCTACATCAGGATACACCAGCAGTTAGAACTATCACAGTATTTTCATTTAATCATTGGTGTGCATATTCAATGTGCTAAAATGGAGACATATGTCACAGCTGGATATGCTGGGGTTTTTCAATGTTCACAACTATTCTGGCAAAGGGCGGAGTATTTGCTTTGCTGGCAGAATTTTACTTGGCTTGTGGTGGTCATGCACGTCCAGACTTCCGGGGCTAGGTTCCGCAGCGTTCCGTGACACTCCGTGATAACATGCTGATTTAGCCCTGGTTGACATGGCGATTTAGCTCCAGACTTTCACTTGGTAGAGCAGTAACAAAACTGGTAGTTTCCTACTTGTTTGAAGTGATCTGAAATATTTTGCACAGTACAAATCCAACACCGCAGTGGCCGCATGCAGGCAATGCTTGCGTAGTATAGCAAAATCTATGCTGGAAAAAGCCAGTATTGGTCCAACAATGGATCAGACATCTCTCATAGATTATTATTGCAAGTCTTTTCTTTCTTTCGATTGGGGTATGTCATCACAAAGGAAGGTACCTGTTTGGCATGGAGCAAAGGTTCTATGAGGTAGAAGCATATCTATTGTGTTGTTTTAGGGCGAATAGAATATTCCTAGAAATAGTTTAAAATACACGTTGACAAGTAACCATGCAGCCTGGATTAAACTAATTGCCACCAGCAGTACTTAGATTTTCACAGATGATGTACCTTTGTCGTTAAACAAAACCCGAGTTTTGTATATGGTGAAATGGCCTGGGTGGACTTACCTGCTTTCGAGGCCCTAGCCAAGGAAGTAACCTGACTTTTACGCATGGAAGACATGGTCTGGAAGCCTCTAAGACTGGAGGTTTTAGGATCCTAAAATGGAGTCCCTTATACTACTTACTGCAATCTTATAGTCTGCTTCGTAATGGTATGTCATGCTTTAGTTTAACATGTAATCATGGAAATTACACAAAGAGTTTTTAAAACATCCTCCGGACGATTTTAAACCACTTGCCCTTCAGTTTACCCCGAATTCGATTTGTTGGGGGCTCTGATTGACTCTTCTTAATCATATTAGATAGGTCTTTCCAATACTGCGCTTCTTCAGGTTCATCATGAAAGGGGGCCTCCAAGTAATAAGCGGCCCTCCTATGGATGTCGTCGTAGAGTTTTTCGATTTGATCCGTGTACTCGCTGTCCAGGTTGAATTCTCCCTTATCCACCAGAAAGTTGGCAAGCTCCAAACGCATCTTCCACTCGTCGGGGTCGCTGTCACGTACCATAACATTCTCAGGATCAGGCCAGCTGAAATGTGCAAATCCCCATACCGCACAAGGGAGTAATGCCATGCATGTGGGCTCACCTCTCACTAGTTTAGGATTCCGTGTGACTTTATACTTGACGTATGGCACTACAGAAAATTGACATGCTAGGTTTAAGAAGCTTGTCTGAAGCATGTTGGGGGCGGGGGTATGTTGCGTGGTGGGCCAATAAGACAGAACGCCATATTCGTTACGTTGAGTCATTGTTGTTATGGATAAACCCCTGCACAAGGCAAGCTTCCCCTCGATGCCCCTTATGTGCGCGTTATAAGAGTGCCATATCTTTGAGCAGTTGTAATCGAAACGATCCAGGCATTGGACGAGTAGTCCTATTTGCTGTGGATGACCCTTGACCTTTGAAGCATAGTGGAAGCACGTGCAAACCTTAGTCCAGAACTTCATCGCAGTACCGGCGTCATGAGTTTCCCAGAGTCCTGTCTCGGATATTTGAACTGTAAAAGCTTTGAGAAGAGCGAGGTGAACGTCAAATTCTGGCGCTGCAGACCGGATTTCCGGCAACTTGTTGAGCTGCCAATCCCGAACGCTCCTGTGCACGTAGTCCACGAGGCCATCGCTTGTAACTTCCAAAAGTCCCCGCGTCCTACTGCTCAGCCGTCGCCGCATCTCTTGGGCGATATGGTCCATTTTCTTTGAATTATGTCGTATCTTGTTTATATCTTCGTCCAATGCGTTCTCATTGTCAGCTAGCCACCACGTTAACGTATCCAGCGCGTACGCAGGCGCCACTTCTCGCAGCTGAAATAACTCTGACGAATTCTTCAAGTGCTTCGGTTTAATTCCGGACCAGATGCTTGTGTATAATCCAGACATCTCGTCGGGAAGGCGCTCAAGCTCAGCCAGAAGGTCCGAGAACCTATCGCCGTCAGACAGACCTTCACATAAAGCACAAGCTACCACCGATACCCACAAGAAGACCCCTTTTGCCTTCTTAGTAATTGACCGTACGAGATGCTCAGTTGCTATCGGATCGGCTACGTCCAGTTCCTTGAATGCCCGTGTTCCGTTGAACTGACCACGCACAAATATCTCAATATCTTCAGCGGTCAGGTCTTCCATCCTCAAACTAGGATTAGAGACAAAGGCATCACTGAAGATATTCCATGGCCGACTGCTAACGCAGATTTTAGTCCCTTCATGTTTGCCCAATAATTGGACTATATCAACTAGCTCCTGGTGATTACCGTCAAACTCGTCAAGCCCATCAATAAAAAGAGCCAGGTTAAATAGTTTCCCAATGTGCGGAACAATCAACAAAAAGCTCTCCATAAGCTCAGCCCAGGCCCAGTTAGGCATGGCAGAGGAAGCTACAAGGCCACAGATACTTAGTAAAGCCCATCGACGAGGGCAGATCTTAGGTGCTAGACTCGGAATAGTACGTAAAAACTGCTGTAAAAATGTTCTCATCAGGCCATTTTTGGCCTTCTGTAGTTCGTTTCCAGGGTTCCAGAAATAGAATGAGCATATAACCAAGGGTTTTGAACCGGACCACTGCTGTAATAGCTGTTTGGTTCTTTGATGCGAAACGATGAATTTCATCAATGTTGACTTTCCGGCACCTATCTTGCCAGTGATCCAGTATATCTCTTGCTCGGAGCTTACCAGCCACTTATTGAAACTTGACCAGCATTCGCCATCATCAGTTGAGACTCGAGGTTCTGAAAAAATCCACTCGCAGGTCTTCTGATGTGCTTGAGGAATAGCTTCTTCCCTGTGGCTAAGACCCGTGAACGTGAGACTATCGACGATAGCATTGCAATAAGGCAATCCACTAGGCGACTCCCGATTGTCAGAGGAATTGCGAGACCATGAAGAAGACCATATGGAATCGATTGTTGATTGACGCTTCGGATCAGGATCCGGTTTATCACGATTGGCGATCTTCACTACAGATTGGTTTAGCCCCTTAGTGTTGCTTTCCAGCCTAGCCAGCGTTTGAGCTAGGACCGCTTGCTGACTCGAGATTTTTTCGAGCTCTTGAGAGCTATTGGATGATTGTTTCCTTCCAATTTTTAGTTGTCGCTGTGAGTACGTGGTCTGTACGTGGCTTCATACATACCATAAGACGGCAAGCAGCGTTATCGTCAACCTTGCCCTAAGATCTTCTAACTTGTAACGCCACTTCTCCACATCGAGTGCGCGCGTGTTCAAAAGCATAGCAACAAAACTGTTCTCGCCGTCGCCAAGATTAGATGTGGAAGTTTGAAACGGAAATCGATAAGAACGGCTATGGTCGTCAAGCCCTTTTATTGCTGCTGTCCACTCGAGTTTCGCATTATCACAATCTTTGCAGATTTGGAGTAGGTTGTCCCGCTCCGAATCTCCGAACAGTATGCCAGGGGTCAGGAGTCCGATTCCACTGGCCAACATCTCGCCGAAATGTTCCAGATCATTAATAATGACTGAAATTGCGACAACCTCCAGCGCTTGACTAGACGCCGAGACATAACCGCTCCTCGCCTTCGATAGCAGCCGGGATCCAAAGTCGATAAACTGGACAACACCAGCCGCTATCCCTAAGATACTCAGCGGATCCATTGGGTAATGGTGAGGAATGCTTTCTGAGTGTAGTAGAAGGCAAACCTTCCTGCGCCCAGTTGCCTCAGAGCGATGGGGTAAGGAATTGAGGGGCAGGACCTCATAACAGTCTCCATCACAGTAAGAACACGTGATTCGTGATCCTAGTAAAAATGCATTTTATTGTGTTACTTATGCTTCTACGACGAGAGGGCGGCAGATTGGAACCAGTGACCCAGCCGCACCGCCACCATATGCCATTCAGTAGGCCGAGTGTTCAGTATTTCGTAGTTATTCATAGTCACAAAGGCTACCATAACTACATATAGCACGTTATTTTCGGGTGCTCTAGGGAAGTTGTAATGTACATTTCGTGGTGTATATCATTGATCTCATAAGTATAGGTGGAAGATAGGACAAGTTATTGCTATCAGCGATCTACGTAGTGCTATATTAGATGATCACTTCTATGTTCTATATACATGAATGAGAATAGGCACCACTTCCCCTTTTGCTTTCCTGTCCTCCTCCCTCATGCGGCGTCACGTGGTGCTATATTCCGTGATGTTGGAAGGTAGCTAGAGGGGAAAAGAAGTGAAGAACTGCCTGCGTCCCGTACCATCTTTTCCAATAAACCCATTATCTACGAAGTACGGAGTACATAGTACATCTAATCACGTAGGTACGTATGCCACTCAGCTGGAGCCCACCTAGCTCTACGCTAATTATGCACGCCATCTGATCTAGGTCTAGCGGTTACTTAAATTCTGGTAATGCACTAACGGTCGGTACGTCCCGTAGCGGGTCAGAGGGGTTCTGAAAATATTACCAAACAGCATTGCTGTGAGGCAGTTAAACATTTGGTACGCGTTACACTCATATATTCTATGCGTCTAGATACATCGTTTCATACACCGTCCCTCGTAATTAACGCTCGCAACTTAACCGCAGAAGGAACCAAACGCCTTAAGAAGATCAGTGGCCGTGCCGTCGGTGTTTGTGAGACTGGGGTTGCACTTGGCAGGGTCGTCGGAGTAGAGTGCACCCTGTCGAGCGGTTAGCATTTCGTCAGTCTTGCGACACACGGCAAAGAAAGAAAGAGAGAGAGAGAGAGAGAGAGAGAGAGAGATCGCCAGCTTACATATTCGCCCGTGTTCCAGAAAACGCGCTCGATAACCGACTGCTGCGAAGCCCACCCAACAACCGTATTCATCCAGTTGATGACGCCCGCCGAGTCGAGGTTGCAGCCCTGGTTGCCGTCGCTGGCGGGCGCGAGCTCGGTGATCCAGATAGTCTTGCCGGGGAATTGGTTCATAACGGTCTGGATCGCCGAGATGGCGCCGTTGGGGTCCGGGTTGTAGATGTGCGCCAGGATGATGGGGAACCGGTCGATGCAGTTGCACGCCGCGAAGAAGTCCGGTAGCCAGCTCGACTGCGGGTACGCCGGCGCCGGCGGCAGGAACTGCGTGCTGGTCGACGCCGTCAGCAGCGGCTGCAGGTCCGACACGGCTTGCTGCGGCGTTAGGATCTGCTGTCCGTAGAACCCGCCGTCCGGCTCATTTAGGAGCTGTAGGTACTTGGGCGGGTTGGGGCCCGTCACGAGATCCAGGCCTGCTTGCACCTGGTCGGGCGTCACAACTAGGTGTAGCTGGTTTGCGAGCAGGTTTGCGTCGCCGCCACTTGCGTCCTGGGGCATGAACCCGACTGTGTATCGATGTGAGACGTGAGCAATCTGATTCTGTTTGTGCCTTATGCTGGATACTACCAGAACGTATCAGAGGTGCGGATGGACAACTCACCCCAATATGATATGCCGTAGGATTGTAAGGTGCGGAAGCGTCCGTTGAGGTCGGGCTCACTGTAGGCGGGGGTGTTGAAGACGGTGTTCTTGAAACCGGCGTTGCATGATCGAGTCTCGACTCGAGATTCCGACACGGGGCTGGCAAGCGCCGTCGAAGCAGCGACGGCCGCTGTCGCGAGGATTGCCGTGGTATGCATTTTGGAATTGCTGGTTGTGAGGTAGGTAGAGGAGTTGAACTCACTATGGTGATTCTATCTCGAGGTAAAAATAGTGAGAACCATGGCCGACGCCGGTATTAAATATATATCGTTGCGAGTTCGTTGATTTTTGCGTCATGGCTCCTGGCCTCGCGTCAACGAAGCTGACCTTCTTGTGGTGTCTGTCGGAGCTCGATCAGCCGCCTTCGGTGGCGGCATCTGCTCGTGATAGCAATCAGCTTGACGATCATCAAGGAAATAGGGTATCTAGCGTCCTTCCATTGCCGACGCGAAACGCCGACGTGTTAAGGTAGGATTTTGTTGGAGGCGATCTAGTGCTGATGCGTTATAGATGCCGGCGCTAATAGCTAATACAAGGCGCGACGAACAGCTTTCCTATTTCTGACATTTGGAATGAGATCTCAAAAACCTCAAGCGTGCATACCAACTATTCAACATTCATTGTATAAAGATTGATTCAACTGGGTATTAAGGTGAAGATTAAGGGTTAAAAGGTAAGCTTACCTAAGTCTTGTGACGACTATAACTATACATATAAGTACTTACATGATTACCTCACTTCGCAGCTAGCTATTTATTCTATATTAAAACTGATATGAAAGCCTTATAAGCTTATGAATTCTTTTACAGAATAAGAAAGCTCGAAACGAATATCAAGCAACTTACGCTATAAAAAATCAATGATATCACCGTTTTAAATAGCTTGAGGGCGGGTGTGGCTCCATATGTATGTTTTACTTCGCGAAAACCCGAATCGCGACCGCATGTTACCTTCCTTTTCTTTCCGTTTTGTCACCACACTTAGCGCCGCAGCTATCTATTGTCAAATCGTTTCGGTCTATTCTAAGAAACAAAAAGATTCGCAGTTCTAAAATCTTCGACAGAGATTGAAATCGATAATCTAGTTCCATGTCCGTGGGGTGACGGTCACGTGAAGAACTCTGACCAGGGGTCGCGGGTGGTTTGGGAGACTCTGTTTTTGGACCCCAAAATCTCCATTTGTACGCAAAAAGTCGCACAAAAGATACCCCTCTGCATGTATTGTTGTTGAGGAGAGAAGTTCCTAAAGAACTGCCGAAAGCATTTTTAGAACGTGGTGCGGATGCCAACCAAGACAATGAGTATTCAATGAGACCGTTGCAATTGGGGAGATATTTGGGCGAGCTTGAGTCCGTGGAGACTCTCCTACCTTTGGTTAAAGGAATCGATGATGATGAAGATAATCAGAACGTAGCCCTTCATCTTGCAGCTATCTGTGATCACACGAGATGCGTTAAGCTTCCCCTACAGAACAAAGCGAATGCAAATATGGAAGACAAACATGGGCGATGCGCGCTGCATTCTGCGGCGTGGTACGGTTACAAAAGTTTGGTTTAGTGTTTGTTAGAACATGATGCCAGCCTCAACCAAGCAGAAAAGCATAGCAGAACACCGTTCTTCTTTGCATGTCTAGGAGACTCGCAAGAAATGGCAAACTCAATTCTTGACCGCTTGCGTGAGAGAAGAACTTGCCTATTTCCGAGATAAACAGAGAGACCAAAAAGTGTTGAACGCCTCTTCGCCGAGCAGCCTCTCATGGATTTACTGATGTGGTGAAAAAATTAATTGATGTAGTCAAGGCTGAGAATGATACCTTGAGCCTCCGTATCAAAGCAAGAGACGCGAAACATGGGATGACGCCACTCCGTCGTGTATCATTGAACGGTTATGCTGA
Source organism: Xylaria castorea (assembly GCA_022495115.1). Classification (NCBI taxonomy): domain Eukaryota; kingdom Fungi; phylum Ascomycota; class Sordariomycetes; order Xylariales; family Xylariaceae; genus Xylaria; species Xylaria castorea. The sequence continues at coordinate 465,855 of MU382646.1, read as the reverse complement.
ATGCATTCGATATATGATTGGTGCGGAAGCAGACGTACGTATTCACCCTGGAGAAGAAGAAAGGAGAACAGCTCTTGGACTAGCGTATGAAGGATGGGCACTAGTTCGCCAGGGCGGCTCCTATGAGACCGTTATCTCTTTACTCATCGAGCAAGATCCACCAGCGGCGAAGGATGACGCAGAGCTTTTTGGCGTCTGCGCTATGTTTGGCAGTTCTGACCTTATACTCCATCTCCAGACCATCGGTGCCAATTTTAATCTCCAAGACTGATACGGATGGACCCCATTAGACTTAGCCAGGAAAAACGAGATTGAGAAACTTCTAAGAAATCAGGAGACTTGGACCTCACTACCCCGATTCTGCTGGGTACAAAGACGACCTTGGGAGGCACATTGGGGAGATCAGGCAACTTAGCCATCCACATCACACTTTTAGCTTTACACCTTAGTTTTCGTTGATTTGTTATTTTATTCATGTGATTGAATTACGTTCTATTTGATTAAGTAGTTCCTCAGTTGATCCAGTGATATTTACTGGTCTTGGGTGAGTAAAAGTCAGTTTACCTCCTTGGCTAGGGCTCAGGGGTAGGCCAGTTCACCTGAGCCATTTCAGCATAAAAGGAGAATTGATTATAGAAGTATGCAACTTTTTTATTCCATCTAAGGTTGACCTAAGCCAGATTTTGTATCGGTTAGTTATATCTATATTTAATACTGTGTGCTTCCTATGTAGCTCTGTAGTCGCCTAGTAATGGCATCCATCAGGCGTTCGTGAACGATTGCACAACCACTGATCCACCAAGTGTCTTGGTTGCAAAGTTGAAGATACCGAAGCGATAACCAACAAACAGCTCCCAGCCTGATGAAAGAGAAACTTCGGGGCCCAGATTTGTGAAACTGGCGTTGTCCAGACTGTACGAGTACTGCGCGAGCTTAGTCCCACTAGCCCGGGCATCCAGAGAACAGCGGAACCAAATTGTCCTGTTCGTAGTTTGAATTGGCGTCGATGCTGCCGTTGTGCCTGTGCTGAGGGTGGCCCAGGAGGACAGGTCCTGCGTCGCGTTGGCCCGTACTTGTATGCTGTAGCTGCTGCCGTTCCGTACCACGCCGATCCAGGATGCAGTATCGCGGAAAGCAGAGAGTCCCGTAGCATCGCCATCGGCCATGCTGGTGAAATCGATGCCTACAGTGCCGACAGGGAACTCGCCATACATGCGGTGTACTAGCGTATTCCGAGCATGAAATAGGTCGTTTGTAACAGTGGCCGTCTGGAGCGTCAGACCGTTGTTTACCCTGTACATTGTCTCATCTGGATTATGGTTCCATTCCCAGTTCACCCCAAGTGTAGTGCCTTGGAACATGTCGGTGCCGGTCCAGTTGGCCAAAGGTCTGCGCGGTAGGGGGTTGGGGTAGGACTTTCCCCACGCTCCCGCTGAGTCCGTAACAAGACTTGGGAAGCCATCGTCGTCCCATGTGATGGGAGCCAAAACGGGCAATCGTCCAGCTGGATACGCCCAGGCAAACGACATGAAGTACCAGTCGCCATTCTGTGTCTCGATCAGGCTGCCTTGGTCTAGGGTGCCGCCATTGGGGACGGGAGAGTTAATGTTGTTGAGCATGATCTTGTGTGTGTAGGGACCGAACGGACTCGTGGCCTTCCATATGACAGTAGTACCTTGCGAGTCGTCGTCAAGAATATAGTACAACCCATTCCTCTTGTACATCCGGTTTCCTTCGATACCGTTTCTGGGAACATCGCTGGCGTTGAATACCTGCTGCGTCTTCACCTGGCTGAGTCCATCGGCCGACAGCTGGGCCACGCTCACGTTGGTGGCCCCATACGTAACATACATGGTATCATCGTCATCTATCAGAAGGCCGCAGTCGTAGTAGCACGTTCCCGGCATGCTAGCGGCCTGTTTCCAGGGTCCTGTGACCAAGCTTGCGGTGTAGATATACGTATTCCAGAAGTCGATACACCCGATCCAGTACCACAAGCCATTGCTCTTCCGATACCGCATTGTCGACGCCCAAGTCCCCTCACGATAGGCCGACTGATTACCTGCCAGATTGTAGTTGTCTCCAAAACTCAACGACGGAACCGAATGCCCGATGAGTTCCCAATTGACAAGATCGTATGAACGCAAGATCGGCGCCCCAGGACTAAAGTGCATATTCGAGGCAGAAAAGTAGTATACGTCATCAACCCGGAATATGTCATTGTCCGCAAAATCCCCGTATATAACAGGGTTAGTGAAGGTGCCAAATGGTGCCGCTGCAGTTGTTGTCGATGATACTGTCACTATCAATTCTTGGTTCCGTTGATGGCAAATGATGGCTCACATTGATCCCATAGCGACTGCTGGGCGACAACAGCCCGCGCGGCGAGATAGAACATGATTGGCTTCATTTCGAGGACTGGGTTGGCTGTTTGGGTCACAGTGTAGAACAAACCTACGTGAGCGCCAGAGTCAATCGCAGCAACTACTAACAGGTTTCTTTAAAGACGTCCAGTGCCATTAGCGTCGTTGCGAGAATCACATATTGTGCGGTCCTCTCCCTCCGTTCTTCTTTGGTAAGGTCGTACTACTCTGTTTCTCCGTAGGCCGGGATAGCTAGTTAAATAGAGGTAAGGCGGCGTTTGGGTGGCCGTAGTCCGAGTAAGGATGCGGCTTCTCCGCAGACCCCCTAAGTAAGTATTTTCCCGGCTCATGGGCGGGAGTGGCCCGGCCAAGAACCGATATATTTGACCCGGAATAATGCAACCATATCAAATCCAGGAATATAGAAAATATATCCAATAAATAAATAACACAAAGGAATTCTTTTAGTATAGTTATTATATCATATTCTATTTTTGAGAATTTGTTTAGCTCTTCTGCTTAGCTGTCAAGTGGTAGAGTTTGGATATTGGGTCAAGAGCCGGCGGGCTAGTGCGCTACACCCTATAATAAAGGGGCGTCCGCGAAGGATACCTTGCGAGGAATTCTCTTCCTCTTCACCTCACTTTCCTAAGTAGTCGTGCGCAAACGGTCGCGATTATGAGGTCGGCGAGGTCGCCCTACCCACCCATCGTCCCTTTGGTGAGGGTGCAAGGGGACTGGATGGAAGGGAGGATCGTACGGGGAGCTTTAGTAGAGATGTGATAAGGGAGGATTACGCTGGGTTTTTATTTTTATTTCTTTTACGTATAGTCTGGGCAGCTCCTAGACATAAGCAGTTCGCGGGTACGGCGAACCAACTACCTGGGCCTAGAAGCGGTCCATGCTCCTCTAATATAAGCTGTTCAAATCGCATACTCGGTACGAAGGCCGCTGCTGCTGATTCATTGTGGCGTTGCGACGATCCCACCAATTTTGCCGCCTCTGGCCGCCCTCTCCTTGTAGCCGCCGGGCCTCCGTTATGCCGAGAACCGTCGAACGCCCGGAAAATGCTGCTCCTCCTGCTCCGAACAATGCCGCTTCTACTTAGCCCACCCCCTTCTACCCCCTTCCCAGAATACTCTAGTCCTGTTAGCTAATCCCTTAATTGCGCTTTCAAGGGCGTTCTAAGAAGTAATAATAGATCCTAAAGCTATAGAACAAGTTCTTTGCGATTGATGATGAATTACAGGGAGCAATACGAACGTTGCTATATAGCAATGTACGGCTTCCTAGGTGACCACAAATGCTTGAAGGTTACTATTTCATCTAGGCATGAAGCCAATATCTTATTAAGGCGACACCTTAATACTACTATTAGCGGACATTTGTTATAATCTCCAAATCAATTCTCAGTAGCTCACCGGTGTGAGTCAGTTATTCGGTCGGGTTTTAAGTCCGTATAAAGCTAAGCTCCTTTTAGTAACTTCCACATTCGCGATGTGGAAGCACAGCTGTGGAGTGCAAGTACTTGGGCAGGGGAGAATGGCGCAACACGGAGATAGGCAGTCGGCCGTCGTCTTAACGAATTACGAAGTTTTCGTTTCTAGCGTGCCTCCAACTGATGTAAATGCCTCTCCGGCAACGTCCGCTATATAACTATCTACTACTCAGACCTCGTATGATCAAGTTCACCCAGTTGAAGTAAAGGCGGATTACTTATAATCACCTGCATACATAAATCAGCTAACAATTAAACGCCATGTCGTTCAATCGTATCGCTGTATATGGTCATCGGGGGTGGGTCGGCTCAGCCGTCCTCCGCGCCCTCGCTGCCACTGGTGCTCCGATCAAAGTACTCCACCGTGCCGAGTCCGATATATCCTCGCTTCCCGCCGGCGTAACTACAACGATGGTAGATTTAGATGATTCGCGAACTCTGATCCCTGCTCTACAAGACATCGACATTGTCCTGTGAGTACCCTCTTTCAATAAGAATGCCCCTTTTGCGTACTTATAGCTCTACGCTCCTGCTGATAACCAGGATAGATCGTTCGCAGCACGGGATGTAGTTCCAAAACAGCACAACCTCATTAAAGCTATTCCTTTCACGAACGTAAAACTGTTCGTGCCATCTGACCTTAGTTTTCGCGTCGACCAGCAAGGCCTAAAGATACCTGCGAACAAAGCCAAGCAAGAGGTTGAGGGTGCAGCCAAGGCCGCTGGTGTTCCCACGACGGTGTTGCTAGTGGGAGTTTTTACGGAGTCAAGTCTTTCGTTTCCGTGAGTCGAATAAGAAGCCACATACCAGCCATTTCGTGAAAACGCGCTAATATCAATGTGTTCGGTAGCATTTTGGGTGTTGATGTACCTGGGAACAGGCTCATTGTCACTGGTGACAGTGCTAATCAGCAACTTTCTTTTTGGTAAATTCCTTACCTCACATTTATTCTTGAGACTGTTATCTGACTGGCAGTCCTGAACAGTACTCGAAACTATGTTGCCGCAGCCTACGCTTCAATATTTGCGAAGACTCCTCCATCACAGCTTCAGGGGCGTGTCATTGGTATTTCAGAGTTCAAGGCTACAGGAAACGAGATTGCAGCAGCCCTAAGAGAAAAGAATGGCACCGAGCCGCAGAAGTTTGCGCACTCTCTGGAGAAGGTCGACGCAGAGATCGATCGGTGTATCAAAGACGGCATTCCCACAGCGATAAGCTGGCATTGTCGCAAAGCTTGGGGTGTTGGAGACATCGTAAAGGGAATTGGTGAAGACATCTGGGAAGTGGAAGGTTATCAGAAAGCCACCTTGCGCAAGCTTTTGCTAGAAGGGAAGCTAGAACCATACAGAGATGTACCACCTCAGGTAATGCAGATATTTGACGCCGCCTTCCATTGAGATAGGGGAAATAGGCTTAGGAGAAAGATTTACAATGCTCCCTTACTATCAGTCGACCAACACCAATAAGCCACCCTTACCGTAGCATACATGATTACTCAATGTTCACGAGCCTTGAACTCTATTTATCGCATGCCTCTGTTAGTTCATTGTAAGGACATTAAAGAACATTATTAAACAGCGAATATACAATTGTCTGCCGGTATTGAAGTAGTGCGAGTGCTCAAGTATTAATTTAGCCAATAACGAGGGCTTATTATCATATATTTAATAAAAAAGGGGTTGGTAAAGGGGGTTACGGTTGGGGAGGAATCCAAGCAACTTAGCTTCCTACCACTCATTTAGACCTTCACCATTTAGTTATTTTATTTAGTTTTTCGTTGATTTTCTGCTACATTTGCTCGCTTGCGTTGTTCTCTATGTGATCAAATGGTTCCCCATTGAATCTATTGATATTTACTGGTTTTGGATGCGTAACAGCTAGATTACCTCGCCGAGTGGTGGAACTTTGACGTAGATAACCGCACACATGCACAACAACAGTGTTACTACCAAGGCCTTGCAATTAAATGGATAATTAGAATTTGAGCTTGTTCGTTCGTATTTTTGCTGTCACACGGACCCAAGGGACTAGAACTACACCCGAAACCCTTCGGCCTAGGACTCCAATATCATGTATATCATCATATGAGCGGCAAGGCTGGTTCCCGTACCCGTCCGATCGACTAAACTTGCTCCCGTATAGTTACACCTAATCAAACAAGCTATACGAGAGCGGGGGCCAAGAACGAAGGCGAGGCTTTCGCATATAGAGACCAAAGTCGCCGCTTGCCTCAAGGAGAAGGACTAGGCCTTAATGACCCCCTCTCCGCCCCAGATGATTATTGCAATTCGAACATTCTTCCAAGCACTTGAAATCGAGCCCTTGTTGTAGGATAGGGTTTGGTCAATTTATCAGATAGGAATAGTAAGACCACTCAAGTTCCAGACAGATTGTCTTAGCAATGCCAGCAACGTGTGCGACTTTGCATAATATATGGGAGGCTTTTATCATCTGGTGATCCAGGATTTACTCAAATACGAAACGTATTGATTCAGGGCTTGATATCTATTGTGTTATGTTCCTTCCTTTCCCTAATCATATTAGTATCATGTACAGTACTGCACGGCCGATATAGCCAGGGCCAGAGTTTTCTAGAGCAGGCTGTTCTTGAAAAGCACACTCGAAGTGTCAGAGTAAAAGGTGTAAAATGCCGTGGGGGCGATGGCTTGGCGGATGTCCTCTAGATCATTGGATGATGAGTATCCCTCGAGACGGAACAGAATATTTGGAATACCGGCGCTTCTTGACAGCCACCACGTATTACATTTGATTTTCCAGATCAAGCGCGTGGAAGTATCAGTATCCAATGGTAGCAAAGATTGCCGAGTCTTGTAAGGATGTACTCTACGCGGCCTGGATATCAAAGCCCTGCATCATTTACCGGTATTACAGCCACGAGACCAGTATAGCAGCTTTTTGTCCAATAGCACAAGGTTAAGGTACCATTGAAGGAGGTAGTAGTCCTTGTAAGCTGGCGAAATGGTGGTGTTGTATACTGCAAGCATCCAATAAGAGGCGTATAAGTTGTTTTCTTTCTGTAAGGGGGTCGGGCGGCACATACATTTGATTGGAGGATAGCCAAATTTTGGGGAATTTTTTTGGAGGCTATGCTTAGGAGTTTCTAGGACTCCCTTTTCAGTGCTCGTCTCATGTAGCTAGGTTGTATGGTGTCATCAAGTCATGAGGCAGGCTGAAATTGAAACTGTTCACGTCGTAACCTCTCAACGTGGCCCCAATATAAATCACTCAGTTTCGTTTTTGTTTGTAGCGTGACAGATATAATCAAAGTGGCACAGGTAAGGCAGTAGCTCGACCTATTTCCTCTGCATTATTGAGAAATGCTATTTGGAACTGCCATTGCCCGGCTATCGTGATCAACAAGAAAATGCCTACGACGATTCAACCTATTTGTAAGGCTGCGTTCTAGAAACTATAGAATGACATATTCGAATTAGCGGTCACCGGTATGTTGAATTGCATAAATGCCGTACCTGAAGCGGTTACATTCCGGCAGGCTACGGGTCTGCAATCCCCTCATTCCTGCATGCGGACTCTAAACTGATCCGAAGTTCTACAGGGCTTTGCGCCCCCATGTTGTGCTTGCGGAATAGAACTATGATTATCATTTGATGGCGGAGGCCGAAAATGCAACCCAGTTATATGTCTGCCTCGCTAATTATACCTCGTCCAATTGTGGCTGCAGGGGGCAAACTCATGGGACCCCGAATCCTTTCGTCTCACGTGGATCTCACGCTTCACAGATTACCATGCAGTGCGATCCGATGGAACAATTTATATTCACAGTGTCAATATTCATAGAATGATACTCATGCGAGATACATTCGTAATTAGAGCCTGCAAACCCTCAACAAGAGCCTAGAGCTATCTCCCTAATGGTTATATGAACCCTTGAGACCAACGAGACACTATCAACTGGATCCAATACAAGGTAGTTAAAATCAGCAATCAAGTGTATTCTTTGCCTGAATTCTGGAAGAGATCCGTATGCTCTTTGGTAAGTCCGCGTCGAACACCTATGTGCTGGGCTTATCTTCCAATACCATTCTCATGGAGATGTGTCTCTGGCCTGATGATATACCCATTGTTCAAAACCCCAGTCTTGCGTAGAATTCTCCCCCAGACTCCAAGCTTGCTCAACCGTAGCCCCGCGACGAAGGTGCCGTTACCTCGTGGCAGGTCTGGTCCTACTGCAGTCATGCGATCTGTCTTCTCATCCAGGAATAAGTCCCAGCTATCGGTACGTGTTCTGGGAGGGCCAAGCTGGAACGACCAGTAGTCTTCATAGTCTGGGAACGGATCTATGTTAAGAGACATGTGCTTATCTTATCGGCGTCTTGAGTACTCACTTTCCTTGACCTTATCGTCAATTTTTATTGCACAATAGTTGAATGACGTGTCGTATACCACCGCCCGTCGTTTCAAGCGACAGACGCGCGCTTTTTGGGAATGTTTATGATGAGGCATCGGTTTGGTAAAAGTAAGTAATTGGCGTGGAAGATGTCGTATGTGTGAGTGTGTGATCAAAGTAATTGAGGCTCAACGGATTATTATATCATAATACGTAGTAGGTGATTGAAGGCACGGGGTTGACTTCAGGACGTACTTACATTTCTCAGGCGACCAGCTTAACGTGAGGGATGTTTCAGTTGAGTGTGGGATTCAGGATACTATTAAAACTAGGGATGCGAGGAGTGTTACACAACATTAGGGAGAATTGGATGATTCGCTTAAACCGGTGGTAGAGGGTGGCGCGCATCCGACTTGCCCCATTCGATGAACTACCGTATCTTTTCGTGGCGTTCAGCTCCTCAATAGAAACACCTCGGGCGCTACAGCAGCAGTAGAGCCTGCATCTTGCAAATTAACGTGCTTTTTCTACACCAGGCTCGCGGGCGGCTGCTTGCATGCTCAATTCGGTGAAGAAGTTGTTTTTAACTCTCAAATACCGATATAACGGACCCTGGCTGATTTCTCTGTTGGAAAGCTGGTGTCGGTGAAATACGATCATGGCGAGGCTCTCCTTTAGATGTCAGGTTAGCACGCACGTTGAAGTATATATTTAACTCAGCCGGAAATGTATATGAAGTGGCAGCAGCCTGGCTCATTACACATTGATGTCAGCCATTCACTCGATCTTCACAATTAGTGCACATCTAAGGGACACAGCCTGACTTGATTGTGTGTCATTTCTTGTGCAGTGGATTCGCATTACCGGCAGTCAAAATGACTGGTACGCCGAGCGTAGTCACGCCAAACTCCGGCCTTTCTGATACTCCAGATCGGGCAGAGATACCCTCGCCCGGACCATGGAACCAAAAGATTCTCCTGAGTTTCGGTTCGTAACACCTTATCATCATCGAATTCCTTCGTATGTTAAGACTATATCTCAGATGGGGGCGGCGTCCGAGGATATTGGAGCCTTCTGGTTCTTCAGCACTTGATGCAAGTAATTCGAAACTTCGAAGTAGCCGAAGATGGAGCAACGAGATCTAGCTTCCACCCCTGCGAGACACCTAATAACGTCTCTCATCTAACGAATCCGGGTAACCTGGATAATCACACAGAGTACACTCCCTTTTTGCCATGTCACTACTTTGACTACATAGGTGGAACTTCAACCGGAGCGTAAGCAGTCTCTGGAACTCAGCCGTAAATAGTTATACTGAAGATACGCCTTAGGCTTCTTACCATCCTCCTCAGCAGGTTTCGCATGACGGTGGAAGATTGTCTCAAGGAGTACGAGACAATGGCCGGAACCATCTTTGCATACCCGAGGGTATTCCATAAAATGAATATTTTTATGGGACGGAACAAGTATAATACGAAGAACTTAGAAATGGCCATCAGAGAAGTCATTGAGAGAAGAGTTCAGGTTAGGATTGAGGACGACACAGAACCTTTGTTTCAAACCGATATTGACACTTGTCGAGGGTGAGCCCAGTCTTCTTGCATTTACTTCAGTGGCGAGTCTTGTTAATTGTGCCTAGAGTTGTACTTGCGAATCAATTGCACCCCGGCAAGAAGGCCATTACACGGTTCCTATTTAGGTCCTACACTCCCTACTCTGAGAAGAGGCGCAGCAATCCTAAGAGCGCCCTTGACAACGAAAATTCACACCTGAAGAATCCTGGCGAAGGGATCAGAATCTCGCTTCTGAAGGTTGCACTTGCTGGAACTGCAGCACCTTTCTACTTCGGTCACTATCATACTGTTCTCTCCACAGCCCAAGCACGGGCGGCGACGCGCATTCCAACCCGTAATGGTACCAACTTCAGCTTCTTCAGAATCGCAACGAATCGGGCTAGGGAAAAAAAGCATTTGCCAGAGGGTAAATCCCGTTATCAGTTTGAGGACGCTGGTTTTAGTAGGGACAATAACCCTTGTTGGGAACTCCGTCGCGAAATCGAATATCACCACGGTGATAATATCAAGCCAACCCTGGTAAGTATCGGAACTGCACGGCCGAAAGATGATTTTGTGGGCGAGAGCACCCTAGCAAACATCCGAAGAGGCCTTCATCAACTTGGAAACCCTGAGCATGTTCATGAGTTACTCGAACCAGACAAGCACAAAGGGGATTTCTCCTACTATCGACTCAACGATGAGGGTGGGATCGAAATTGAAATGGATGAATGGAAGCCTAAGAAAATTGGAAGTAGTACAATAGATAAAATGAGAACGGAATTCGCCAGTTGGCTGCGGAAAGATGGCGTGGGGGACAAGTTCAGGGAGTGTGCAAAGCACCTGGTTCAAATGCGGCGAGACCGGATGGCAACACCTCGGTGGGAGCGATTTGCACTGGGTCAATATTTCGTTTGTCAAGTAAGAAACTGTCCCAAAGATCGGGACAACCAATGGTTAGATAGAGTGGATTTCGAAAACCACTTGAAGCGGGAGCATGTAGAGGAGGATTATGGAGAGCTGAGTACGGCTCTGGAGACTTGCCGCCGGGTGTGGAAATACCGACAACGGGCGGCTCCGTCCTAGATCTATCTCATCGTAGATTGACATGGGTGTGAAGGGTCTGCCTGGGCAATACTAATACCCAATGTATATGCAGGGTATATTCACCACCAGCAGTGAAACTTGCCTGTTTGTACTTGGATGCATAGTGCTGTCCAATCAAACTGATGTATTTCTTTCGGGGCACAGTAAGGGACTTACGCGCCCCGTGGCGCAGCTGGTGATCCCGTGATGCTACCAACCGTAAGACATTGATTGAATTTCACGTCACGGCACCTTTGATTCATACATCCACTACCAATCCCATCTACCGCACGAGGACTGTCTACTCCCTGCAAACATTCGTGGCCTGCACATAGCATATCCTTTTGAGTTGTTTTGTTTATTGGTATCACTATTTTCAGCTTCTTTACGTCGCAAATCAACGCTCTAGGTGTCACAGTTCACACTGCTGGTTGTTCCAGTATTGACTTATTGTTATTGCACGAAGGAGAAACGTCTATCTATATAGCAGAGTTTGCACTGCTAGTATATATATGTGTGGGCCGTAGGTCCTCATCTCCTAGTCTCTGGAGATTGTTCTATAGCATACCGTGACACTAGGGCTAAAACCGCAATACCTTCAGACGACTAATTATGCAACACCACTTCAGCATAATATCCATGTATCGAAGTGCCAGCGAATCATCCCTTATTTAACCTCATGGATGAAATATCCTACCAAAATATATGTTATAAAAATTCTAATCAGCATAACTTTCACACATTTAGTTAAGCAACGAGCCAGCGTCTTAACTATCATATTGTAAACTATATACGTTGGAAAAATATTAGCCAACCGATGATCCCCAGAACTTCCATGAGTGTTTACGCAACATTGAAAGTGAGCCAATGTTCTTCGAATGCGCGATAGACCCCGAATACTGATAGCATTGGTGGCCAATTTCAGTACTATCCAGGGTGCGTTTGGGTTGTATTTTGATGAATCCTATTACTTTACCAAATTACCGGTTCTACTGTCAAAATACTGTCATATATATCAAGTAGATTGTAGAATCTTATGAGCAGATTAGAGGCACGGACGATACTCATCGAATGTTTGCGGTCTGGCAAGATCGAAAATTGGTGGAGTTGCAATTCGTCCCAGTTGTCGCAAGAAATACGGTTATGTTCTTTAAGTTTAGACTATGCTAATAATACTTATAGGACCACCCTTCAATCTAGAGCCGTGATCGAATATTTCTCATGGGCTACAAGGGATGAGGAACACTGAATGAGCCTAAGACGTCTCAGCTGCTTTCTAAAGAATTGTTTAATATAATTGTTGAAGTTTGATGCTATATACTATACTATGAGTACTTATATCACGACTAACTTTTATATGGGATAGCTTAGGCTAAATTCTTGGTACTAAAGTGACTCGGATGGACTTACCTACCCCTGAGTCCTGGCTAAGGACGTAATCTGACTATTACGCATCTAAAACCAAGAAATATTCATAGATGTAATAGAGGACCACTTAATCAGATAGAAAACAACGCAATTAAACAAATATAGTAGAACATGAACAATAATATCAATAAAATAACTGGGTATTAGAAGTCTAAATAAGTAGTAGGAAGCTAAGTTGCCCGCAATCCTCCCTAACCGTAACCCCTGATTTGCCCCCCTTTCCATTAAATACATAAAGATAGGCCCTATTTATTAGCTAAATTAATACTTGAGCACCAGCACTACTTCAGTACTGCTCTCTAATCTGTCTCTTTTTGCATACAAATGTTGAAGTGTTGATATGGAAGCCTCCAGGACTAGAGGTTTTAGCATCCGAAATTGGAGTCCCCTATACCACGTTCGACCCACAGAACAGAGACAGTCACGTGACCGTTACCGTGTATAGAAATACCTATTTCAATAGCCTAAACTATACCTATATGGATATCACTTTGTCAAAAATAATATTTGTTCTCTTAGATGTTATCCAACAAGCTCTCGAGGCCAATGCGTTGTAAACAATTCACGTTTCCTAGAGTTAAAGCATGAAATTTAAAGGGCAAAAGGAAAACTAGCGGCTGAAGCATTTTTGTCAAGTATGATTTTGACTCCGGAGACGCGTTTCCCCACGGTTTTGATCGCCAAGCACGGGATCATAATGAGTAGATCTGTGGACTGCTAATACAGGCTTAGCTTCTATGGAAGTGGAAAATAGGTGCATTCTAGGTAGTGTAGACGACCTCCATTCAACTCTCCGCACTGCGTGAAATGCGCACCTGTTCGACATTCGATCGCGTGATTTGGCAATCTACCCGTTCCTCGCCCCCTTTTCACCCCTTGATTCAACCAAGATGAGAAGCTTCTTGCTTTATAGAAGCTTATTTCTAGTTCTACAATTTCAATTAAGCTCAGCCTTCAAGCTCGTAGATTGCATTGCTCAGACTGCTAAGGCTCATGTCAATGGCCACCTCGGCGTCCCTGATTCTGTGTGCGAATGGTTGGGAATCCCGTATGCATCTCCTCCAACTGGCCAACTTAGGTTTTCATCGCCGGTGAAGGTTTACCATGAAGGGTTCATAGACGCAGGTCACTATGTACGTCCGCTTCATCTCTCGATGTTCAGCACTTACAAAGTGGCAGGGTTTTGACTGTCCGCAAACTCCTTCCAGCACATTTGCCTACCCCAATGCTACATCACAATATGCGAGCATATATGCCAACTTCGTCAATCAGCTCAACAACACGCAGAGCGAAGATTGTCTGACACTTAATGTCTGGTCAAGAACATTCAAATCCGAGCGTATATTGAAGCCCGTGATTGTGTGGATTCACGGGGGTCGCTTCTCTGCTGGTTCAAGCCATACACCGTTCTATCATGGCGGGAATCTCGCCGGTACGCAAGACGTCGTCGTTGTTACGTTCAATTTCCGCATGAACATTTTCGGATTTCCGGGTTCCCCTGAGACAACACACAACATCGGCTTTCTCGACCAATATCTTGCCGTTGAATGGGTCCACGATAATATCGCAGCATTCGGTGGTGATCCGGGCCGCATTACTATCATCGGACAGTCATCCGGTGCGGTGGCAGTCAGCAACTGGGCGTACGCTTTCAAAGACAACCCCATCGTCGCAGGGATGATATCCCATTCAGGCAGCATATTCTCGTTTCCCATTCTCGACGCCGATTTAGCTGCTGCCAACTGGAATCACGTCGCCTCAACACTCGGCTGCGGAGCTTCCAACTCGGCGCTCTCGTGCATGCGGTCTGAGAACATCTCCTTCCAGTCGATACTGAGTGCCGTCAGGGCCGTGCCACCAGCGCCCGGAAACTCCCCCACACGCTCGGTGCCTCCATTTCAAGCCACCGTGGACGATGTTACCGTTTTCTCAGTATCTGAGTACGTTTCTCGGCTTCGATCCGCCACGTTTGCCCCGCTACCTCATCTCCAGATACACGGGGACCACGAGTCTGGTTTCTACCGGATCTCGGCTTTGGCGCAAGGGCGGTCGCTGCCTGAAAGCGACTGGGAAGAGTTCGAGCTTGAATCTTTCACGTGCGCCACGGCTGCCGAAACGTACTGGCGGTCCAGAGCCGGTGTGCCTACTTACCGCGCGCGGTACATGGCCGACTGGGAGAATCTGAGGCTCTATGATCCGCCATCGAGCGGTGCGTACCACGGCGTCGAGGTCAACATGGTTACAGGGAATTCCGAATCCGTCAGCGGCATTGCGCCTTCACCATATGAAGTCAAACTCACGGGCATCATGCAAGAAGCCTGGGCAGCCTTTGCAGCTGACCCGGTCCGAGGATTGCGCAAGCTGGGCTGGCCACGCTATCAGGCCGGCGAAGACTCGCTTGTCAGGTTCGGGGTTCGTACTACGCCAGTGGTCGACGTTGTCTCTTCTAGAATGTACGATAATGCATGTCCTGTGCTAAATCTCTCCTTTTGGGATGTTTCTATCCCTTCATAATAAGAAGAGGCGTGTCGCATTCTCATAGTCCATTTTCAGCGATCCGTTCTGCTGTAAGAAGAAAAGTGAGAGTGGGCTTTATGAGCTTTGCACCGGCCGACTGTCAATTTTATGCACCTATTCCCTACGTGCTCCAGGGTGATTATACCTTACAGTGATAAAGCCTATGTTGTTACGGCGTAACCAGCGCGTGAGAAGTTCAAGAGGTGAACACGTCGGCTCCTGCGTGTCGCAAGCAAAACCAAACAATTTTCTATGCTTACATAGTGTCAGAACTTAGGTATGGGGTACAATGAATACTTGCTGTTGCGCGAAGAACACGAATATTTTTTCTAGAAGGCGTGACACGGAGGAGCAGGATCTCACTTGGGCACAGGCGATGGTTCGGAAGGTCGGCCTCTTCATAAGTTTGGTAGGTATACGTAATCGGCGCTGGGCGCGTCTCCTTCTCTACTCTGCTTACTACTAACACTGACGCCGCCTCTTCCTGTTAATTAAGCCTACCGGTCTCAGCACAGGGAGCCGTATTAGGCGCTGCGTTGTTCACGATGGCCCTCATGCATCGGCTACCCCTTGAAGCGTCGCAGAGTCCGCTGTACAGGTCTGTGCCCCAAACGGGACAGTGTTGCAATCGACGTTCACCTCAGAACTTCCCACGAAGGTGGTACTATAATTCCTCTATCAGCCTTCTTCACTTTCGCTCAAGTTTATGTCCCAGGAACTATCACATACGAGCCACTATCACCACAGTTGAGCACTTGTATGACGCTCATATACAGCATGCCTAACCCAATCTGGAGCTCGATTACTGTCGAGTTGTCATTCTGCGTGCCGGTAATTGTGCATCGATAGTTCGAGTGCAAAGGACACGTAATCGTTTCAGTTTGGTTGGTCAAATTGTATGTGAAGGCGAAACCTGCTGTACCGGTTGAACCGACCTCGTCGCGGGTTGTGATATTGAGATTTCGCAGGGTCCAACTTGGAAGCTTGTCACAAGGTTCTAGGGGTGCCGATAGACCAAAACTGACGAACATCATGGCCAAAAACGGCCGAATTATTGGCAACATGATGTGGAGGTGAAATCAGGAGATTTAAACATATTAAGCCGAGTAGACGTATCTTGGGACAATGAACACAATGCGGTCGTCTTTTTACATGATGTACTCGGAAGATATGGTGGGTCAGCGAATTACAGCAATAAATATCGAAGGTGCCGGCTGCTTGCTCAAAACTAATTAGCCGCCATGATATATTATGACCCAGCTTATCACGGGTGGATAGCATCTTGAGCGTAACCTCATTCCGGCAGTTCTGTCACAGAAAGGTGGGGTCTAAGCGATTGCTTAAACCCAGATACAAAGCTATATATATATATGCAAGATCCTGTTGATCAATATGCGCTTTTTCATGTCCGTATTATCACGGAACAGAACTAAAACTAGACCATGACACAACTAAAAGGTATAGGTAGCATTATTGTTGGGCATAGTGCGTTGTAAAAAGCAACCACAAATTAACCGGTCAGCCGATCCTGTGGCGCAGTGATAAAATCTGACAGTTGTCAAGTCGAGCACTTGGCCGTGTGCAGCTATTATATACGTACCGTAACACGTATTCTCAGCATGCTCGCTGTTACAGCTCCAACCATATAAGTAACTGCAAACAGTCAAGTTTCCGACTTGACAACGTTCTATCTTTTGATAGTTTTATGGTATAGTGCTGCAGTTCTGTTCCGTGACACTCGCTCAGAGATTCTCGGAGGTCGTCACCAGGGAAAACGTGGTCCAAGGCAAGCAGATCAGGGCAACGCGAATATGAAAACATATCGATACAGCAGTAAATTTTGAAATAACAACAATACGCGAAACTTTTCTTGAGTTTAAACTAGTTCGAGGAGCTTTGACTAAGATCGAGAGATAGGTATACATCATAGCGAAACTTTACCTCATATCTTTTATAGGACATCAGACCTCCAAGGACTACCGAGGTGTCACTAGTAGCGAAGCGATCGGGTCAAGTATAACAGTAATGGTCTCAATAGTAGGTATCATACAAGACTAAAGCCTGAAGAGGGTAGGAAACAGGTGTGAAGCATGCCTGAGTGCAGTGCATATATATAAGCTGGTTCTGGCAGCCTACAGTGGCCAATAGCCGTCCTAACAACAATGCCTCTGTGTACCCCGCGTACGCCAGCGTTACAACGATAATAAATCCATAACAATTTTCATAACAAGTGTTCGTGAGCTTTACACCAAGCCAGCCGTTCAGGTTTCATCCCTTTGGTTAACCCTGGTTTGCGTGTTGGCTTCGTTTTCTTCATGCCAGCGCTTCGAAGAACTCGCCATACAGTCATAGCAGAAATCTAGCCATTTAGCTCTACGGCTATTAGAGCACAGTTTCTTTTGCGGCCATAACGATCACGTCGTACCTTCGCAATAATTTGATCTTTAGCTTCAGCTTGCTTTGATGGCCGGCCTGGCCGAGGGCCATTAGCCACATAAAGATCTAAAATAACTGGATTATTAAGATCCAGGCCTCGTTCGATAGCTCGGTCAACAATGCAGTTGACAGACCTGGCTTTCATGCCAGTTATACGCTCGATCTCTTCGTTAGAGTGGCGGCCACCAATTTTAAGGGCTAAGGCTTGCGTGCGCGTAGCTATATCGTACGAAGGCATAGTGAATAAAGTTAAAAACAGTCAAGGTAAATAAAATAGATCAATTGAAGCTATAAAAATAAAGGGGTAGTATTGGGTTACCGTTGGGCCTCAACCAGGGTTTAATTCTACCAGCAGAATTCTAAGGCGGGCGGTGAGCGAGTCTTTTTGGTAGAGACCTCCGTATTATACATGCAGATAAATGCTGCGCCGCCCCCAAGGGGCCTGTCTAACAGCACCAATAGGACAGACACTTCACTACTTTTTGTTTTTTCAAAGAATTAGGTTCCTACCACGACGGAATTGCCTGGAGCCAATCAAAATCGGCCATCAATCTCAATCCCAGCATCATCCATCCAGACCCGAGCTGTATCCAAACCCCGAGAGATAGCAATAAGTACTCATCGCGTACAACAGTTTCGATGTTAGTTTAGGTAGTGTTTTATTTATTTATCCGAAGCTGCTTCTCTCTTTATGCGTCTTTCGAGCTGTTTTCTCTCTCGTTCTGCTTTCTGAGCCGCCTGTCTGGCCTCATGGAGCTGGTCTAAGGTCATAGGTATTACTAAAGGATCATACTTCGAAACAACGTCCCAGGTTTCTTCCTTGAGCTCTTTTCCATGGACATCTTTTATGAAGCAGTTGAGTCTTTCTAGGTTTGGAAGAGACACCCAGCCATAGTCGCCACCTGAAGCTATCCCTACTGCTATGGGATTATAGGTAGAGAAAATACCGAATAGTTGATCCCAATGTGGGAGAATAGAACTTAGAGGCTTCCCTCGTACATATACCCTAGCTGTAAATGGATACAGCTCTTTTGGGTTGGGAGCGCGACCATGCCAAAACCTTCGCACTCCATCTTGTTCCCTCTTCGGTCTGGGTTCAATCTGTAAAGTAGTGCCTTTCTGTAATCGAAGTAGGTTAACGAGGACGGCTAGCTCGCGGATAGTGTCATCGGCAGGATTGTGAGGTGATTTCCTGCCGCATATCGCCAAGTCGCCTGGCGCAAACCCGAATGCACGAAGCGTGCCGCGTAAGCCGTGCGTAATCTTCGGATTGGAGACTTCCATGACGATATCTTGCAAATCAACCCATGAGGAGAAGAACTGGAAAACTTGGCCGAGGTGCGCCGCAATTGTCGCGAGCTCGAAGACTAGATCGAATCCTACTAGAACCAAAGGCGAGTCGAAACGCTGCTGAATCGACTTGAAGAGAGCAACTAGCTCTATCTCAGTCTGTGCGGGCTCGATTTCTTGAAGCCGGCCAAAATGACACGTATCCTTTGTGTTTGAGATGGGCCGCTTTCCTTTGAGTCGAATCCAGTAACACTCGATGGCGTTCTGCTCGAAGAAAGTTTTTAACCTCTGGCTTCGAAGGCCAGAGGTGTTTGGCATTGGTGTCGTAATAGCAGGTGGGGAAGGAAAAACCGCAATGCCGATATCTGTGATGCCGAGCGGTTCATCTTCTTTGGTAGAAAGACCCTCGAAATCTACTGCTACGAAAGTACAAGGGGACTTGACACTGTCTTTCAATGCGTCAAGGTTGGCGATATTTCTTCGCCAGAGCGGTTGCCAATGCTTCGTCTTGAGGTAGCGGCAACTTTCGTGGTAACGCATTCTGGCCTTGTGGGTTTAGCTCAGTGTAGGTAGGGCCAGGACCGATATGATGCTGCGAGTGGCCAAGTACCGACCTCACGTGATACTGCAACGAGTAGGTATGCCTTCAGCGGCACAATCAAAAGATTAGCTGGTAGGCCTAAGGTGTTCCGGAAAGGGGGTGGGGGTTAGGGTTCGGTGTAGAAGCTTCCAGGGTTGAAGACTTTAGGTTCCAAAATTCGTGAACCAGGGTCCCCTATGTGGGATAACTGAACTGCAGGCTGGTGGTTTGAAAATATACGTACCTCCTAGCTGCTGATTTACCCCTTTTGCCGAGCACCTCCATTGAGTCTCCCGCTGCGCTTAGGTTTGTTGGTGCCAAGGTTAATGGCCAACCCGACAGCTTGGGATGGTGTAGATTTCCAAGGAAAGATTGCCCCGGGGTCATGCTAGGAGGTACCTATGTGGCAACTGCGCTTCAACCGCATTTCCTTAGCTTGTCTATTGCTCTTGCGGCTTGCTGCTAAGCTACTACATAAATGCAAGTGCGGAATGCTATACTAACATTAAGCGAGCCATACTCTCCTTTCTTTCGTTCCTCATACTTTCATCGCAATTCAAACATCATTCATCAACAACAAAACTGTACCGGCTGTAGGTCACAAACGCGAAACCCACATCTTATTTCGTTTCTTGCTTGCGACTACCTTTAGTCATAAGCATACAGGCAGACCGAGTCTCCATGTTTTGATCCAGTACATCCATCATGGAGTCATTTATCATGGAGGCGGAAGGAGAAGACTCTGAAGGAAGCGATTCTCAGCTGGATGAGTTCTATCTCTTCAGGTGGCTACCAGAAGAGCTACAACTCATAATATGGGATCTCTGGCGAGAGGATCAACCCGTCTTCCACCACCACCTTTTTCTTACCGAGGGAGGCCGATGCTACGCAGCACTCGACACAGTAACTCATCAGGTAGTTGACGCAGTTTCCCATAGCGCAGATTTAGCATTCGATGGTGGAGCACCATTAGACCCTTCCGAGCACAAACTTTATTTTAAGGGCGAGGTCATGACTATCACTCAATATAAGGATCTTGAGGACCACAAAAATGTGATGGCTTGGAACTTGGAACAACTCCCCTACAAACCTCAATCAAAAGATGTGAACACCTGGCTTCACATGAAAACAGACATGTTCATTTTTTGGTCGACCTACAAATTTCCGGGCCACCTCCGGTATCTCTGCGACCCATTCGACGTAGAGCCAGCATCGGACATCAATAAAGGCGACTGGTCCCATCACATCCAACAGGTGGGAATATATGTGCCTAATGATGGTCTCCCTCTTTGTGAGTTTGATCGTCGTACCTTTTCGCAACTGAGGAATCTTCGAAATGTATTTCTCATTATAAGGTGGAAGAGACGGCCCATGCCTGTATGGTGGCCCCTGCCTCTGTGGCGATTTACGTCTGGTAAACCAGATGTACTCATCAAGCCAAGCGAAATAATCGAATTTGTCGAAGAGTTCCATTTACCTGAGGAACTCGAGCAGTACCGCTCGCAGGAGCTCGACTATCTCCGCAAGGAAAATACCAAGGCCGAGACGCTTCGCACCCAGCTTCTACAAGTCTTTCAGAACTGCAAACGCGAGTATATTGCCGTTGAAACGATGTTGGAAGCGTTATCCTAGCCGTTTGCCAGGTGGATATGGCAGGACTGTCTTGTTTAGGGGAATTGAGTATACGCATCGTCAGATGTCGGGACTATTGATGTACCGTTACTGCAATGGATACACGGATTCTTGTTAAGGTAATCGAAAGCGATTGATTAGTGCTATATCTGCCATACGTCTGATCCGTCATCGGCATTTGTGACGGAGTGTATTGCCTACGTAAGTTATTACCGACCTGGCGACAATAGCGTCGTTTCTCAAGCAGAATATTTGATATTACGTGAGTCGAAATTGAAAATTTAATATACCATCGCGTAAGATACCTTCTAAAACAGGAACACCGAAGTTCGAGTTAGCTATTAACATTCCCCGTACGGCGTTTCTTTCCCAGTGGCATTGTACGGCCGAGGATGACTCAATAGCCATGAAAGAACAGAGTTACCCTCCGTTCGTAAGATCACTGCCACAACACAATGCGTCAGCCGATTCTTTGGCCCTGACTGTCAGTATCTAAGGTACTGTCAATTTATAAACTCTTGTTGTTGCGCCAAGGGGTCCGAACACCTTCGCGTGGTAGTCTCCAGCTATATACACACATATTCTTCATCTCATAGGAGGTATCGTAGCACTGACTCTCAAGTTATAATAAGGGCTTGGAAGAATACTCGCATTAACAATAATCTTCGATCTGACCAGTGGGCTTTGAAGGCCCTCCCCCCTTTTCTGTCTAGGTGTGAGATCTACGGCTTGTACCCCTGAATAGCTTCACTTCACATTGCCTACCTCAGTTTCGTATAGATATCTCGGGGGGGTAATAGAAGATAGATAGACTAAAGGAGAACTAAAGGCCTCATATGAATATGTTCATGACTCTGTCTCAGGAACATATGACACCAATTTACTCATTTCATCACTAGTGAAGTGAAGCCGACTTAGGCAAGTCGCCAACCTAGAGGCTACGCACGCGAGAGAAGCAGCTATTCCATAATTCTTACCGAATACATGAAACTACATGGGATTTATTGAGCCGGCATAGGACACACTTTGACTCTTTGCGCTGTCAACCTGTGCTTTGTATAACTCTACAGGTTGAGGACTCCTTCTCGTAGCTAAGCCATCAGCAAAGAATCTCATCACACGCGTGCTAAGGGTACAATACTCGAATTACCACTGTACACTTCGAGCCTGATAGCGGAATGGCACACAACGAAACCAGCCGGCCGATCAGTGTCTTGGAAGTTTCGTGCTCCGTCCGAGGAGGCATTGAGCTATCGCGTCGTGGTTAATGACGGTTCGCTGTTTATAGAACGCTATGAGGAGTCAGGAGCCAATGCATTTCACCAGAATAATTTAAGCCCCCTAATCAGACGAGAAACGCATTAAATAACGATGCTATTAAAAGCGTTGAATCGGCCACGATATTTCATCACCTATTCCAAGATACGCGACGTAAAAATTAACATTCTTACAGCCTGCTTGACATAGAAGAAGTTGGAATCATTCACCACCCTACGTGTAAAGTTGCGCTGTACCACATCATCGACCCTGAAGACGTGGTAACATTTAATGGAGCAGAGCAACAAAGTGGATTGGGAAGATTACTTAGTCCCTTTCCACCAACCACCTATCAGGTGTGTGAATAAATCTAAGCCGTGCCATTGACGCCGGGCTGTGAAATGTGACATAAAACACAGCCTCACCCAAAATTTTGTACAAATTTGCGATCGAATCTGGTGCAGACGACGGCGTCCCGTGAAGTGTATAATCCTGCTACTTCCTGCCGTCAATTCATCAATTCACTTACCATGCGATCCGTCTAGCTCTCCCTCTCTCATCTCGTATCATCTGGGTATAAAAATAAAACTTCTGGTTTCTGGGGTTTCTCTGAGACCTAACTCCCGTAAATGATTCTTCATGGCTTCGTAAGTCCATACACACATTTCAATGCTACCTTACACTCTCAACGAAAAAACAGGCCGCATCGGTGTGGTCTTCAGAATATGTGTAGTCTCCACCTGCTGGGGTGGCTTGATGATGCGCGTCTTTCAGACGTCTAGCAAAAATAATGTTGCTAGTTTGAGCCGAGACGCTCGAATGGAGGACGTATCAATGATAGAAAAGGGATAGAGACTTGTAGGGAAGATGGCGGATCAGGACAGGAAGTAACTCTGGGTCCGGAGAACGATGAAGGTTATCCGGGAACGGGAAGTAAAGCCGGGGTGTGTTTTCCAAAAAAGGGTAAGGCCTGAGGTCGATAATCAGCGCATAATATCTTACAAGCAGATCATGCAAAGTGATGGCGATAAAGAAACAAGCTGATCTAGTCGCCGGCTCGTTCCTAGTCCGCTTCGGCGAGCTGCATAATCAACTTCGCAGCCATATCCAGGAATGGAAAGGGGCTCATGACATCCTTCTCTTCGAGCATTGTCCCGTCTGCTCGTTCGTAGCCAGAGCACTTAAAGTCCACGAGGTATACTGTTGGCTCCATCTCATAGATCTGAATCTCCATTCTCATCCAGACAAAACTCTGCTGGCGTCTATCCATTACGGAGTATACATAAGTGTTCTCCTCGGATGTTGCTTCAGAAGTAGATAGTCCTGAAGAGACAGTCTCCTTGCGAATATCTGCGGGTCTTGTTAGAGTGGAGTCTTCTCAAGGCCAAAAAACAAACCTACCATCTTTCTTCCACCGGCAAGTGATGTGCCATGGATCGGCGGGCAACTTATAGTACTTGATAGGATCAAAGGTCTTAAGATCAATCTGATCCAGAGGGATACCTTCGTAAGGATTTTCCTTGTCGAGGGAGTTTTCGCGAGAGACACCACTATAATCTGTTAGCAGGCCGATACTCGAGTACGGGACGGATGTAGAGCTTACCGTGCCTCTAGCTCTTCTCCATGCATTTTGTTAAAGTCCTCATCCTCGAGCCAGGTCGCGCCTAGCTTAAACAAGGCTTTATAGATGCATAGCAATGCCTCGAACGGAGCATTTCGAGAGCGAATGCCAAACTGCCAACGAACTGGTTTGGACTTTTTAGGCGCCACTGGCGTCATTTGTTGAGGGCGACTTTGATTCTCGTCGTGCCGTATTGTGTTCTTGGAGTGCGGCTTGAGACGGCGGACAGCTTCTTGTTGCTCTGCAGGTGTCCTAGGCTGGAGAGGAACGTCCGGAACTGGTACGTCGAGAGGTTCGTCGATACCAGCATTCTGGCGTTCAAGATACTCCCTGTGAAGTGCGGGAAGACTTGTAGGCAGAATACCCACATGGCTTACATTACCGCGAGGAGAGACACTGGTAACTGTTGAGGTCGATCGAGTGGAATCCGCGAGCGGACTGGCCTGTGACTCGTTGGTGTATTCCGAAGCTTCCTCCTGCCTTTTTTCCTTATCTAGCAGTGCGTTGCCTGTCGCTTCTGCCATACTTCTCATTTGTTCTAAATGGTCTGCGACTGGAGGAGAGGTGGCGAAATATGGATTATCGGCACCGGTACCGTAGGCGGCTGAGCATCATGTCAGAAACTTAAGTATGTTAAAAAATAATAGAAGGGGTGGATGAATGAGTACGAAGGTAAAGAGGAAGGTAGTGCAAAGGGGGCCAGTGGACATATTGCAAATGTGTCTGTGTATCCAAACCCCACGTCTGAGTCTTCAATAACAGACACAAAGGTGGGGTGCGGAGGAGCGAGATACCTGGACTTACGATTTACTTGCATCAACTTGTTCTCCCGAACTATCATATAAGCATCCTTAATTGCAGATGGTTCATTGGCCTCTAAGGCCTCTTGGACATCCCGCTTGCCGTAGCCCATCGTCTTACTAATCTTGTCCGTTACCTCGTCATATAGCTTCTCTTGGATTTGGCTTGGAGCGTTGGGTGCTATGTCACCGGGTCGGATAGCCTTGTTGGGGTCGACACCTGTGTTCAAGAACTCCTCAACCTGGGGAGCAAGATACGGCGGCAAATCCTTCAAGAACCAGGGATCTTGTCTGATGTCGTCGATGGTCGCTCGCTGAACGGGATTCGTTTGGAGCATTTTACGTATCAGATCCGCAGCCTGCGGTTTGATCCAGTGCGGAATGGTGAATACACCACGTTGAATCTTGGCGAAGAGACTTGGAATATGGTCATCGTCAAAAGGAAGTCTGCCCACCAACAACACGTACAAGATGACACCACAACTCCAGACATCAACCTCGGGACCAGCATACAATTTCCCGCCAATAACTTCAGGAGCAGCATAATTCGGGCTACCACAACTTGTCTTGAGGAAGTTTCCGTCGGTCATGATATTACTCAGACCAAAATCGGCAATTTTGACGTTAAGTTGGTCGTCCAGCAACAGATTCTCGGGCTTTAGATCTCGATGGACCACCTTATGTCTATGGCAGTATTCTACAGCGCAGACCATTTGTTGGAAGAAACGACGAGCGTACAGCTCATCCAACTTGCCACGAGCGACGATGAAGTCAAATAGCTCGTCACCGGCAAACTCCAACACCATGATAATCTCATTCTGAGTCTTAATCACCGAGTAGCTGAGCGTCATGACGGTCAGCAGCAGGAAAACAATATCCAGGGTTGCCCAACTTACAGCTTGATGATGTGGGGATGACGGAGGAGCTGGAGATACTCAATCTCTCTCTCGACACGCCCAACCATGTCTCTACTAATCAACTTCTTGCGTGCGATGATCTTGAGAGCTACCTGCTGGCCAGTCGATCTATGAACAGCAAGCTTAACCTTGCCGAAGGAACCCTCGCCTAGCGTCTTGATAATATTGTAGGCGCCGACGCGCTGTTCGGCCTTGGACTTCTCGCGTGCTAGCTGCGAGGCACGATCGGCGGCCTGGCTGCCGGCCCGAGCACGGGCGTTGGAGGAAGCATCGGCGCCGGGGTGGGTGATGTTGATGGCGGGGATTTGGGGCTGGTTGTTCCGTCGGATCTGAGACGGGGAGAGGGACATGGAGAGCTCCTCGTCGTCATAGGCACTGGAAGCCATCTCGGCGGAGGGTAGCCTGCGGAGTGGCGAATTCGGAGGCTAAGGAAGAGGATGAGGACGGGAAAGAGGTGGTCGCTGTTTCGATGTTCGGCTATCGTGAAAGATGTGGGTAGGGACTAGGGGCAGCGAGCGGACGTCGGGCCAAGAACAGCAGGACAACAGGACATCCGGGGATGATGCTACCGTGGAGAAGTGCACGAAGCACGCAAGCTAGGGACGCAAGCTGCTCGGCCAGAGGCACCTTAGCGCAGCCGCCTAGCAAAGGGCCCTGGTAGGCGTTAGTATCCCAGATACCTAGTCAAGGATGCCTGGACTAGCAGACGGTCAAGGCGAACGAAGTTTATATGAGGCGGCGGCGGGGTGACATATGTATACATGATAGACTGGCGCTGGAATTGCTCTATGGCCCTGAGGGATCAGGAACTCGAAGATGGGGCTGACTCGCCGACGCTGGCGACGATGGGGGGGGGGGGGACTAGGTGGTGATGGTGGAGGAGGTCGGCGACTTACCGTCTAAGCGACAACCCCTCGGTGGGGAGCAGTAGCACTTTCTCTGGAGATGCGGGAGCACAACCACAATATCCTCGAACAGGCTAGCCAAGACAACAAGTGCACACTAAGTAGTTAGATAGATGCAGTATACCGGATTGGTAGAGCTCGCTATCGTCAGTCGCGAGTCGCAGTTCTTTCTTTGTCTGTCGGCCCACCTTGCAATGTTGTTATCATGCGCTTTTTGTTTTTGTTTTTTGTTGTATTTTTGCCAACCGCTTGCACTCCGCTTGCACTCAACTTTTGGCTGGTGTTGGCGTTAGTTTCGCAGCACGATTTTACGGTGAGCACCACAACAAACAACAATTCCCTCGAACGATGGGCACACAGGATGCAAGAAGGGCACAGCACACGCATGCACTACAGGGAAGGGTACAGGGTATCAGAGCTTATTATGGTACCTGGTGGAGGGGGGAGTTGTTCTCCCAGTCGCCGTCACCACATCCTACAGTAGCTCAACTGTCAGAGGACCCACGCCGTGTAGAAGCTAGGGGCACACGATTGGCTAAACCATTGTTGCTAGCTATCTTACGTACATGTAGGTATGCGTAGGTAGTTAGATGCAGCAAACAGCAGTGCTACTGGCGCGTCAGGTGTACGTAGTGTACACCTCAACTTGAACAACGTAGGTAGCGTAAGTGCAGTGCTAGACTTTGGTTTGCCAGGTACAACCCAATCCACGCGAAACGAGATTGTAGAACTGAGTTGGTTGAGTGATATATCCCGGTAACTGTAAACATACATAGAAGACGGTACCTAACTGTTCGTAAACCTCCGAGGTCAGTATAGTCCAAAGACGCGCGTCAAAAATATCTCTACCTAGGTAAGTAAGTATAAGTATGTAAATACTAAGGTTAAATTTCACTTATCAAAGGCAGGCCGCCGACATTGTATTATCATGTGTCAGATAATAGGAAAAGTCCAAGACTAGGCGGCCAATTGTATATAGCTAGAGCAAGCTTAATATGGGGCGAGCTATCTCGGTACAACATGAACACCATGCCATAAAACCTAACAAGACTCGAAAATTGATCTGTAGATACTAAGGTACGTCTAAGTATCATGGCGATCTGCGTTGTAAAACAAATCGTAACGCAAAGATTGTATGGTCTTGAACTAGGGACATTTGCCGCCAAGACTGTTGGTGAAAGCCTATGATGACGATTACCACTTGGATAGACCACTCGGTGCTTTGAGGCATTTCCCTGAGTGGTGGTTTTCCGGACGACGTTGTCTAACCTAGAATCTACTAGGAGATGTAGCATATTTCGTGACTACTAGTCTGAACGGCTTTATAGAATTGAAGAATAACTGAGACCTATGGGCGGACAATGTCGACGTCATAAATTAAGAACAAGAGCAGCCACCTTCAACAAGTTATTTACCTTAGATTTTACTACGTAGGCTTCGTAGACGCATGCATCAGCCGGTGCGCTTTCGGTCGTTTAAGGATGCATAGGCTTCTAGTTAACTGTTTCCCCAGAATGCGGATTAATAACACTACAATTGTGGTAGCACAGCTCACCAGAAGGTAATGTAGCAGAGTACACTAGATATACAAGTAGATGTACACGAGGGGGCCCAGCTTGAGATCATACAGTGAAAATCGATAGTGGTTCGGCGGTGCAGGGTCGCAGAGCCTTCTTCTTTCCGGCATATAATGAGCCGCTTCGCTGATGAATGAGGGCCGCTAGTTATATTATCCGCTCCTCTTCTCTTCATCTCTGAGCTTTTCTACGAGCTTCGTTCGCAAGAAGTCACTAAGACCAAGGCTATAGTTGTAGATGGGGTTAGTTATGGCTCATGCGAAGGACAGCGGTCTTCACCGGTTGACAACTTACATCCCCTCATTAGTTATGATGCGGTATGTACCACTGGGCTCAAATTCACCGACTATCTTGCCATTTCCGTCAACTTCGATGCTGCCAAAAATGTCTTCTGGGAAGGCGATTCTTCCAAAATCGGGTGGATTGCGAAGATCAGACAGATGAACGTGGCCACCGACTCCAGCACCGCCCGCGCCTCCGCCGCCACCCAAGCCAGCAGCGGTTTTCCTCGTGGTCCGTTGCGTCCGCTGCTGGGGAAAGAAAGCGCCGTGCGAGCCGAGGGTGGCACCCCCCGGGCCAGCGAAAGCTTGGGCTTGAGACTGCAGGTTCGGATCCTGGGCGGCGTGCTGGCGGAGAACGTCGTTTAAGATGGACAGGAATTCATGGTTCTCAGTGAATGACTGTGGTGTCGGCGGCAGTTGGCTGGAAACGCCAACCGCTAGTCTAGACGTCGGTGGATTTGTGTCGAGATATGTGAGGAGATATCCACTGTTTGGAGTAGCATTGGGGAAAGCTTTCTAAAAAGTGACGGAATGATAAGTATAGGTATAACGAGCTGCCCAGTGGGTGAATATCTGGGAATGAAACGGCAATACTGACTATGTAGTTGTTGGAGCTTAAAGTAGAGACATGACGATGCAAAAGTAGTCTTCTACATACCGGTGCAACCGGCGCTCGCGACAATATCATGGCGACGACAATTGCGTACTAATGGCCAGATACCAATTCCAGGAAGGACAGGCTGAATTTTAATACAATGTCACCATTCAGTGTCTCGCCCAGCAGCGGGAACTAACCCAGGTAGGATGAGTCCAACTTTGGTAACAACGGTGAGTCGAATTGACGTAGGCATTGCATCTTACAGGCACTCTATTGGCGCCCTATCAGCCCCGGAGACCCTTGATCGAGCCCCACGTTGCATAGTGGCATTGGTGAGGGGTGCTGCGAAAGTACAGCGCATTAGACGTCACTAATCCTAATCTAGATCCCCTGCCATCCATTAACGCGTCGACGCGTCTTAGCAGAGCCATCTGCTGCATATCGTTGGATTTTCGATATCTGGATAGTACCTACGCCGAACCGGGGCTCGCACACTTGAATGCGACAATTGCAATTGCCATTCCACCTGCAAATGTCATAAACAATTGTCGTCGTCTTACCTATCCTTCTGGACCGCGAAGAAGGACAATCCGAAAAATGCAGAACAACAAGGGGCCCCGGACAGCTTCTATATTCCCCCCCAAAACGCCTGCGCCGCCGTCCTCAAATCTGATCCCCTCTTCTTCGCCCGCCTTCGGAACGCCCGCGCATACGCTCAGGCCATTCTCCATCACTGCGCCCTCCAAGGCCACCATATTACCCATTCTCTTGCCCCCTGCTACGTTAAGACCATTAGCATTCCGCACATTCACCAAGAAGCATAGCCTGACACTCGCATCCACTGCGTTGCAGGAGCTCGCCACCTTCGTTGGGCGTCACTGCGGTTCAGGATGGCGCGAGGAAGGGTTGGCCGAGAAAGTGCTCGAAGAGGTGGCCCGAAGCTGGAAGAATCGCAATGGAGGTGTCATAGTCGATGGAAACAGCCGGGAGCTAAAAGACATCCTTAAGACCCTCGAGGGCAATATGAGCGGCGGCAGAATAGGGCCAGCGCCGCAACTCGGTCGCCAGGACAGCTTTGTTATCGGCCTGGCCCAGGAATCCGAGCTTTCTAACACGAGGCTTGGGCTGAGGCCGATATCGAACCTCACGCGCGAGGACACCCAGACGAGCTTTGGCATGTCTTCGTTGGGGATGCAGGAAGATGAGCCGGATGATGAGGGGCTCAATCACCCGCGAAATTGGTTGAAAACCGTCAACGCCTTCGATCAGCCACGCATGATATATAATACTTCCAAAAAGCATTTCGAGAGGTAAGTAGTTTTGTGCGAAACCACGCCGCTGTTTTAGACACAGGCTAACTAAGAGACTCTAGGGATTCATCGAAGCCTTCCCTAATGCCTCCCGCCTCGCACAAAACAACCTTGTTCAGGAACAGATATAACGTCATACACCAACGGCTACTACGAAACGAATTATTTCAAAGCTCTGGTGTCGCCATCACAAAAGGACCCCCGTCACTCAAGCGGTCTACTTCGTCAGGGCTAACGACACAGCAAACCCACAAGATTACACCCATCGCCAATCTTCTTGGTCGCCATGGAACACATCACATGCTCCTCGGCATGTTATCCGTTTTACCTGCAGGTAATCTCGCGATAAACGATTTAACCGGCACAATATCACTGGACCTGTCGCATGCGGCAGCCATTCCAGAAGATTCAGCATGGTTCACACCGGGAATGGTCATTTTAGTTGACGGCGTATACGAAGAGGAAGAGGAATCTGTAGGGAAAGGCCTTGGCGCCAGTAATGGAATTGGCGGCGTCATTGGTGGACGCTTTCAAGCCTTCTTCATCGGGCAACCTCCTTGCGAGAAGCGAAAGGCAACCCTAGGCGTGAGCGGACTCGATGGTGGCCAGGACCATACCATAGGGGGTGGGTTTGGCTGGATCGACTTCATAGGCGTTGGTAGTGAGCGAGCAGTGGGCTCCAAGATGCGCAAAGTAGAGAGTCGCTTGTTGCGGAAAACGCAACCCGATACAGACCTGCCCAGTCGTGGCCGAATCGTCATTGTTGGCGAGCTGAACCTTGATCAACCAAGAGCATTACAAGCTCTACGCAAAATCTTAACCACTTACGCGATAGAGCCCGAAGGGTCGTCGCCCATGACTTTCGTCTTGACAGGGAACTTTACGCAACACGCCGTGATGGCAGGCGGAGGCGCGAGCGGTGGGAGCGTAGAATACAAGGAATATTTCGACTCTTTAGCATCGGTGTTGACAGATTTCCCAACCCTGCTCCAGAGTTCGACGTTCGTTTTCGTGCCGGGCGACAACGATGGCTGGGCATCGTCCTTCTCATCCGGTTCCGCGGTACCTCTTCCGCGCAAGGCGGTGCCAGATATGTTCACGTCGCGTATCCGGAGAGCCTTCGCGACCGCAAACACAGAAGCCGGCGACCGCAGCGGAGTGGGCGGCGAAGCCATCTGGACCAGTAACCCGGCGCGTCTATCCATTTTCGGGCCATCGCACGAAATCGTCCTATTCCGCGACGACATGTCGGCGCGTCTGCGCCGGACAGCTGTCCGTCTCAAGACATCGACATCTTCCGACCCAGACGCCGAAAACCGGGAAAACGAACCCCCAACCCCCCAGTCCGACTCAAACAAACACAATAATCTCAACGACGACGACATCCAGATGGCCCTGGCCCTCGAGAATACAGACGGCATGAATATCGACCCCTCCACCGCAAGCAGTAACTCTAAACCCACATCCCCAGCCATCCCCCACGACGTGCACACGGCCCGTAAGCTCGTCAAGACAGTCCTTGACCAGGGGTATCTGTGTCCGTTCCGTCATGCGATCCGCCCCGTGCACTGGGACTACGCGGGTGCACTGCACCTTTACCCGCTGCCAACGGTGCTGGTTCTCGTCGACCCGACGGCACCGCCGTTCGCGCTCACGTACGAGGGCTGTCATGTCATGAACCCCGGTCCTGTGCTCGTGGCCGGGCGTCGGGGCGTCGGGCGCTGGATCGAGTACGAGTTAGGCGGGACGGGGAGATTGCGAGAGTGCATGTTTTAATTGATATGTTTGATCCCTTAGGGTTTTCCTCACAAGGTCTAATAAATGAACAGGTTTGGGAAAGGGTTGGATTTTTTATTTGGGGAAAAACATGTAGATATGATGAATGACTTGTGTTGAGTTGAGCATGGCTTTGGCGCAAAATGCATAAATTACGGTCACATATTCGAAGCCTAGCTAGCTACGTCGCCACTAACGAAACGAAGTTACTGACACAATCATCTCCAATACCACTTTCAGGGTGGCGGATTGCCAAGATCAATGGGATTGAAAATTCATCGCGTGATTTCAAAATAAAATAAATTTTTTCATTACGTCCTCTGCTAAAAAGTAGTGCAAGATAGAGGATATTAAAACGAAGCTAAGAAAACCCAAGCGTTCATCTTCCTTTGATTTTCCCTTCCGTATCCACGATAAGATTGGTTCATGATTCTTGAAATGTCTGGAATCAGATATATACAGATTGAAGATGCGAGTCGCATCACATAAACCACAACAAGATGCGTCGAACTCGTCGTAGATGCAAGGCAAGCTCAGTTCCACTTAGCGAAACCAAGCCGCTCGGAACCCGAAGGAGCCCAGATTCGTATAGACCCGAGTAGGGTCGGTAGATGACTTTTTCCTTTTGTCCAGTCATGATCGTCTATTGCATAGGCTTAAATGACGTACTACGATGATGTTAGTTAGGTATTGCTTTCAGTAAACAGACAGGGAAAAGCAGGTGACATACAGGAATGAACAAGTACGGGACCTGTCTCTCGTACTCCTTCCAAGCCTCGCCGTACTTATTACGGCAGCGCTCAACGTCGCGCAAGGTGCGGTGCCCGATCATGCAGACGAAGAAGATGGGGTAGAACCACGGGAAGGGGCTGTTGAAGCCGGTGATCAATCCCCAGGAGGTGGCGAAGACGACATCGCACGTATAGTGAATCTTGCGGGCGTAGCCGTACCAGCCATCGACGAGCAGCTTGTCGCCGGTGTCGGTGTCGATCGTCTTGGGGTTTTCGAGGTACGTCCAGGGAAGTGCCGGGAACGTCTTGCGCTTCAGCAGTGTGCCGCGCTCCTTGGCCCGGAACGCATTCTTCTGGCCGTTGCACTGGTCCCAAATAACGTAGGCACCAAGGTATACGATGAAGAGCGCGCCCAAGGCCCATTTGTTCCAGGCGTACACCGAGGGGTCGTGGTTGGCAAGATAGAGAGTGCAATGGCAGTACGATAGTGGCACACCGGCCATGTTCCAGAAGATCAGCATGAATCCCCACTTCTCGAAGTACATGTCCCAGGTCGTGATAATCAGCTGCTCGCCCTTGGAGCAGGCATTGGCGTACAGGTAGTGCGCCATAACCAAGAACCAGACCTCGCCAGTCACATAGCCGTACTGCTCGTACTGGCGCGCCGCGGCCGCAGCACTAATACCGAATAAAATGTACCAGGGAATGCGGACTTCGTAGAACATCTTCATGTCGAGAATTCCGAACATACGTGGGTTGAGTTCGGCACCCATGAAGAAATCGTAGATCGGATAGCCAGTCATGCGGTGTTGCCGCCCACGAGCAATAGCCGAGAAGTAGGCGACAAAACTGACGATGTAGCCGGAAAGGATAGCGACAGTCATGATGGGCCCAAACTCGTCGATGAAGGTGTAGATGGGGAAGTAGCTGGTGAAGTGCAAAACAGCCATGACGAGGATGGTGAAGTAGAAGCTTGCGTAGGCGTTGCAGAAGTACCGGAGCTGCTTGCCGCCCTCGAAAGGAAGCGGCTTGCCGTAGCCCTCGACACCAGGCAACACAAGGTAGCAGATTCCCTCGAAGATCATGTACCCCCAGTAGACCTTCCAAGCCTGCAGCGTCGGAAACGCCCCAGTATACACGAGATGCCCTAGGTGCTTGACGAAATCGGCCACAGACTGTCCCTCCTCAGGCAACGGCAGTTTTCCGTCATAGTAGGTGGCGCCAATCCACATGTACCACATCAGCAGCGGGAATCCAATCATCAAGCCCAAGGCGCCGAGGCTTCCTCCAAATTCGAATTGCCCCGAGTAATCGATCTTGTGATCCATGCCCGGCTTCCAACCATCGACCACCTTCTCTTCTTTGGGCGCGGCAAGCTTTGGTGCAGAGTGCCCGTTGGCTTTACCATTACCGTTCATCACAGTGTCCACTTTCTCTATCTTGACAGGGCTGAAGCTTTCGTTCTGCGCGTCGTCCGAGTCCTCGAACTTGGGGACCGGCTTCCGCCGAGTAGCGGTCCTCGTCCTAGACATGGTAGTGGTGGTGGTTTCGGCCGCAGAGCTTGAGTCGCCTTCGTCAGATGGTTCGATCGAAGGGAATTGAGACTTTCGACGGGTAGATCGGCGCGCAGGCGTTTCTACCATGCCCTCGAACAGCTCCTTTTTCCTACGAGACGAAATACAGTCAGTTGGGTGTTCGGATAAAATCCACAGAAACTGTTGGACGTGTGTCTCCAATTGCCAAAAGGCTGAGGACACCATGAGTCGCAATATTATAACCAGTCATATCTCACAATGCCACGCGCAGCGCCAGTTCCAATTGTTGACACAGAACACTGGCAGTCAACACAAAGCAAATAGTAATACATACCGAGGAGTTGCTCGGAGAGAGTACCGGGATGACATCTCGAAAGACTTTTTAAGAAAAAGAGTGGACGACGGAGACAATTAAATGCTCGTCGAGTGAGGGCTTGAACGTGGTCCCCTTGTGTGTGATCCAAAGAGAGGAAGTCGGTGTGTCGCCAAGGGGCAAATTCCTTCTTGGTGTTTGTGTCCTCAGCGCAGCAACACAGTAGGTAGTTACTTGTCAGGGGCAACGCGATAGTTAGTGGATGGAGCGTCGATTTGTCCAACAGGCTTGGCGAAGGAATCGCGCTCTTTAGCGTGTTTTTTACCCGATTTAGCCTTTCATCTTTTAATTGACCAATCACAGCTCACATATTCATTCCACAGGTATTCCTCCATAAATGAGGTAGACATCCATGTCGCAATGTACCTACCCATCTAGATAGAGTGGGAAGGCACATACACGCCAAAGCCAACTTGACCGACTCCTAGCTATTAGGTGATACTGGTATACGGATTCAGTAACGATGTAAGAACCCACCCCGAAGCCTCTTCCACTGCTTTGCCATGAAGCTGATG
This sequence comes from Xylaria castorea, assembly GCA_022495115.1. Taxonomy (NCBI): domain Eukaryota; kingdom Fungi; phylum Ascomycota; class Sordariomycetes; order Xylariales; family Xylariaceae; genus Xylaria; species Xylaria castorea. Next base: position 430,907 of record MU382646.1, on the reverse strand, counting down.
TAGTTTAGATGTGTCTCGCGTCATGTGGAGTTTATTGTGAATACGAGTACGATACCCCACCAGAGTACCAGAAGGCCAGAAAATCATAAGAGGGGCAATTATTTGTATTCGCCCAGACAGAAGTATTTGTGTTGAAGAGGTAGGTAATGTATGTACCGGTCCTAAAGAGAGGATATTTAGCCTCTGGACAATTCATCCGAACGTGCATACGATAGACCCAAGCCTTTGAGTTTGCAGAGCCCCGAAAGCGAATACGGTATCTATGGGTTGCTGTAAGCTGCATAGCCATTAGAACCAACGACATGAGCAGCTCTGATATCGCCAGAAATGTTGGTATTACTAACTTTTATTTCCTATTGTTGCTTCTTTTATCAACTACATACATAGTAAGCTAAGAGCACTTCAATCACGAGACAGCTTTGAGGTTCCTCTATCTAGTTTGACTAGAAGCTGACCAATTCATAAGGCAGCCAGTTGATAGACAATGTATTTTAACAAAGCACTAAAAGCAAAACACTGTAGATATAACACATTGTATTTATCCCATCAACCGGACGTCTTCATAGTACAAATGGCGACTTTGGTCATGGTAATGAAGAAACAGCGTCAGGAGCTGAATATCTATACTTCAGCACATATGACGCTAAAGGAGTTAGAAACTACTGTAGATATTGATTAGTTGATTAATTATTGAAAGGAGGGAAAGTAGACATATGAATAATTATTCGAAGAAGGCGTTACCACATGCATGATACGTGAGCCCACATGCAATGAGCCTTACGGCGTTCTGGATCGACTGTTTTGTGTTTGATAGCTTCACAAATCTTGCTTCTATAATTGTTGTAAGAGCAAGCCTACATTAACACTCTAGGTGGCTCAGCTTCCATAGCGGTATGTCATAAGCTTCACGTTTATTTACAACTACCTATATGATTTTAAGACGTGTTTCTCAGAACCAGGTGAACCCTGAGGGCCAGTGAAGCGAGATCGAAGATAAAGGCCAAGTTCAACTAGCGCAATGAGGCTCATTACCCCTGGATGTTCTAAGGAGACGGTGTATGGTGCACAGGTTGAACCCAAAACGAGCTCTATTGAAGACATGAGAAGGCATATATGCCCGCCCTTGTGTGACCTTAAAGGTCGTTTGTTTTCTTACTCTTGCGACAATACAACAGAGGCAACTACGATCCATTTTTACCTCGGTTTCCTCCCAAGTCCCGTTCAGCCTCTACTCCCACCTTCCGTAGCTGCCCTTCTCATTACAACTACCATCTATGGCAGTAGCGTGACTCACTTAATTAGGGCCAAGCCCTTTCTACATCTCTATCAGCTACTCAACTTACCTCCTTTCATGAATCACTGAGTAGACATCGAGCCCGGCTCTATAGCCGGCCTTATATTTCATCCTTCAAGGCCTAATATTCCAGCTGCAGTGCTCGTTTCCCCCAGTGTACTCGAGACAATTTCCAGACTGGTAGCTTCATCGCTCAGCATTCGAAATACCTGATTACCCATCTCGTCGTCCTATTTAATCCGTCCTATGCTGTGCTGATTTTTGCATGCCGTCTTATTATCATATATATATATGCCTCGATCATCTCACTATAACAGTCACCATGTGGGCTCGCCTAGTCCCCTCTGCATCCTCTGCTTTTCCAACACCTCTTCCTACCGGCAATGTGCGCCGCAAAAATGTACGAAAGCAGCTACTAGATAATGACGAGGACGATGCCCGCCCACCACCGCTCAAGAAACGAGCGCACTATTCTATGCGTTCAATATTCGACAAATACAAGCGATGTGAGAGCAACAGCGATGATATCTCAATTGATCCACGTCGAAATCAGCGACATGGTCAACCAAGCCCTTCTCCAGCTCCTGACTCGCCTATGATAGAAGACCTAAAACGTGAGTCGCTGTAATGACCCCGATCGTAGATGTGTCCTGATTGATATCCACGCCTACTCATAATTCTTTGTCCTGTCATACTCTTGGATTGTGTATACTGTAGGAGATACACTTGTGGCTAATGATCAGCAGGCCGTTATGCAGCACTTCGTGTAACTTTGCATTCCAATGGAGTGAAAGATGTCGCAAAGACCGAAGAAGCCCTGGCGGCTGAGGCAGATAAGAAAATCAGCGCCAACCTTTCCAAGCTGGACAAAATGGCAAGCAAAGCGTGTGAACTATCTGCGACCTGTCTCGATTATGAAGTGGATACCCTGATCACAAACAGAGATGGCCAGGATAGAACCCATACGGTGCAGGTCAGAGAGGTGTTATCCAGACATCAAGACCTCGAGGCCGAAAGGCGTAGGCAACTCGCTCGACTATGGAGTTCCTGGGAAAACACTCAGGCTGATATCAATGAGCTCTCGAACAAGCTTCATGAACTCTTTGAGCGTGACCCTTCCAAAGTAACAAGTGGAATGTCCTCGAATTGCGAGTGGACTGAAAATGACGATCTAGATATGGATCGTCGAAGTAAACAGGTGGTAGAAGATATGATCGCGTGCGAAGAGGTGAGTCCATCGCTGAACCCTGACCCGACTCTGTCTGGCTCTCTTAAATCGTAGGATGGAGCGATATGCTGATTGAGTATCAGGAGTTTCAAGAGAAACTTAAGGATGAAGAGACTAATATTCTCGAGGCGATGCTCAGCTTCAGTCTTGGCTGAGATGCACGGTTTTTGCTGAGTCACAGGGCGTCCGTGGTGGATAAGGCGTGCTAGAAACCTTTTCAAAGCTCGAAAAGGGAGGCTTTTCCGCGGGACTTTGAGAAGGCGCATGATATGTCAATGGATCTTTACTATAATTGGTCCAAAAGACCATAGAATAGAGCTTTTCGCTGGGACGGTACTTGTCACTGTACTAGATCTGGGAACAAGTGCGAGTATAAGTAGGCAAGGTAGCATAATATGCATTTGGGCCTTTGAGCAAAGATATCCGTGATGTTCGGGAAAGCTTTATTAATCTATCATTGAAGGCGAATCATCTCTCTTTGACAGAAGGTCTGATATGCATGCACGTTTTCGTACTCATGCGCTTTCTGCGTCCGGATATGACCTATTTTTAAACTCATCAAGTCCATCCCCGCATCTCACGCCGGGCATTAACGCACAAACCCAATATCTGTCCGACTCCTAGACCGAGTTAAAACACCGAAAACAAGCATACCTCATTTTTATTCAATATGCATCCAGACTCATCATTCGTGGTAGTACCTGGTCGACTTGCTAGTGTGCATCCTGCGGTTCGTCCCCACCCAACCTCCGGAGACGTAATGGTAATGTCCTCATCACCATGAATGTTCGTTGGAGAATTAGCTACCGTGGGGCTTGGTCTAGGACTTTAAGGACCTTCGCTGACGATGTCATTCATCGTCTGTGAGTATGTCCGTTGGGACAAACCCATGCTCGAGTCGTATCAGCGCACGCGTACTAAATATATAGCGTGGCGGCCTCAGCCAGGCGACTCTGTATACACTACGTACCAATTAGGCTGATCAATCAGCCCTTGGAGTCGCACAGAAATCCGGTCCCCTCGTGGGGGTTTTATCCGTGATCAGAAACCAAGACAAGAAAACAAGGAACAGCGCATTTTTAGTGCTCCTCGGGCACGACGAGACCCCAGGGGTGATCCTCTCTGCCGTACTTGATGTCGACGAGCCAAGTCTTGATTTGGAGGGTGATGGGGGCGCCTTCACCGCTCTTACCGGCGGGGATCTGGATATCGCGGCCGCGGTGGTGGATGAGCGAGATAGGGCAGACGAAGAACTACGGGGGTATCAGGTTAGTTATGTGACTTCATCTGAATATAAGGTGATGGGTTATAACAAAGAAGGGACGGGAAGCCGAATTAATAAAGAAAGGACAAGAGAACAGATAATATGAAGAATATGAAGACTTACCGCTGTACCAGAAGCGAACGACTCAATCAACCGACCCTCGGCGCTCGCCTCCATAACCTCGTCAATGGTATACTTACGTTCGACGACCTCGATCTCATCAGCGAGGCGCTCCTTCGCAAGAGCCACAACACTGTTTCGAGTAACGCCGGCAAGAATCAAACGATCGTCCAGGGGCGCGGTGACGAGCTGCTTCTTACCCTCGCGGGTCTTCCAGACGACGAAGAAATTGCTAGCGCCCGCCTCGGTGCACTCTCCGTCCTTGCCGTAGAGCCACAGGATCTGGTGGAAGCCCCTCGCGCGGGCCTCCTGCGTCGCCAGCAGGGAGGGGCCGTAGTTTGCGCCGACCTTGGCGTACCCGAAGCCGCCAACCCACGCACGCACCATGTCGTCGGGCGAGGTGTGGAGCTTCATGCCGCCGGCTGGCTTGTCCATTGTCTGCATGAAGCTGACGATGATGTATAGCATGGCTTCCGAAGGAGCCTGGACGCCAAGCGCCGACTGCGTGCCGATCATGGTCGGACGTATGTAGATAAAGCTACCGGGGCGCTCGCGGGGGAGCCACTTGGGGCCGTCAACGGACATGAGAGCCATGATCAGCTTCTCGAGTGCTTTCGGCGCGAAAGACGGCAGGCTGATGCGGACGGACGACTGCAGCATGCGTTGGCAGTTGCGGTCAGGACGGAAAACCCGGAGCTTGCCATCGTAGCCGCGGTATGCCTTCAACCCCTCGAAGCACTCCGTCGCGTAGTGAAGCACTGACGCCGTTGGCATCAGGCTCAAGGGTCCGTAGGGTTTTAGCTCTGGCGCAGCCCATCCGTTCTTTGCTGACCACTTAGCCGTGATCATGTGGTCGGTGCAGATGGTACTGCCATCGATTTCAGTGACGCCCAGTGCGGGTACTTCCCGAGGATTCTGTGTGAAGGTGTAAGTGAGTTTGGAGGCGTCAAGCTCGTGAACATTAGGCTGCGAGACGCCGTTGCTCGCCGCACCGGTGGTTGTGCCATTGGACGGCTCGTTCTCGGCCATCCGATGCTCAACGGCCGACGAAGTCAGATCCAGGTCTTGTTCGCCGCTGTGGCTGGTTTGCTGGACTGCCGAAGGTGCCATGATGTAACGTCGACGCTAAAAATTCCTTAGACTAGGAGCAAACTTTTGGTGAGTAGCAAGGTAGATAGAGCAAGGTCAGGAACACCCTACTTCAGAATTGTTATTAAGGTTTAGGGAAACAGCAAAAAACTATACAATGGATACGGCGAGTGGGAAAGTATATATGTTAGTAGATAGGTTTGATTGTGGATCAGATAGCAAGCTACAAGTGCATGACTCATGGGCCAATCGGAGGCTAGAAGATGTCAGTTGAAGTATTGTATTCTGATCAACCCCGACGGGCGAGGAATTTTGTCATAGAAAGGGCGTTTCTCCCTGGTCTGGCGCCCTTTTTCTCAGTACATATATGGGGTTCATCCCAACAAAGCAACTGCCTGTCTGCCGTGCAGCGAACAAACTTGGGAACCTGACCAGGGCATGATGCACGTAACCTGCGATCTCGCCCCCACGGGAGAAGATTGATACGGTTCGCAAACGTGTAGAAGCCTTCCACCATCAACGCATCTGATCTCATCCGTCCATCAGAAATGATGCATATACCTCAAAACGGCATCTCATCAAATGCTAGCGTCATGCAACTCAGCATCGAGAATACCAAGGCTGCAGATACCACTGTCAAAGGGCCAATTGCCTATCGCGGAAAGCATAGAAAAGATACCAAGAGTCCCAGAGGTTCGGTTGCAGGCGGAGGCTCACTCAGTCATGTGAGTATTTAGAAAGTGGAGCGCATACTGCTCTTCAAGAGCGAAATCGTTTTATCTCTTTAGTCGACCCGTGGCACGCGCGCTTGGCCAATTGGTCTCTATCATTAGTGGACGATAATCAAAAATGTCGAGAAAGATGCCACATCATCCCTGCGGCTTTCCTTCGGCCGTATGTATCCATCCGGAAAAAGAACTGTTCTTGGTCTTTTAGGTGTAGTTATTTCATGATTCCGGTTGTCGCTCCACTGAGCAGCAGGGTCAATTCTCGCAGCAGCATAGAGTTACTAGTAAGTAACCAGCTCCCAATTGGGATGTGCGATGTCGGCTGTTCTACTAACAAGACCATGCTTCCAAAACGTGAATGAGGCTCAATGGATAAATCCGACGCGCGAAGGCGAAGCGGACCAAAGTGAGGAATTAGACCGCATGGGGTTTGTAAAGAGAAAAAAATTAATCTTGTCTCAAAGGTGGAAAAATAAGCCGCGAATTGCCGAGCATTGCCTTTGTTTGACCGACTCCAACCACAACCCGCGCCAAGCATGTTCCGACAACGGCTACATGACGTCGGGGGCTCCTTCTTGGCGCGTTTGCCAATACTCCTCTCACCACCACATACATATACAGCTTATACCTACCAGGAAAGGTAATTAACTTTGTCTCATAAAAAGGAAGCAAAGATAAAAAGCCCACCTGTCCAAACTTTCCTATTTGCTCCTTGTCTCGAGAAGGTCTTGCCTCTGTAAACCGGTGGTGACGAGAATCCATGCCAGGTCCCTAAAATTCAACGTTGTATCGCTCTCGTGTCGTCTATTAGTAATCAACGCTCAGGCCGGGGTTATGATTGTGGCGGATGAACAGCGTTACGTATGTAGTATTGGTTGGTCACATTTGGGTTGGCTAGACTCCTTTATACTGCAGATGTCTACTCACACCTCTGGACCTACAACAGATTTTAAGTAAGATCTCATGGCAAAGGATGGCGGCTCTGTTAGTCGGGTAGCAAGAGTACCAATTAAATCATGCAATAAACACCAACTTGTCCTCAGATGTTCCCTCCTCAGCCTCATAGGACGGGAGAGTGCTCTACACATTTGTTCGATAGTGAGTCGTAGGGTCGTTTAAATACTTATTGAGTGATGTAGATATTCTATATGTCAGGACGTAGCATCAAATAATGTCCATTCAGTTAGCCAGAAGGGCTTCCAGGCTCCATGGGCGGTGATTATCTCCCTCGATTTGAACACATTCGCATGCACCTTAAACAATACACATGTTAAAGATCAGAGAACTTGTGGGCATCCTGCATAGGTTCATACCAATGGGCTCTTATCCAATCGTAGCATTACTAGCCGTACACAGTGATATGCGATCATGTTTCGGTGATACGTTACAGATCTACGCCCAGGCTGTCGGTTGCCATCTTCTGCCTAGGCTGAAGAACCGCGCAATGTTTTCTTAAATTGCCAGAGAAACTCCTCTAAGGAGCTAATGAGGCATTGTGCTATAAAGCTGAAGCTCTGTCTCTTACTTTGTGCCTCGGCTTGCGAACTACGGGTGAGGCCATCCCCTGCTTATTCGGTATTGTCCTACGGTTATCTGGGTAGACGACCGAGTGAACAGACAGACTGAATACACATACCAGGGAATTAATAAATAACCCTAAAATTTATTGAGTATGTCATGTATTTCCCTGTTGATAGCATATGAGCCCGTCATCTTGATTGGTGTCCTACCATACTGTGGCGTAGGTAATTTCGAGAAGAAAATACGGTTGTACCAATAACTGACCCTTATCGGCCGGACAATAGACCTCGCACCAGCCATCTTTTGAGCAAACAAATCACTGCACCAAGCCTTCTCCTGTTCACTCCACTCCCCTGGTTTCTGGAAACTTGCTGGCAGGCCTTAAACCTTGCATCCTTAACCCATACACGCATGCCTCGAATGATTTTCCTGGTACGTCGATTCAAATTTCAGGAAACCAGTCGAGTCTCTCAACTAGCAACCATGCAAACAGCGCCATGGAAGGGGTTAATCTAAATATCTCGAATGGCTTGTGCTGGTCGAATGTAAATGTCGCCTTGGAAGATGAGTACATTCCCTGCGGGAACGTCGACAGTGGTAATAGCTATGCGTGCTGCCACTATGGAGATAATTGCCTATCTAGCAATGCTTGCTACCACGAAACGTGTGAGTTATTTTTACAGTTTTTACTTCAGCGTTCTGAATCAGCTAATATCGGGTTGCAGACGACATCACATACCTCGCAGGCTGTACCTCCCAGGACTTTAGTAGTCCGGCATGCCAGAAGAAGGGTAACTTTTTTGATCAATCCTGGTAAGTACAGTCTATATGTTATTGTTCCGTCCTGAGCAGCGCATCATTTTTGTGTGACAAGCAGTCGCTAGACTGTTTGGTGCAGAATTTCAGTATTGAATCCGTTTCTAACACAATAGCAGGGTAGGTCTCGTGCGTTGTGACCCGGATCAGACCTTGGTAAGTAATTTCAGTATCAGTTTTTTCCTGCCTTAGCTACTTTCAGAATACATGAGCTCCCTTAAGCCAACAATATGTCCTAAAAGCTTCCCATATTTGCGGAATATCTCCAGATCCCGCTCGAAAGGACAATAACTAACTCCGAGTGTTGCAGTGGGCAGGATGTCCAGAAACCGGAGATATCGTTGGAACGAGTCCACCTTCGAACTGCAAATGCTCAAAGGATACAATCCTCTTCCAAGATAAACCCAGACTCGACAATATCGCAAGCCTACCACGAAGCTTAGGCGGCACTATATCCTGGTTTCCCAATTACGAGCCGACTACAGCTATATCTACATACACGCCATCGACAACGGCCACTCGAACGACGTATTCGACGGTTGTTTCAACAACGAGTAGCGACGACCCAACTGGGTTGAGCCCACAAACGCCGACCTCTTCAGCTGCGGCACCACCAGCATCTGGGCTTTCTATAGGCGAGAAGGCGGGTATTGGAGTTGGCGGTGCTTTTGGAGCACTTGCTCTTATCGTTATAGCCGCGATTCTCCAGAGACGCAAGGTAAAGTCAAAGGAGAATCAAGGCTCGCAGCCCTCTCTTCCGACGATGGAACCTGGCCCTGTTCAATATGGACCTCACATACCTGGTTCCTCAGTACTCGGCGGCTTCAAGGCGGAACTACCAGCTGATGAACCCCGGAGCGCAAGTACCATAGCGACGTCTTCGGTCCCTAGTTCTCCTATGTCCATCCAATCGCCGACTCCAAGCCGATACCACCCCTACCATCCAGGTGTTTACAGAAACAATCGAACCTCTAATGTCTCCCAGCTGTCTAGTGGGACCCAGGGATACTCCGAGAGCCTTGTAAGCGCGCTTTCACCTCTGATTCTAGAGGAGCTGCATAGCGGCGCAACAGAGCATGCTCATTCTAGGACTAGATATCCTGATACGATTCATGAGTTACAGTGATGAAAGATACGAGAAAATAAGGGTCTGGAATGCGACCGTGGGAGTGCGAAGTAAACAATTGCATGTTAGTACTAGATGAATGCTTCTTTATACTAGGAACAACAACTGAATCCAGATAATGTTTCAGATCGTCAGTCAACGTAAGAGAAGGCTGCTAAAAAATCATTTACGTGTCACTGCCGTCACCTGTGTGCATAAATAGACCAGCGGGGAAATGGCGGTCTAGCATAGGGCAATACTGGAGATGCAATTGATACAAAGGTTATTATATCTTTTACAAGAGCACCAGGTATCACCACAACTACTCACATACCTCCAGGACAAGGCGATCAGTGCTACTTGCCTCGTTCTGCATACTTAATAAGGTAACACTTGATACATTTCTGGTTCCACGGGACTACAGTCAGTCGCATTTTGCTTAGCTCGTTCAGCATTCAAATCTTGTCATGCAAATATAAAACTCAAAGTTGAAAGAGGCTTTGATGTAGTCTCCAAACTACCTTATATTATTGAGCACATCCATTGTCACTTCAATGTAAATACGAACAGTTACTTCGTCGATTTACAGCCCGAACGACAATACCGTAGTACCAGTGACCACTCTTGATGAACCTCTTGGATTGTCTCATTGAAATCTAGTTAACGAAATTAATGCTCTTGGTCGCCAGTTGATTTTGACTAGCTGGCAGCTTCTGTCTCAAGCTGTACGGTCGGTATAATGCGTAATTACTAACTATGAACAGGGCTGCTAATTCTGATATTTCGGTGCGCCATCTCGATACTCTATCACTTAACGTCTTTGGCAATTGAATAATAAAGTAACGAATATATGTATACGTAAGCCTACTAAAAACACATGTTCCTAGATCCTCCGCGCAATTTCGAATTCTATCACATATGGTTATGCGTTAATGATTGAGATGAGGGGTTTGGCATGCGTTTAATCGTCCGACATCCTCCGCAATCTTAATGGTGACAATGAAATCAAAGCCCGATGTGATAATTACGACGCATCTCTATCTCGATGCAAGGGATTGTAGAGATAGCAGGATAAAAAAGAAAACGCGTATTGTTAGATATTACTGTTGTGACAAAGGACTTATATAGAGAGCTGAGGAGTAGCCCATAATAGAGATTGTGACCCCCTCGCGCAATAACGATAGTCTTACCTTCCTCCATACTTGACCCCCTACGATATCATGACACGTTGAACCATGAATAGACTGTTTTCAATATAATGTATGTATAGATGGAGACCTTTACTTCAAGAACAGCAGTCGCATGTTCTTTTGTACACGTTCTTGGGTGGTTGTAGGAGCTCTTCTCGGGAAATATTGGCTATACCAATGATAACGTTGAAACGAAACGAGGCCGAGGCTTCATTAGAAAAGCTCAGATGTAATCTTATAGCCAGTAACAGGGCTTCGCTGGCACATTCGATGGATATTATATTGAGGAGGGTTAGCTTCTCTCCATCAAATCGTCACCATTATCACCACAGAATGATATTCTGCCAGACTTTTATCGACTGGATTTGAATGAGAACCTGCCCTCCCATTTGGTGGTTTTAAACTAACGAAATACATACTTTTTTGTTGGTTGTGTTGTAGTAACCAGCCTCTTCGACCATGACATGCATAGGATAAGGGCAGAGAATCGAAGTCAGCTAATACGCAGACAGTTTGATAGCTTGTTGTACAACAACGACGGTGCTTGGACTCAGAATTTGACTTGATGAGCTCTTGTGTAGTGCTGCTGTTAGTTTTACGCAGCTCGTGACTTCCTGTAAATGAATCTTCGCTATAGCTTTCACTTATATCAATACACAACTAGCAAATATTTGACTTAATATAATGATGCTATAGAACTTCGGAATCACTAAATGGCTGCCTACTTATCTAATAGGGGTTGCTGCTTTTGTTGTAGCAGCTGACTGACCTGATGATTAATGCGGTGCTTATGGAGAGGGCGCCAGAGTGACAACATGCTGGAGACTGTAAACAGCTGGTCTGAGTACTGAAAGCATAAATATATCATATTCCATGAAGAGGTAATAGAATCAATACATTGATTAGGTTTGCCAGTGTTTTGTGGCCAGACATCAAGCTAAATGTTTGCTTACTTGTCTATAACGTTCGTGTTTTAATGGTATATATAAACACATATTCGGAACACTTCTTATGTAGAGAAAAATTGAACGTAGTTCAATGAGCTAGGTCCTCGTAGACTTACTGGTCATTTGAGGAAAACTGGGATAAGGATAGGGGCGATCGAAGGTTTCGAACCTTTTAAAGCCATATACGATCTTTGTGGCTTTCTCAGCGCCTACGGCGGGGTGTTTCAGATCTAACAACTTGTCACCTAAGTTCCTAGCTCATGACGCTGTTATAGCACTGCAGCAATATGTGTTGATGTCATCGCCCAACGTCGGTAATGACGCAGAGGCGAGATCGTTGACTTGAGACTATAGCGTATTTATAGATCGAAGCTAGCTAAGGCTGTCTCCAATGATTTACTTTCATCGAGAGGTACAGCATATACTCATCAAGAAGCACGATACACAATTGAAGATAGAGTGAGAAATTTTCACGGTGCCGAAACACTTATGGACGACGCTGAAGACAGTGTTGGTCGCCTGCGAGTGTTGTAGTGAGATCGTAACATGATACATGGATGCAGTGTATATTGCGATCACGTAGAGGCGCTGTTCGAGGCTGCCTCAGGAGCAGTCGAGTGCATGTGGAAGTGTCATGCCAAACACGAAGGAACATATACGCTATTATTACCTGTGGTTCGAACGGGATTTCTGAGGCAGATCGATAAGACAACTAGTTAATGACATCAAGAAACGCATGCGCCCACCTAGAACCGATCGAGTGAGATCGAGACAGTGTCAATATCGGAGGACTCGGGATTCTGCCGTTAGTCGCAACGGGTTGATAGCCTTGCTAGCTAAGGCCGGATAGATCCTACCGTGCCCCTTGCGCGCTATTGTATTGACCGTCGACACACGGTCCATCTTGCTGTCCGAGACACTTTTGAGCCCAGCAGATCGGCAGGCAATCGAATTACTTGCGGAGGGACGGGAAAGAGCTGGAGGGGTTTAAGAGGGTCTGAGTTGAAGACCCTTACCATAGCTTCAAGGCCTAAATTACTTGTAGGCACGTGGTAAAACGAGACACTCCATTATAGCCGTAGTCTTGGAACGGGAATGCAAAGATTTTCAATAGTGCCTAATGTGAGACGACTTTGGTTGAGATGGTACACAAAGGGGAGTTGAGCCCATGTGATATGCGATGTGATATGTCAGACGATCAGATGGTACCTAGTGTACTCGAGGACGCCCATCGATCCATTCCGGCTTGCCTCTCTGTCAACTTTGTCCGACGATCCGAAAACCCGCTATCAGTGGAAATTGGACTCACCTTGTACTAGTGTAAAACGTATACGAGCAAATATCGCGACAACTCTCTAGCTATTTTAGGGCTGGCTAGAACGTATTCGGGTGGAGAAATTCTAAAGCGAGATAAGCTCGTGGTAGAATTTTCATCGAAGGTCGCATAAAACGGGGAATTAAATCCTAATGTTGATTGATTGCATTAAGATTATCTATTTTTGTTGTGTTTACTTCAAACGGCAGATCATGCTGACCGTTCCTGCGATGATCGCTACAAATGGCGGGTTGGACGGGAGACTCCGGCACGTAGGATCGATGATAATATTGACGAAGAAGAATGTGAGAGGAGAAGATTGAGTTTTGGTTGAGACAAAGAGGGTTGAGAACAGAATGACTGAGAGGAGGGGGTCCTGCAGCGGACTAGTACAGACCTTGATTAGCCTCAAGGTAACATTCAGACTTCTCAACGCACGTAAGTGCGCTACTGACGCGTGGGAGAAGAGGTCTTGACGGGGACATCCAACGTGTCCAATAGCAATAGGTACAAGAAGACTAACCTTAGGGCGACTAGGGCTTAGCGGGGGTTTCGGCAACACTACGCGTGGTAGCTAGTCTGTGGTGTTAGGAGCGCCCAACGACCCATGCCAAAGTATGGGAATGGAGGAGAATGGTCACAGCGGTAGGTGCTGGGCGAGAACCAGATGGAAAGGGAGAGGGAGGGGGAGGGGAAAGGCAAAGGGAAGCGCGCGCGTTTGTGCATGCATTGTGGCCGCATAGACTGTGGCTTTTACAATAGAAACCGAAATACGGAGTAGGTACCTACATGTAGTGACTACTAGGTGTTAGTAGGTACTAGGTAAGTAATATGATATTGATAGAAGCAGATAAATAAATAACACAATGACGTGCAACAATAAACAAATCGTTTCGGGTGAGTCAGTCAGGTCTACAAACAACTGGAGGTGTATGCTCTGGAATAGGAGAAAAAACGAAAATCAAATATGCATTTGTGGTCATGTACACTATTTGGATAGACATCATTCAGGTTGTTACCAATCCAAACTGCAACACAAGAGAGGCTGGCTGGCGGGTTCCTCTGAGATAGGTTTTCCTATCCTGTTTTGTATTAGGTCCGATACCTGAGCTATGCCGCTTTTACACTAAGCTGCACCTGAGCAGTGCCCGAGCTGTACATAATTTTATACAAGCCGAAACGGAATACCTTATGCACTTCCTAATACACCGTGGACAAATCTTGTCGAGTATTACCTACCTAGTAGTAATGTATAAACCGTAACGAACGGACAACTTAGCTGGCAGTGTTACTAGTATGACGTTTTTCTCGTGGGCGTTTTAGAATCAATAGGTAGACCGAAGGTCTTTCCTCTGCCCGCCTATAAGAAACTCTCCTAATGTAAAGTGACTTGTGCATTGCAGAATTTTATAGCGCAGGCCACTCTACACTAAGTACCAATTGCCTGTAGCAGTGGCAGTAGCAGAGGATCCTACAATACCCGTCCTTGTGGATGCCTTATCAACTATTTCTACAATATTAATATGCTACAGTACTATATTTGCAGGTGCTAATACAGCTAATATGGTCAATCTGATTGTATTGATATTGTTGAATAGAAGATTATTGCTAGAGGGAATCTACAGAGCAGGATATATGGCTAACCCCCGGTGCCCCCTTGTACGCTGCTTCGGACACACAACTCGGTGCAGACCTTCGGCGTGCAACTAATATTGCGCTGTCTCAGCCATATTGAAACTGAAGCTATTCGGCCCTCGCTTATTTGAGATATATTAGCGGACCTTGGGAGGTTAGAGTCAGGGCTGAGTTCTCAGTATGTGACGGTACGAATAGAGTGAGGGCCGAGCTCCTAGGAAGTGACAGTGGTCTTCGATACTTACACGTCATGTAGCCCGGTTCTCACTTCTCTATCTCTTTTATTAGATACAACAACATCGCCTGCCGACCATGGCGTCACCTACCATGGCTACTTATCAACAGCTTAAATGTGACCCGGATTCTCGGGTCCTTTTTGACAACAGGATTATAACTATGAACGACTTATACAGGGTTGTTGTTGGTGGTAACTCGGCCTTCATCGCATTAGACACCGAACATGTACCCGTCAAAAACGAAAACAATCGCATACTTCACCAAGTCGGCCTTACGTATCTTCCAGCTACGTCTACGGCTATGATGCTTAACACTTCTATTTCCGGCAGGCCACGCCTTGGCGACTTTTACGATGAATACCAGCTTCAAAGCTTGACCCTCAACATAGAACTGAGCGACCAATTACAAGAGGATCTGATCCGCTTTCGAGGCAATGTTCCAAACCGTCGCCTAAGCCGTTTTGGCCACGAACGACAAATCAATCTTGATAGCTTAGAATCCACGATCATCGAATTTATCCAATCTTGCGGTAGCTCAAATCCTAATACAGATTTTGTTCTTGTTGGATTTGAGATGGCAGCCGAATGGAACTACTTATCGAGAAACTTCCCAAGGGCTATGCCATACTTCTCGTCATGGATAGATCTCCGCGATATTGGAAAAGATATAGCTTCAGCTAGAGCTTTGCCTGGGCGGGTCTCTATGCTCCAAACTTTTGGGTACCACTGGAAAGATATCAAAGGCAGTAATCAGTATGGTTCGGCTGATAATGCTGGAGACGATACTGTATCGACTTTGGCTATGGCAAATGCTTTCTTTTACCCCGAAAACCAAGACAAGCTGCGCAGCCGAGTCGCTCGACAAAACGGAGGGAAAACGGGCTCTCTTTCTCTTGACGACAACAAGATCGCCCTTTCACAGGCTATGAGCACTGCTGAAATAACAGAGAAGAAGCGATTAAGAGAATTCAAAAAGACGCAAAGCCTAGAAAGCGACTTTGACAGCTTGGGGGAAACTTTTATCGGGCCTTGCTAATCGGGGTTTCGGGATACAAATATCCGAACGAGAATACTAGATTTTCAGCCCTGGGCTTCCCATAATTGAGAGAAGGACACGGTGGGCATAACTTGTTGTCATTGCAAGAAATTGATAACCGAAGGGAGACGAGCCGCTCTAACAGCCACGGCAAGTTCATTGTTCAGCACCAACAAGCTGGTTAGTGTTGAGACAGTAGCCCTCCGCGGCCACCATCCACATGAACAAGAGCGTCTTCTCGTTCGTGGGTGGATCGGGAAGGTTCGACCACGCCCCGTGCACGCACGTATGCACAAACTCGGACGCCTCTACGAGGTCGAGCGACTTCGCGCGGTTGATGTTGATTACATTCGTGCTCAAGCCCTTGGCCAACATGTCGATGAAGACGGGGTCCCGCGCAATCCTCGGAATCGTGATGGTGTCTATCAGCGCGTCTGCATCATCGTGTTCTCAACCGAACCGCCAACCCCACCCTCGTCGACTTGATGCTGGCATGGTACGTGGCTCTAACGGCGGGGTCGCATCTGTGCGCTGTGATAGGGAACTTGTTCTTCACAGTCATCACCTCCGCCAGGTTGAGGTGCTCGACGCCTACATGCTGTGAGGCCGCGTTCTCGACCAACAATGAGTCTATCGCCAATGGAATAGATCAGGATTTTTGTTTGCATGGCGCGAGGTATGGAAGGGAAAGATGGGCCCGTGAATGTCCAACTTGCGGCCAAAGGTGTTGTAGCGAGGGAGTCTGTAATGGAGACTGCTTACGTACTATTGACTGCTAAGAGTAAAGCTTGCGGAGAACCTCAACCGTTTATTTTAGTGTCTAAGTAGCTACAGATATTCAAGTTGTGATTGTATTATAATTGGAACGCTAGGGAAAAATCCGTTTTCAAGTTGAATTATTGGATAAGTTATGCACAACTTTTGTACATGAATATGCTGCGTACTAGGTAGTACCTAGGTACCGTACCTCGTGTTGTTGCACCACAAACGAATCCAAGACCACCAGATGCCTTTGAAGTGCCTACGTACATATGCTACATAGTGTAGTACACTGCGGCCTGTGCTGGGACCCTGCCCTGCCGCCTAGCGCTGCCACTAGGCCCCGTTAGCCCATTCGACCCACCAGACCCAGGGCAGACCCAGGGGACAAGCTGTCTTATGGATGATCTTGTGAGGAACGACCCGCTTTTCAACCCGCAAAACGCGTCGCATTAGTGCTTGGGGCAAAGTAAAGTAAACAAAACGCGCCTTCCCATTGTCCACTTTTGCCCCCATATGTCACTTCTAGGCGGCCAGTACACATGGAGTAGGCGCAATGTGCACCAGATCCTCACAGATCCTCATACACGGCGGCTGCCCAATTGGCCCCCATCTTGTACCGCCCCTTTGACCGCTACTTGCGACTAACTGCGAACCTGCCTTCACCACCTGCCTGGTATACCTGCCAGGTATACACGGCGCACCCTGCACACATCTCCTCCCCTTTTCTCTTCCCACCCCGAGAAATCGTCTGTAATACTACCTAACCCGCTCCAGAGCTTCAAGAAATTGTCCACTTCACCTCCTCCTGGAAACCACCACCCGCAACTCGTGGCCCTGCATTGTCGACGATAGTCTGTCTCTCTGCGCGCTGGCTGCCCAAAGAGTGCGTAAGGTGTGGGAGAGGTCCTTACTCCATTCTTGCCACCTCCCTTCCGCCTTAATAGTCACCCAAGGCTGACATCACACGTCAGGACCGCATGCCCTGCGTGGCAACTGACTGTCTCTGTGCTGTCCGCCCCGGTGCCTCACTAACACTTGCTCATACACCTACAACAACATCCCGAACACCTGCGCACCTCGGTCGCAGGCCTGAATAGCTAAATATACCTGTTGGAGTCGGAATAGTTTTAAGGGATCACCTTTGCGACAATATATGCGCCACAGACTCTGCTAGCCGCATACCTACCACAACATTAATGGTTGTTAGCGCTTAGACAGACCATGAGCAGCCCTGACTTAGTCACCTGTTGAAGAAATACTCTTGCCCTTGCATCATTGGCATTCCAGATGTCTTCACTCGATTAATTACTCTGCTCCGCCCACATTTCTCGCATCGGTCTTGTGCGATTGTTTGACCTCCGCTGGCGCATTAACTACACACAACGCCACAACGACGGCCCGCGCGCTCATCTGAGTCTAAGTCTAGTATTCGACTCGAACATTGTTCTGACGCGCGCTACGCCGGTATACTCTCTAATAGCCCAACATGTCAAACAGCGGGGGAACTCTGACCTTGCCGTCGCCTACACATCCGCATCATCACCACGTTGATGTCCAGGCTGGTTATAGAACTCTGAGGCGTTCTTTGTCGCGGTCGCCCTCCAAGTTCTCCTTGGCTCGCACGATATCGCAAAACAGCTCGGACGGTAGCTCTACACCCCCATCGCCCTCTTGTCGCCGCGTCCAGTCGCAATATTTCGGGCCAGGCCATTCGACTAATGCACAGATAAACTTTAACACCCCTCATCACGCCCAGTCACCCCTAGCAACGCCCTTCCGACCAAGCGTGAAACTATCGCTACGGTCTGCTAAATCAGCCTCCAGAAGTCCGTTAGGCGTGTCCTCCGCAACAACAATAAGAGCACAGACGCGAATTAGGACTTCTCCACGTACTTCTCCGCGCAGCCCATCAAGACGCGCTTTGACTTCTGCCTCTTCTGTAGGCAACTCAACTCCTCCCATCACGTTTACACCACCCTTTGGGCAAGAGAATTCAGGTATCGCATCGGCACGAAATTCGGCACAGCGAAAGAGCTCCGAGAAATCATCGAATCGGCATAGTGTGCATCTCGACATGTCTGGCTCATCCCTACTCACCCAGCAGCCCTTTCCAGGATCGAGTCCCGTGAAGAAGAGAAACGACACTACCATGAATTTCGATCAATCGGCCGAGAATAGTCCTAAAGCGAAACGTCGAAGCTATGGCCCCTCGAGTTTGGGAGACAGCTTCAATATCTTTGACCATTTCCCTAAGCCTACTGATCCAATTGAAGTCCACGACGATTCGCCTAACGAGTACGACTGGGCAAATCGCGCTGCTGCGAGCCCTGTTGACTCGTTGCACACAACGACGCAAGCCTCGGTACCACGAAGAGCTGGATCGCTTCGCAAATCTACCCTCCAACAGCGCTCTTTGTCAAGACGAAGTGGGATGACTTCATTGTCTACTATTGCTGCGTCGCAGAATCTGCCAGAAGCAATTAGCCCTAGCAATACAAACCGTCCTCGAATATCTTTGGATTCGTTCTCTCCTCCTTCACGCGACAGCCCGTTCGGAGAGGGGATTTTTCATCAACCTCCCACTCAGCGGCATCCTTTGTCTCGAACCATTACGACGTCATCTTCGGGCTCAAGTATGGGCGACGACTCACCAACACATTTTCCGATCCACGTGGAGAAACCAAGAGCACGGATGAATTTTTCCAAGAGTTTACCTTTGGGTGCTGTTCGACCTAAGCCCGACCTAACAGGTGGCCCCCTTGGTAGTGCTTCGACTCCTGACTATAAGAATGCGAAGCCTTTTTCAGGGGCTTTCGCATCCACTGGTCTGGTTTCCAAGATGATTCGGAATCCCGAGGAAAGACGCCCAAGTATTGTGTTTGGCGGAGGTGTTCCCGACACACCATGCAAGAGAGCTCCTCCAGGCCTGCCAAAAAAGCAGACTCATGGTTTTGCAACATACCCGCCCCCGTCGCCGATGGGCCTCGGGAAGAGAGGGGCAAGGTTTAACAGACACCATGGATCTCCCACGTCGCCATTCAACCGCAACACTCCCAATGAACCGCCACGGCCGGTACTCTTTCAAGGATTTAATTCTAGACATTCTCGTAAAGGGAGCCTCCTCAGTCTGTATGGCGATGGTGGTGGGAGCCCTAATAGGATTGCTGATGAAATGGACACATGTGATGAGAGTTCACTGCCACCCACGCCAACGAAAAATCTGCTACCGAACCAGATTTCCAGCGAATTGAGCAAGCTGTCAAACGAGAGCCCAACAACACAGCGATTTTTGCCACCGCTCATGTCTACCAACCACGAAGTATCCACCTGGGATTTAGACGCGAGTTTTAGCTGTAAGTCAAGCTCTTTCAACGAATCTTGCGACAACAGACCGGTTGGGATTGATGGCCTCGCGAGTTGTGAGGACATTTGCCAATCTTCAATTGCTGTTGGGCAAGAACCAGCACCTTCTATTTTTCCATCGTCATCATTTAGCCAGGCCAGAGCCAGGCGTGGTTCGCTGCCTTTACCTGCGCCACTCGAGACGATGCCTCAAGTTGTCATGAACCCTGGTACAGGAGCAAAGTTTGCTAAGAATCATCCTATGAATACAGCCAGCCCTCTGGACCGTCACGATTCCACAAAGAAAGCATCGCCTATAACGCCCCAGGAAGATGGGCTTATTCCTGATGGGAGCCGCCTGTCTGTTTCCAACCGTGCTGATGCTTTTCTCTTTCCGGGAAACAATGGGCGGGGTTCAATCCTGCCACCGGCCACGCCTACTACACGACAACACACATTCTCGCAGGCACTAGACCGACGTGTAATCACGCCTGTTCATGGAGTTGCTAACCATGAAACTGATCACACTCTCATGCGCCGTTTTGAAAAGGTGGAATTCATTGGACGAGGAGAATTCTCAGAAGTTTACAAAGTGGTCGATTCGATGAGGCCCATCGTCGTAGTTGACCACGGCTTTTTCAATACCCCAACGCACCCGTCACACACGACCACGCCTTCTCCGTCTACAAAAGTCTTTGCAGTGAAAAAATTAATCCTTCCGATCCAAGGCGAAAAGGATCGAAAGTTACGCTTGCGAGAGGTTGATGTCCTAAGATGCCTTGTGGGATGTGATCATGTTTTGCAGCTCATCGATAATTGGGAGGAGAACGATAACCTCTATATTCAGACCGAGTTCTGCGAAGAAGGCAACTTGCACGAGTTCCTTACAGAAGTTGGAGCGAAAGGTCGACTGGATGATTTTAGAATTTGGAAAATCATGTTCGAAATCGCCCAGGTAAGTTCTTGAACGCGCTCCTAACCAACAAGACCAATTACTAAGACATTTTATTCAGGGTCTGAGACACATTCACGCGGCTGGGTTTGTCCACCGCGACCTGAAACCTGCCAACGTCTTGGTTGGTTTCGATGGAACCCTGAAAATAGGAGACTTTGGGTTAGCGACATCACTGCGAGAAACGTCTAATGCGGGCTTCTGTTTTGACTTGGACGGAGACCGAGAGTATCTGGCCCCTGAAGCTCTGCGATCTGAAATCGATACACCAGTTGACATCTTTTCTCTCGGGCTGATGATGCTAGAGATTGCTGCTAACGTCAAACTACCCGAGAACGGAGCGACTTGGACTGCACTGAGAGAAGACGACTTCACAGAGATCCCAATTCTTACTCAGGTCGGCGATGCTGTCCAGCGAGACGCAGAGGGTATGCCCCTAGACGAGACCGAACGCAGCCTGAACATTCTCGGAAATGACGGGAGCTCTATGAAAAGTACTCGTCGAAACTATA
Source organism: Xylaria castorea (assembly GCA_022495115.1). NCBI lineage: Eukaryota > Fungi > Ascomycota > Sordariomycetes > Xylariales > Xylariaceae > Xylaria > Xylaria castorea. The sequence continues at coordinate 409,815 of MU382646.1, read as the reverse complement.
TTATCCGAAGTGGAGTCAGACAATCGGGTGATATCTTCGGTTTGCACCGTGCCGGCTCCAGTCGAAAGACGGAACTACAACAACCTCCAATCTTCATGACTGACCCGAACCACTGCAGCTCTTTGGACACAGTAGTTCGGCGGATGCTAGCAGCTGCGCCAATGCTTCGCTTCACTGCTTCGGACCTACTTCAGCTCGAGACGTTAGTTTGGGTTGGTCATCGTCGACGAGCTGGTGCAACAGTATATGAGGGTAATTGGGGCCCAGGAGACGAAGTTGTCGAACCGTTATCTTTCGATACTGAGATGACTGACGTCTGATCTGGCAACTGCAACTGTCGAATTTGGTTTGAAATTCGTGCGTTGCATGTTGCTCAATCTTGCAAGAGCTGGATACGATGTTACAACTGGGAGTTGGCGTTTGGTCACCTGACTATTTGCCAGCTTTGCTGGATATATGGAGGCAAACGCAGCCAAAATTAGGGATATACGCCTTCCCATGTCGGAGTTAGCAAGCCTGGGGTCATTACAACATTGGTTGATGTATAACGGCACTGTCTAACGATATTCACGATACAAACGATTAGGATGGAGGGTTTCTCAAATACGGAACCTTGGACTTGATCCTTTATCGACACACTGATCTCGTACACGATGCAGAATTGAAAGAATAGGATGGAATTTCATTCGGATAACTGGGTTTTGCTGAACTGGTACTATTGTCTTGTACATTGGTACAATAGGCTCCCAATACTGGTCATCGAGATGGCGCCCTACGAGAATAGCGCCTGTACAACATTAAGGCTCAGGAAAGAGGGAAGGGAGGGAACAGGCGTTTTGATAAATGGGTTCACTTGAAACGGCGTTTAGAAAAGAGGGAATGATGGAATCGGGAAGAGCCACGATTTCTTAGACGATGGCATAAAAGCGGTTTTGGACGAAGTCATGCACGAATTATTGGTGCAGAACAATTCCGGCGAATCCTTGTTAGGATGCCTTGTGTTACACACGGACGAAAGCGGTGGAAGATGCTGAATTAAACCAATAGCTGGAATTGGGGAGCGAAGACATTAGAGTGTCGCACGTCTACGCTTCACGAAAGACATTACGCATGGATGACGAGATGAATTTACTTCGGTAATTCTTTATGTTATCTAGGCTTTTCCTTTGTTGCAAATGAATAATGCCTTTGATGAATATATACTCTTTAAAGATTCTTACAGACTTTGCCAATATTTGTCCCCCATGCCACTCGATGTAGAATACCTCTCACCATAAGCGATTACTCGACAAATATTTTCCTTTCAAGCATTCTTATTTGGCTTTGCTAGCCTTTCCATTAGATGTATTGGATTTACACGTCTGCATTCAATAGGCAATATGACTGACGCATATTTTTGGAATAGCTAACTTGAGACCAACTGTGTGGCAATAGATGATCACGAGGCTGCCACAGCGATATTAACGCGTCGATTCGTACTAATATGCTACCCGCAGTCTAGTTACTTTCAATGTGTTCATGCCACCGACTCTACTTCCAAATATCTTTTATGTTATCATTGTAATTCATCACTTGCCTTCGTTAGGTTCATACGGAAACACAACACCTACTCCATCCTGGAACGCCTACAGAGAGTGGTACTCATACATCCGGATCATGGAGGAAGCGCCGGCCAGGCTTCATTAGGATGGCGATCATCTTAGTCCTGGCAAGAACTTCACTCCCTCTCCCTCTCCTTCCCCTTCTCTCTATCCGCGCCGCCAGCTGCCGCCGGCGGAGCGGGAGTGCTCTTGAGTTTGCGGCGGACGGGCTGGTACACGTCGTTGAAGTTCATGGAGACGCCGAGGAAGCGGAGGTCGACGTCGGGCTGATAGGCCAGATCGCCGAGGAGGATCTGCAGACGCGTGCGGAAGCGGTCGCCGAGGTGTCGGAGGCGCTCTTGCAGGGCGGGGAACTCGCTGTGCGGACCACCGGGGTTCTCGTCGAAGCCCGCGTCCCCACGCCGGAAATCGGCCTCCTGTCGCCGAGTAAAGTCTGAGACGGACCACGAGTATAGGCCGTCGACGCAGTCGCGGTACGAGAGCATGGTGCGTAAGAGCTCGCCCAGCTGGATCATATAGCTGTTGTCGTCTTCCTCGTTTGTGGCCGTGGCGGAACCATTTGAGGAAGCCACAAAACGCTTCCTGCGGGCGCCGAGAAGACCCTTGTGCGTGATGGAGTTGAGGTAATTTTTGTGGGCTTTGATGATGTCGTCTAATGTAGCGTCTTCGCGTTTGAGACGCGCTTGGAGTTCTGTCCAGGAACTCTCGATCACTTCGAAAAGGATGTAATATTGTAGTTGCCCTACAAAATGAACCATCTCCGCGAGGAATCCTCGCGTAGTTCTCCATGTCTCTTGGACAACTGCATGGTCCGTCTGGAGGACACCTCTTGAGCCCGTGGTCACTTTTCTCCAGGTAGACGAAAGGGCAAATTCAACGCGCTTGATACGCCATAGGAAATTAAAAACTTTGAGATACTGACGATTCCCCCATTCTGAAACGACGACATCTACTGGTGCATCGATCTTGTATTCGAGAGTGAAACAATCCCAGCCGATGTCGCCGTGGGACAATTGAAGCATCCGGGCATCTAGGCGCCGAAGGACTTCTGGAGAGTCATATTGAGCATTGGATCCGCGAATGGCGTGCTCGAGCTGCGCAGTTAGTGTATGTCGGTACTGGGCACCAGCAGGTCGGTCTAAGTTGGCTGCGAGGGACTCCATTAAGAGGGAAATGAAGTCACCCTGGCCCAGGAGAATGTAGCTCTTGAGCGCCTGGAGGTGTTCGAAGAGATGGAACTTGTGTGTCATGAGATGCACTAAACGACGCATCGTGATTTTGTAAGCATCGTCTATCCAGGATTCGAGTGTTGTGGTATCTCCATAACGCAGCTCTTTGGATGACGCTTTAGAGTAGGATTCGACCCATTGGGCATCGCCGCAGCTGTGACGGATAAAGTTAAGGGATTTCCCGATCAAGTGGACTTTGTTGGCAAACTCTAGTGTCACGATGGAAGGGATCATCGTCTGTGACATTTCGTACTTCTCATCCCAAACATTGGCAGAACCTGTCTTAGCTTTGGCCGTTGCTTCCGCGGATTTCAATTGTACGAAGAACTCCAAATAGGGGTCGGAAAGCTCGCCGTCATAAATCCAATGACGGAGAATATCGTAGAACGGTCGCGTTACAGGCGTTAATAGGCGCTCTGCAAAAGCACCCACGATGGGGTCACCGTGTGATGTTGAAAAGGAATGGATTAACGAGATGATTTGGCCCCCTTTCTTGGTCTTCGACTCTTCGGCTATCAGACTTAGAAGCCTCAAGCCCATGGTCGCCTCGCGAGTCCAAATCACGCAGCGCTTTAGAGTGACGCCAGCTTTCCCGATGCCACTTCGAGGTGCTGTTTCATCAATGGACGCTAGAGCTCGTCGGATTTGGCCTTCTAGTGTTGCTACTAGAGTCAAGTAGGATCGGAGCTCCTCATTAATAGCGGCTCGAAGACTCTGATCGAGAAGTCCCTTTGCGGGTGTCTTGACAAAGTCTTGAAGGGATTTACAAAGAAGCGAAGGCTCAGCAAGCGTGTGAAGCAGTCCGATGAGGGGTGGTGGGAGGGATGGCGGCAGCTTGAGTGAGTAATCTGGGCCGAATGGGAGTGTGGCAGAGGAGACGCCCTGTAAGGTGTACGGAAGATCTCTCAACAAGGTTGGCTCAGAGGGTTCGATGCCAGAGTAGTTTTCCGCCAATAATTTAGACTTGATGGCAACGTCTCGCTTGGGCGGAACGGGGGGTTCGTCGATTTGTACTCTGTTGCGCTTCCATTCGCTTGGGGACGCCGGGCGCTTGGAGCTGCCGGTGGAAGGATCTCCATCTGGCGACTTGGAATCATTTGGATTCTTCAAGACGTCGCGTAGGTCGGTTGGACGGTAGACACCGGCCACGGGAGGCGGCACCATCTCGTCCTCGCTACCATGGTCCGAGGGACTGAGAGACCCGTACTCTTCCCGGTCTCGGCGTCTCTGCCGCCTCGCTTCCTCGTGCTGGAACTCGGCGAAGGCAATGGGGTCGGGCAGGCTCGGATCAGGGGAATCTGTCAGTTGGTGCAGCAGATAGAGCATTGCCCATTTCTGGTCTAGAATGGGTAGGGCGAGCAATCGCGAGTAGAGATTTGAGAAGCGCAGTGCCAGGTTCGGGTCGGATTGCACCAGCCTGCGGCGTATGAGTTCCGATGCATGGTTCTGGTCAGCCAAGGGCGGCGGATGAGGCCTAGAAAACGACTCCAAGTATTAGCTACTGCCTTCGTTCGTTCCTCACTTTTCGGGCCCGCCTTCAAAGATTCTGCCTTCTGCCTTCTGCCTCCTCTTTCCGCTTGCTGCTTGCTGCTCCCTCAGGGGTGTGCGCACTTGCCGTTCGAGCTGTTCTCTGACATGCTGGAAGAGGATGTCATGTCTCTGCTGGTTCTCGTCCTCAGAGCTGTGGGGATTGTCGGGTATTATTTGGGATATGAGGCGGTTGATGCTGGTATCAACGCGCTTCGAGCGGTCGGGACCTGCTCGAGACATGGTAGCATCTTGTCTACGGGGGGTAGATGTCAGAAAATTAATAGCTATTCAACAGCGCGTTTTCGTAGTCTACCGAGTAGCTATAATGTGTGATTCTAAGTGCGTACCGAACTACGCTGTACTCTTGAGTGAGATGGTGGGTTGGAAACGCGACATTCACGACGATGAGGCGTGTCCCGGACACATGGGTATACCTAGGTAGTGGTATAGTGGCTGTATCTCCACTAACGCGCAGAGTTACACAGCGGGGTTGAGCCTGAAGATCAGCACCTAGGAGCTGCCCCGAACGTACCTAAAGCTCTACAATGATACCTCACGTAGGGAGATATTTGTCTGTACCTACCTACCTACACTACACTGTAAGTCGAGGCACGTATTTGTGTACTCGATACTTTCTGCTCTTACATTCGCCTACTTAGATCGCGTCTCTCGCTCCGGGGAACAGAAGTACACGCAACCTCGTCCTCTCAAACCGTTGTGAGGTGCCGGCCCCATTCCGCTATCAAGCCGCTATCCGCGTAGGTACTGTCCGACACACCGCAGACGACATCCTGCTCTATCGCCTGATCGCCAGCCAAATCACCACGGTGCTCATCATCTCATGGCAGCCACTCGCAACATAATTCCATCGTTCTGAAGCTAGAGTCGTGGTCGCATGCGCTGAAGCTAGGCGGCCCATGGGCTTTCGTCCCTGATTTCGCGCGGCGCGACGTCTGTAGCTGCACGCGACATCTCCCTTGCCACGCACCCGTTATTGCTATTTCGCCCTATCGCTCTATCGCCCTATCTCCGAAACCCAGCCTCGCGACTGGCCTGTATCGCGATACTTCGATTTCAATTGCCCTAGCTGGGCTGCGTAATCGTCTACCGATCCGACATGCCCGACATCGACCCTGCGGCTCTGAGCAGCCGCCCGTCCGTCGGCCTCTCCACGCCCGTTCTAAAACAAATCACCGTCTCAACACCGGCTACCCAGAAGATTACGAAGACGAGCCAGATCATTCCCGCGCGCATCGATTTAGAACCATTATATACAAGCTTAAAATCCGCCATTGGTCTCGAGCAATGGAATACCTACAAAGATTCTACCACCCAATTCGTCTTGGGTATGTACCTGCTGTCACGTCCCACCCCCTTATTGTCCATGCTGACCATAGGGCGCAACAGGCCGGTTAAACCAGGTAGAATACTCCGAGCGCATCGACCCGATCCTTGTCTCTCCCAATGGCGAGAAAGACCATCTTCATAATCAGCTTTTGGCGGCGATATATGGGAACTTGACTAGGGAAATGCCCGATCAGGGGCTTGCACCATGGGTTTCCGCAAACGACAAACCCGCCGCCAATGTTGGCGCAAAGCCCGTGACCGGCGATGCCGCTGAGCGGAGGCTGAAGGCCGAAGTCATGCTGCTTCACAGTCGCGACAGGAGGCGCATCAAAGATCTAGCGTTGAATGATGTGCGCACGCCCCCATCGCATAGAGGCCGATTAACATTGCTAAACTAACCTCGACCAGTTTGACCCTCACGATGCTATGGCTGATATGTTCATGGAACATCACCGCGGTAGGAACACGCGAGCCCCAGAGGTACCCCAAAGCGCTACTGGTCTCAACGGCATGAGTAGGTTGATACATAAGATCCCATATTATAGTATACCTTCTAATCGTGGTAGACTTGGATTTGGAGATACGAAAGCGGTTTGCACAACCTCTGGCTGTCGAGTCGGGAGAATTCCCCGATGTTGCGAGTATCGAGTCACGAATGCTGCCGATCTCCTATGCGGCTGGCCTCGTTGGCGGCCACGCACCAGATGTCGCCCAGTTCATGACGGTCGCAACCGAAACCCATATCAAAGAATTTCTATCTACAGTCTTCGGCAGAACGAGAAGTAATGGGCCTGGCGATTCAGGGAGCGCCGGGTTTGGGGCTGCCGTTGGCTGGATACAAACGCATAAATACCGCCGTCAATTGCGGAAAGAAGAAGAGGCCTTCATGAGAGGGGAATTGTCCAGAGATAAGAGTGGATTGCTCCCGATCGAAGCCAAAGCTGCGAGCGAGCGCCCCCCATTGTCAATGGCGGATCTAAAGTTAGCGTTGGAGGTTGGTGACTGTGGCATTAGCTCATTGCCAACGATTCGACAGTCAATCCTACATACTTATAGGGATGGTGAGTTGGACCACTACGACCATTACACATACGTTCCAGGACATACGCAGTCACAACTTAACGAGGTGATGGGCCCCAAGGGGATTCACGACAACCATACCGGTGGGACGACCAATGGTGCGGCACCGGAGCCCATGGATGTTGACGAAGAGGAGCAGTTCTGGGCGGGCACAGGTGTACAGGATATGCAGACACTCGATAACGTGTTAGATGGGTTGTTGGCCATTCCCTAGTTGTACGTGTATTGGACCCAGCATGAGCATTGGTTTGGCGCAAAAGGAGGAGTGAGGGCATCATTGGAAAGACCAAAAGATGGCGTTTGGCGTTCTAGTCGATTGGAAGGGACTTGTGTTGAAGGAGCTTATATTTTGATGTCGGTGATACCCCGTTTGTTTGTTCAATACAGATGTCTGTCACAGACGACACATACTTGTAGACTAGTGTAGAGAGTCCCTTCATCGATGTATGATTTATCCCGCTGACTGCCGCGGCGCACGGCAGAAAGCCGAGGACGCATGATCCGCCCCGAGTTCATTGACCTCAAATGTGATGGTATTATAGATTGTGTTTGTACTCAAGACTACCAATTGAGTGTTAGATAGTTTTTAAATAAACACTGTACCATCTAGTGTCCTAAATGAACGATCATGCGGAAGATACCATGATGCCAGTGAAATATTCCCGGATTGGTGGTTCGTAAGGCCTGCGGTTAATTGGCTTGTCGGTGCGCCGGTGTTTCCACAAAAGGTGTTCATAAAGATCCAATTACAGCTGAAGGTACGGAAGACAAGGCCCACTTAAAGTGTACTGCAACATGACGTCTCGCGCGGAGACCCACATCTCTAGAGCTCAACGCGGCGGGCACGCGTCCTAAGCGCGTTTGTTTAAGTGCCCCTTATAAAGACATGGGCGTGATATGACCCCCACCACCCATTCCCTCCCTCTATCTAACATTGATATATCAACCGCAGATACAAATCACTGATGACAAACAGTCTTTCGTGTTTTGAATATCTCCGACTTCGCGAGAAGTTTTTCAGAGTACCATGCTAGCCTGAACTCGTTTTTCTGTCTCTGAATTCAATTCTTGTCACAGCCAACATGGCTTCCGCTCGCGCATTATCGCCAACGGGCACCGCGTCCGCTCCTACATCACCACAACTGACCCCCCGATCTAAGCTCAAGGCACTTTTAGCAACCGTAGACGATGGGTCTTCAGACGACGAGAGTGCAGGCCCGATCGACGCCAAGTCGCTATTTGCTACAATTGACAAGAACAAACAGAAACTCCGTCCCGAACCAGTCACCCAAGACGACAGTGCTGATGAACAAGTCGATGAAGATTCTGAGATTATCCGGCCTCGAGGCCGAATTGCTGCTAGGATGCATGCCAACTTCACAAGCGCCATCCGGACCCCAAAATCACCCACGGAACATAATAATCATACTCGGGAGCCATCGCCCGCAAAGGGGGAAGACGATGAGGAAGATGTGGTGGCGCCTTCTCGAAGGAGGTTGGCTAGACCAAATCGTCAATCTACCCCAGAAACTGCCGTCCGGACAGTCCAACAGCCATCCCCCAGCCTCTTCGTGTCTCCTTCCCCACAAAAACATACGGCTATGAATCCTGATTCAGCAGCCTCCGACTCCGATGATGACGATATGCCCACGGATTTGAGCAAGAATGCTCGTTTTAAAGCACTGGTCGAAAGGAAGAGAAAGGAGAGGCTTGATAGGGAAGCTGAGGAGGAACGCAAACGATTGGAACATACTCAGCGTGTCGGCGAGCAAACACTTGCAGAATCCGACGCCGATGATGATGTATCAGATATTTCTGACGATGATGGCGGTCGAAAGCTGACACAGGAGGTCTCACGTCCTTCTCGCAAGGCGAGCAAAAAGGCACTAGAAGAGATGAACCGCGAGACGCAACGATTGAGCCGAAGTCTCCAGCTCGCTCATGAAGCAAAGACCAAAAAGAAGATCAGCAAAGCCACCCTTTTCCAGCGATTCAACTTCCGAGCTGAGGGCAGCACCATGGCAACAGAGAACAAACAAACAAATTCAAGTCGTCCCACGACGCCTGGGTCAGTTCATCAAACGGATGCGGAGTTGGAAAATAACGGAACGCCGCCTAGCTCCCCGCCCACTGCATCTAAATCTGTTCCAGACCTACCAATCACCGCTATATCCACATCCGAAAATAGTGTCCCTGCACCTGAAGATAAGGGCGGGGACCTCCTTACTTCAGGAAATGCCCTGGCTCAGTCAAAAGATCATGATCAAGCCAATGGAAAGGCTGTTGACACAGTAGCTCCTGTTTCCCAAGGCAAACAGCCAGCAACAAGGAAACCATTGCGTCAAGTCCGAGTCAAACTTCCTCCTGCTCATGCTCATGCCGTGTTGATAGACTCTGACGACGAGCTCGAGATCACCAGCTTTCCGAAGAAGGACAAGCTTGATGCCGTGCTGTCTCGTATTCCCGAGAATAAGACACATGAGTCTAGTGCAATGAAGATCTTACGCAACCTCGCACATATTTCTTCACCGCCAAAAGAGCCAACACGCGGCCGAAATGCGAAACCATCTATGACCTTTGGTGAACTTCACATGTCTTTACAGCAGCGTGCCAAGGCCCAGGCAAAACTGGAGCGTGAACAGCGCCTGGAATTTCTGCGTTCAAAGGGTATCGTAGTTCAATCTGCCGAAGAACGAACGCGTGAGCAAGAGCAGGTCGAAGACATTGTTGCTAAGGCACGTCAGGAAGTCGAGGAGATCATGCTGCGTGAGCGGGAGGAAGCAAAGAAGAATCGTAAGGAGAAGCAGCAGAGCGGCGAGGTGGACCCCCTTGCCTGGGATGATAGCGACGATGACAGTTTTCAAGATGATGAGGACGAAGAATCTAGGGAAGTCGAAATTTCCGGTTCTGAAGACGAACAAGAGGATGACGATGACAACGAAGCTATTGCCGCTTCTGAAGATGAGGAGGTTGAGGGTAGAGAACACAAGGCACCGGAGAATGTCATGTTTGTGGATGAGGCAGAAGAAGCCCAGTCAGGAGATGATGAGACACCAAAGCCCGTGTCTGATGACTTTTCAGACGAAGACATCGAAGTAATGAAGCGTTCTACAGCCCTACATTCCCGTCGACCCAAGAAACACGCCCAGATCATCTCAGACGACGAAGATGATGGTGGTGTTGAGGCCACACCTAAGCCGAAACGCACCTTACTGAAATCGCCTCCTGCGCCAGGTTCAGGGTCTCCTAAACCGCCGACTTCAGTATTGCGCTCAGCGACCAAATCTTTCATTCCTGGGTTTCCGATTGCACTCGCAGCCCCTGCTGGTCTGGGTTTAACTCAGATGTTCGCCGGCACAATGGATGATAGCCAGGGAGGGCCTTTTAGTGGTTCTCCTCAAGATTTCATGCCCAGCATCGATCAATTTCCTGATTCCCAGTTCTCAGCTACAGCCGGCCAGTCCCAGGGCAACAACATGATTTTCAATAGCCAGCCCACCCAAACGGCAGCCTCGCAGGGGCGTGAAACCCAAACACAAGGGCTACAACTACATTATTCACAGTCACAGGCTCATGGTTTTGATAGTATTGTGCAGACAGATGCAACACAGATGTTTGATTTCCTAGAACCCACACAAGACGGTGGTTTTCAAGACTACACGCCTTTAAAACAACGATTTATCAACGCTCCACAGTCAACTAGTAACACTATCCTGCTCAACAGCACCCAAGACGAAGGAACCGTACCAGAGTCTCCGCTCGTGAGAAAGCGAGGGAAACTGCTACGGAGAGCTAACGTTACTGCGCCAAACCCGACTCTGCCATCTACAACTGCTCCTGGAGACCCCGGAGCCGACGGGTTGTCCGGGGAGACAGTTGCATCATCTAATGCATTCAGCTTAATGGAAAAGGCAGCGAAGCGCAAGAAGAAGTTTGACAGGAAAAAGAGCAAAGCGACAGAGATGATCGAGGAACAAGCTGAAGAATCCGAGGATGAATACGCCGGTCTCGGCGGCGCAGATGGGGAAGACTCGAGTGACGAGGATGAAGAACTTGTCAGAGAGATGATAGACGATACCAGGGGAAACGAAGGGGACGCCGCCAAGCTTGCAGGTTTATTTGCGTAAGTCAAACACTCCAATTATGAAAAAGTGATAGACACTGATACCCTGCAGAGATCGCGAGCGTGCTGCAGATGCCGCTCAAGTTGACAAACTCTTCCGAGACATTACAACGGGTATGCTACGTAAGCGACGTCGAGGAGGCGACGGGCACGACTTTGATCTTTCCGACTCGGACGATGGAGGCGAAGCACGCCGTCGGATGAAACGTCGGCAGTTTGCCAAGATGCAAAAAGCGTTGTTCGCAGACGAGCGAATTGGCAAGATCGCAGAGAATCCCCGAAACGCAGCTTTCCTAAAGAGTATTGAGGACATGAACAACGACGACGAGTGGGATTTCCGTGATAACTTTGCCGATATTACATCGACAAGCGGTGACGATAGCCAGTCTCAAAACGCCAGCCAGGCCAATGAAGCTATACCCGACAGCCAGCCCCCAGCAACTGGTCGCAAACGCTCTCGTATAGATGACCATGCTCCCCGGCCTGCCCCTAATGAGCGTGGCACTGGAGACAACGCTCGGCCTTCGTCAATCGCGGAAGTTCGACGGTCTCTTTCCATGCTGCTCGAGGAGCCTAATGCCCCAATTGGATCCATCATCTCCGCTACAGAGGTGGATTCCGATAGCGATGGGGAAAAAGAGCGACCATCCACATCGCACACCAACAAGGAGAACCGCCGTCCCAGCCGCCATGTCGGCGGTGGTGTCGTCGATCGGATTACACTGAAGCGCAACTCATCATCCCTTTCCACGGGCAGCACAAGTACCACTTCCAAACTTGCTTTCACCGCTCCTTCCACTAGTGGTAGCGGCTTCAAGGTGCCGGCCCTACTCCGTCGGGCCACTACCAACTCGACCAAGCTGGTATCCAACTCTAACCCTACCGCTTCTACAACTACCAGCAGCACCACCAGCCAGGCCTCTACTGGTGGTGGTAGCTCAGGCTCCTTGAACAAGGCGGCGAGCTTCGGCGAGGACGGCAAGCTAAAGAAAATAGCGGGCAAACGGTCTGGTATCAACTACTTCGCTCACGAGAACGAGCGCAGGGCGAAGGTCGCGGATGCGGAGAAGAGACGCGAGGCAAAGAAGTGGAAGGGTGCCGAAGGGAGAAGCAAAGTCGTCGGTGGTTTGTTTGGAAGCGGGTCGTTTGAGTAAAGCTTCGTATTTTCTGCTTGCTTTATGGGATATAGCGCATTTGAGAACTGTTAGGCGTGGGCGTTGGGAAGGCGTTGGGATGGAGGCACGTCTATTTCACACAAGACTTGCAATGACTACATGTGGCTCTACTTGAATGACAGAGACAAAGGATACCTCACAAGATACGATACCTAATTAAGAATTGTTCAACTTCGTTTTCTTTTTGTTCTTCTTTTCTCTCCTAATCGAATACTGATTCTGACGTTTCCATAAGCAACGTAATACAAGCACGATAGCCGTGTAGTAGGAATTGAAACCGGCGTAGTCATGTTTACTGAGCAAGTAGCAATAACCTCTTTAAGGGGCACTGGATTTAAATAGTCCCGGTGGGGATGATGCGTAGGAGCCTGCCGGGGTTTTGCCGACTGGAGTATTTCTCTTACTGAAAGAGAAGGAACAACAAGGGCTGCTCTACAACCAGACTCACTACTTGACTTGTATAGACGAACTAAGATCGCCACGTGTCACTCAGGTGTCGGTTCGGTGTCTGCGCAACAACGAGGAGGCATGATGAGTGACGATGCGAGTCGGCCAGCCTGAGATGCTCAAGTTCGTGTAGATGACGCCATCGAACCCCGACCTACTTATACTTACGTCTCAACTCATCAAAGACTCAAGAGTCCTTACGAACCCCGGCTTCGAGATGCCATGTGAGCATGGCGCCTCCGCCCGCCGTATGCTCCGTTGCCCTCTACCATTCTACCCCCTTCTTACTTCTTACTTCTTACTAATGTCATCAATAGACCCCAACACCGCACCGCTTTCTCGTGCCAAAGCGATCTCAGCCCCATAGTGAGACACCCAGCGGCCAGCAGTTCCACGCGACGCCGCGGTTCGCCTTGCATTCAACGCCGCGGACAGGCCCATCGTCGTCTCTGACGCCATTCCGGCATCGTGCCACGGGACGTGATGTTCTGATTGAAAGCTCGCCACCACCTCTATCAAGGGTAGGTAATGTCGATGACAACGAGCACGGCGACCATGATCATGTCAACCTAGGCGAAAGGTACGAACAAGACTACGTTGAGTATGACCAGGACTCCGTAATCGATGAGGATGATGTGGTACAGACGTCTTCGCCTATGCGGGGAGTGGAGAGCGACAGTGAAGACGGTGATAGAGACGAAGAGAAGCGCGTCAAGCGGAGACGAATCTCTTCATCTCCCCCCGGCATCAAGCTTGAGGAATCATATTCTCTTCCCGAAGGCGAGTTTGAACTTGATGTCCAGATGCGCGACGCCGTTCTGGACGTCGAATCTTCGTTCACGGAGCCGTCGATCTCGGAAGACGACACGGACTCGGGCGAAGGAGTTCTCAAAGATGACACAGGGGAGTCCCCTTCTCGCCATCGAGAGAAACGACCTCTTAAAGCACACCAACCGACATTCCAGAAAGCCCCGCGCTTCAAGCCCTCCGAGATCCCTGAAGGTGCACCGCGTCCTGAGCCCTTGCCCGACGTCTTCTCACCGCGACGTAAGGGCGCAAAGTATATCCAAGGAGGGCTAGCAGCCGAGCTCCGCGATTGGCTCGTCGATGTTGAGGCGGGCACCGGCTCTGGCTTGATGACTAGCGTCAACGCGAAGCGTAACGAAGAATGGGTTATGAGGATCCGGGTTGATGACCTACATGGTTTGAATAAATGTGCACGAGGCATGACGGTTGTTATTGGTAGACAAGTGCTTGAGCAAAAAAGCAACGTCAGCGGCGATGGTCGCAGTCAAGACGAGAGAAAAGAAACAGGGGAAGTTCTAGGCTCCAATACCGTCAGGCTTATACTCGCGGGCCCGGGTCGGCTAAGCGGTCTCGGTATCGGGAACGATGTGAGGCCAGGCGTGCTACTCGGTATCGCGCGGCCCACGTGGGAGGTCGTCTTAGATGGCCTTGGACGTTTCGGTGTTGCTTGCGATTGGGTTGTCCTGCGCTGAGACGGACCAAGATGTATAACGCACCGCCATCAAGGATGTAAGAGTGCCTGTATATCCTAGATGATATTCTACCCGTAGACTACAACATCCTGGAACACTCTTCGATAGTTTAGAAGTACGGTATTACTTGTCGATCAAAGTCTCCGACTAGTCCTAGTCATGACACTTGCCACGTTCCCCAAGCACTCATTACGTATACATACCTAAGGACGACGAACGCGATACTTTGCGCCAATTGACTATGTGAGTCAATAACCACATGTTTATTTACTTTCTCTCTTTTCCAGCCCACACTGAACAAAGGGGTTCATGCGACAGGAGGTGCCTGCCACCAGTAAGAGCTTGATGCCCTGATTCAGTTTGCAGCTAGATAGAAGAAGGCGGATTAAAAGGTTCTTTCAGGGTGCGCTAGATCTCTACAAGCTGCCTCGCCTTTGTATCTTCCAAGTTTCTAAATGCCCCAGCTATACACAATGCGAACAATAGGTACGCATCCAAGATATCCTTATGGGATGACAATGCTGCCTTTCCTTTGACCCGGATTCATTAACCTCTTTCACGCGAGACAATCCTATTATCACAATGATTTATCATATCTTCTTGTATTCAACTGGCGAAAAGGGGTCGATTCATATAACTTCCCACATCCTCCACGTGCTATTTCCCTCGTCAGTTCACCAACGCAAGGGAACCAGCCTAGTCTTCACCTCACGAGCAGGAAGCCTTGCGAGATTCTTATTTAGTCTCTTAGAAAGAAACTTCCTCAAAGCCTAGGCTCTTCTCGACCATCATAACACCTCTCAACGCCAGCTTGCACCGTCCCCCCCCTCTTTCTTAAAAAGCAAACATGGCGACTCTCCCGCAACTCGAAAATCTATATTCTGTCATCACCGATATCCTGTCCAACCCGTCTCTCTCCTCATGCTCGCGGGCGCTCTCACTCGTCGAAGAAGTCGTCGAGCTCGTCCGCTCCTCACCAGATGCTAACTCGATGGCCGACATATCGCTGCTCCGCAGCTGCGAGGTCTATCGAGTGGAACTCGAAGGGATGATCAGCCGTCTCGCGATGGAGGCCTCTGCGCACGAGCATATGATTTATGAGCGACGTGCCTCGAGTAATAAGCATTCAGAGGTGAATATGAACATGAATGTGAATAGAGCCCAGCAGAAGAAGAAGAAGGAGAACAAGCACAGAGGAGTTCTGTTTAATATTGATAAGGGCGACCACGTCGTTGCGGCGCTCGAGGCGCTGAGGCTGGAAGAGTTCTTGGAGGAACAGGAAAGGCAAAATGAGAAGAAGGTGCGTTTTTCGTAATCTTGATGGCGGGCTTGAGTTTCTCTGGTGCACTGATTGGCGAGTTACAACGGCTGGATTCAGTGTCCAAGAGTATGCTTATCTTTAAGACTTAGCGGTAGGTTCTTGAATATGTAGCGCGGCTGGTCTTAGATATAATCAAATCGTGAGTGCTGCTATTCAGTTGTCTAAAGAGTCTGCTTTGAGTGGATTCGCAGATTGCCGAATCGTGAACCGGCGCCCTTCGTCGTCGCTCGTACAATAAGATTCGTTAATTTCTACTCTATCGCCGGCTTTGTCACATTAATTGTAACTGGTCTACGGCTAGCGATGTAGCCCTCAGTGATTCCAGGAGCATGCTTCTGATATCGACCGGTACGTTCATGTTATCAGCGATCAATATAGCGCTCAGACAGGCTCTAACTATAGTAGGTGATTATTAAGTACGCGACTGATGACAAGTATCGAGCATGAAAGAGATCCGGGAGTAAAGTAGAAAGCAGCTAATTGCCACACAAGATGAAGCTTGTTCAGAATGGACGGGACGCTTAGAATTATGCAAGACCTTTCAGAGGTCAGATGGGCGGGTTCCTGGATAGGCATTCTATGATCAGTATGAGCAGATAGGCGGGCGAACATGCCGTAAACACCACGTGGAGGAACTCCAGTTATTGAATGATCATTATATTCAAGTTCTACTCTATCCTGGAGAACATTTTCGTCTCTCATGTACGCAGACTATGTGCGTGGGGTATCAATACCAGTTGTCCCATTTATATATGACGTTCTGTCATGCCGTCTCTTTTATCATCTCAGCTCGTACACGGCTGTCTTTTCACACTCCTCCTCCAACGACTTATTACTACGATTCTCGGTGCATTTCGTTCTAATCCACCGTTTTATGTGTAGAGGTTCGATCTTGAGAAATATAGCGGCGACGACACAAAGCGCCCCCCCTGTGACGACAATATAATAGAGACGACTAATCGTCATAACGATTGCGTCGATGACGAGCTGCCTCACCTCGGGACTGAAGAAGTCGAGCGTGGTAGACTTTGCACCTGCCAATAACGCCAGAATCTCGGTATCCGTAAAGCCTGTGAATCCCGCAGCGTCTTTCACCAGACTCAGCCCGACGTTCCTATAAATGGCGGCTGATACAGACAGCGAGAACGCAGTGCCGCCCAGCTGGGCTATGCTATGCAAGGTTGTCTGGTCCAAGCGTTCTTCCCGGGTTTCTAGAACGGCCGAGCACACCGGTATAGCCAGGTTCCATAATATACCAATGCCAGCACCGAGTATGGCGCTAAAAGCCATTATGGCCGCTAGGGGAGTGTGACTGGTAACTGTGTGAAGTGCAATACCCCCTGCCAGGAGTAAAACACCACCGAAAAGAAAGAAGGGCATATAATATTTCGCCAACGGGAGAAGGGCGTGAGTAAGGAAAATGGCGACGATGAAGAGTGCTGTCAAGCACAGCAGGCGTAGACCGGCCTCGAGTGGCCCAATCGCTCGAGTAAAAATATAGAAAAGTGGTTCATAGTAGAACGCCACGCCGTAGGTGATAGCGGCGGCTAAGGTACATAGGAAAGTCAAGAGGACGACACGTTTTCTCAGAAGGTGAACAGGAAGGATACGGTGTTCGGGCTTAGTACCGATACTGAACGTTTGTTGTACGATGTATGCAACAGCAACCGTGACAAATATGACCCAGATGGCGAGCTGAGGCACGGAGCCCCATGGCCACGCGTTTCCTGAGAATACGGCCGCGAGACCGAATGAAATGAATGTGCCGGAGTGGAGGACGTGGCCAATCCAGTCAATCTCCTTGAAATGCTTGGAGACTGACTTCTCGGTCGGTGCTGAATAAGCCGGTAGAGCAAAAACGCATAGTGATAGAGCGATAACTAAAGCAGGCAGACAGATGTAAAAAGACCATCGCCATGTCGCGTGCTCGTTTTGCGCGAACGCAGCTCCTAGACCACAGTCAGTATTTGGGCTACAGTAGGGATTATGTGCAAAGCAGACGAGGGTAACGGACCTATTACGGGGCCTGTAAGGATGCCGAAGGCGAAAGAGGCGCCAAAGGAGGCATGGACGAGGGCTATTTCACCAGGGTATGAAAATATAATGCTGAAGCTTAGGACACTGGGTTTTGTGTTAGTGTTGTCGTGCAAAACGGCGGTGAAACTATAATTACCCCTGGTAAACAACACTGGCTCCAAACGCCATAATAGCGCGACCGACAATGAGCAAAAGGAGGCTCGATGCAGCCCCTGCGAGCGCACTTCCAGCAATGAGGAGAACCAGTCCGCTAATCGTGAGGACCTTGATATCATAAAATTTGTAAAGCTTTCGGGCCAACGGCGTCGTGACAACGTTGCATATGGAGTAACTCAGAGCAAGCCATGGAAGCAAATGGATATCGTCGAACGCCTCGTAAACAGACCCTTGAATGTTGGCGATATTGCTCACATCGTAACCTATAGAAGTCAATATCAGAGTTTTCGCAGAATCAGTGCAATTGCAGCTTACCATTGATAAGCGACAATATGTTGCAAGCAATAAGCATTATTCTCCATTTCCACACCGTCAGATTTTGCCTCGGATGCGATTCCGCTATAACCGGGTCTATCAGTGCGTCTCTATGCCGCCATCCATCAGAGTGCCTATTGGGCGTACTCGTCGAAGATTTCGGCGGAGCGTTTGTATTGTCAACTCGAGTTACCCAATTTCCCTCTTGTCCGTATGTCTGCGCTGTTGGCTGAACGTGTTGTTGCTCTGTGTGCTGGCTTGTGTTACTCTCCAGCGATAAAACGTTCATAGGTTGTGCAACACCATATTGATTCCAATACTGCACGTCGTTGTCATAGTAGTAATGAACGGCTTGCGGCATAGCTACCCCATTCGGCTGGTTCTGGTAATATTGATGATTCCATTGCGTCGTCTGGTTAGAGGCAGCTGCCGCCTGGTCGTGTTGCACGTAGTTCGAGCCGTAAACCCCCTCGGTGCCCTGGTATTGCCACTGCCCTTGCCCTTCCGCAGCGTGGCCTGTCGTCGGATCTGAAGCACCGGCCCTGTGACCATTGTGATAGCCCAATTCCGTGTTACCCTGCTGGGACGCGTAGTGATTTTCGTCGGGGGCGTCGGCGGTCAAATGGCCTTGCTCGACGGCTGTAGGAGGGACAGCTGCGTATCCAGAGCCGGACTGCCCAGCAGTCGCCATTTTAGGCCACCACATTCATGCACCTGTTCTGCCTATCACTAGACATCGAGACGTGTCGTATAAGGCCAAGGTCGGAGAAAGCTACCAACTCTTACGGAATGTGGTGGTTCAGCAAGGAAGCGAGCGGAAAGCTTGAAGTGGCTGCGGCGGAGACAATAGTCTATTTCACATGCCCATGTCTTCCATGGAGCAGGCAGGATCGTGTCTCCTTGACTTGCCCCAGCGCGGCATATGCTTATCTAGATAGCCAGCATTTCGTTTCCGAGCACTGCCGCTGATGACTACTGGTCCCTGGAGCTGGGGAACAAGGCCGAGCCAGACAAGGCAGGGCAACAGCTGTGCGCTGATCAATGTCAGCGGTCATCCCTCAGATGCTGGGCGGGCAAGGGGCACACCTGGTCATCGCATCAACTGCTTCTCCTTCCAGTATAGCAGTTCCCATCTTGGCATCGTAGTGTACACTAGTGTACAGAACGGTCCAAGAGTCGGATTTGGCTGCGCAAGCCTGGCAGATGGTTTAGCGAGTGGGCGGTATTGAGACCGTATGATTGGCCCTCGTGGCGAGGATGACAGGGGACCAGGGAGACCATCTTGGGGTTGACAAATATGTAAAATTGACATCAGTATTGCAGGGTCTCCAATTTCAGCAGTAGGCGCAGTATGGCAGCCCTATGCTATTCCAGACTCGTGTTTGGAGAGTTTCAAGTGTCGAATCTCACTCGGACACCCCGTAGACTAAGCTGTGGTTACTCCGTACTTAAAGAACAAAGGTCCTAGATCGGGACCGGTAGATGGTGCAGACGCATACTACCTAATCTACATGCCGTACGCCATCGCCCACCAACGAGCAACCTCGGGCAGTGGATAAACCACGGCCCGCTTAAGGGCATAACGCGGTCAAAACACATTACCTACCTACTTTAAGTAGATACCTACCTAATACAGAATTTGAAGGTATCTGTATTGCAAATTATTACATTGTGCAGTGTACTTACAGTACCGTATGTAGTGCTCCTTCCTTCGAGTTTCGCAATGCGCTCGACCGCACCAAACGCACCAAACGCACCAGGCAGTGCGTATGGTGCGTATTACGCGCCGCTCCAGTGGCTTGTCCATCCGCCGGTTCGCGCTTCTTGGCACTTGGTGTGTTGTCCTTAATGCGCTAAACCTTAATCATATTTCCAGCTTCGAAGTTCTACGCAGTACTATAGAGGCTATAGTGTAGAAGTTCATGAGTGAGCGGGCCCCCTACGAGGGGCAAGCATTTGGAAGCTTTCTTGGATACGAACTCTACGAGTAGTACCATCACACAAGCACCTTGTTGTTGTTGTTGTTGTTGTTGTGTTACTTGATCGGCAACTTCATCTTCCTCTTCAAACAATTCTTCTTAACAAGCTCAATACCACACTACAATGATAATGCTAATGTTACTGCAGTTGTACGGATAGTGCTTGTCAATTTAACATTTTGCCAAGCTTTGCAGGATCCAGGTTCTACAGTAGTGTGAATTAGCGCCAGCCGAGTCACACGTCTCGAAGTAACTATACTTAGTAATGGGGATTCCTCCTCCAAACTACACTAATTATCGTCCTATGTAAATGCCTACCACACATCGATCTCCATCTCCTCCAGATACCACCAAGGCAAGTGAATTACGTGCTCTGTCATATAACCTTTGTCGTATTACCTTCCAGTAACCTCTATATGGAGCATGTTGGCAGGTGCCGTGAGTAAATAGGTAGGAAGTAAGCTCTTATGACTATCACTAACAAATGCGGAACATGATCACCAGGAGATTTGACAGTCTCTGAAATGATGTTTCTATTTCGTGTTTAGATGACGGACGCATAAATTTCGTGACGCTGATCAGAGTCTCCAACAAGCTTCTCGCAAGGCATGCCCCCGGTTACACTAAGTCATGATGTATGCAAAGGGTTAAAGCGCCTTTTCTTTTCTCTTTCTAATTTCCCTGGATCCCGACTTAAGCATCTCACAACCATCACTTGTAACATGTTAATGATAAATGCACGGTATACCGGCAGTTATAAGCACTGTGACACAACCCGGGCTGCATTGGAGGCGAGGAGGCTTTCTTACAGTAACTTATAAGCTTCCACGTGGAGATGGAGCATTGCAGCCCACAGCGCGAGTGCGACGACGATCGCAGCGCTATGAAGCGAACAGAACTCTGCTGAGGGCGTAATTAGCCTTCAACGTTCGCAGTGGACTAATTACCATCATTAGATGACTGAACGGGAAGTGGCACCGCCGATGATAATAATACTAACTGGGGAGGTGCGCAGCACAGACTGTTCCAGAACAGGCACAAGATTACATACGCGAGACGTGCTGTAGCGCACCTAGATAAGTTATCCAGATTACCTTAGGTAGTAGATCGATACCTATACCGCATCTTGCCGCACCTTAGCACACATATAGAGCTTCTGCACAGAGCTTCAGCCACTGTTCCATACAAAATCCCGCTCTTCTGTAGGACTTCCGCTCGAGTGCTGCGCCACTTCACACCATCCACACCCTTGACGTTCTGATATTCTATATTTGGTAAGATCGCCTTAGGTAATCTTATCTCATCGCTAATCTGCAATTCCAGTTCTCCCATCCTGAAACAGAGTAATCCTCCCCAGAGCTCACGAACCTCCACTAGTTATTGATAGTTACCTATCAGCACTAGCCAGAGGAACTTTTCTGTGGACCTTGATTAGTCACTTGCATAAGTAAAATTGGAACACCGGTGCTGAGAGAATATTTATGGGCTATGACACGGTTCGTGCAATTACTGCAAATTAATGTATCCGTATAGATCGGATTATTGTGAATCCGTACCAACAGCGACACTGAAGGGTGGTCATGAGTTGACCTAAGTCGTGGCGTTGATTCGGCTGTGATCGCTGCCTGAGGCTCTCTCATGTGTTTCGGCATGTTTCGATTCAAGATTGGGACTCCTGTATACTACGGCTAAGGGATCGCAACGCGACTAAATCGTTACATCAAAAGACTAGAAATTACGTGAGCTACAAAGGCAAAAAGTGAAACTTCGCTTCGTAAAATATCACATTTGCCAAGCGTGTCTGATGGTCCTGTTACGAAAGACCAAAGTAGAATCAAGTTTCGCCAGAATTGAGACTCGTAACATGTGAGTAACTACACACATCGACGCGCTAACTTCGATAACGTTCTACTTTTGGTAGTGTACTGAAATGGTGCTGCAGCTAGGTTTCTGACATCTATACATAATTGATATTCTGGATGGCAACAAGCAATCCCTGGAAAGTAAGAGCATGACATGGTTTTGAGCGGGCTAATTTTCCGCTCCCCTCTCGCGCAGGGCCTGATATGTAAGTCATGCTGTATCATGATATCCAGGACACTCAAAGGCGCCGGTACCGTCGTTCAATATTGAGGTGTTGACAAACTAAATAAGCAGATATTGTTATAGAACGAACCGAATGAAATCTAGTCAACTATTCACTACTTAATCATTTAGTGCAAAAACAAATGAAACATATATGATCATCAACTTCATACAAGAGATCAAAGCTCGGGTATGTACAGGATGAGTCTAATTGAGCGAAAAGCTGAGAAGTACCTTTGTCAGCTCGTTTAGTTAATATACAGAAGATTTTTGTTTTACAGCCTCTAGCCTTGTGAACGTCAATATTCTCAACCTAGCGACAAACATCTACCACCTAGAATATCAACATGTTTTCATTGTTCCTGCCCTCTCTTATTGTAATTGGTAATTAACTGGGACTTGGTATGGTTAGAGCGAGAGTCTATATCCCAGTAATAACTTCTCATGAAATGAGTTTACTCCAAATTATCGAACCAAATATCTAACATGCATACGTTACCCTAAGAACAGAGCAGTCAAATATTGAGTGAAGCGGTGAGAAGGTGATTTTCACAGCAGCCACCGGTATCCATGCTCGATACTAGTCTACACAAACAAAGTCATATTTACGATACTAATGGGACAGGCCACTATTACGAGTTATAGACATTGATGTATATCTTGGGGCCTTACTATTACGACACTCGTGCATATATCATCATGTCAAGCATGGAGCTCAAAAACAAAATTTCGTAAACACCACAAGAAGTATCTAATGCCTTAGTCGCTTGGGGAACACCCAAAAAGATGCAAGTCTAGGTAAGGCTAGGGCTCAAATATTCAGTAATGTTTTCAAAAAGCCCGCGTGCTTGCCATGGCACCTATCATCAGTCCTCATCAACATCAACATCAATTTTTATCTTAGGCATTAAATACTCTGGAGCCCTATTCAGTCCTCAAGATTGCCGCAAGTGGTTCTGTAGATACTTTGCATAAACATATGATAAATAGACAAGCGTCCCCGTATCTACGATACTGGGGTTGATCCTCTGGCTACCATAGACAAATATAGGCCAGTGGTTATGATAGGAGACATCTTGACAAACTACACTGTAGCTTAACACGTACCTACCTAATCATACAGTCTATAAACGCCGCCTATGTGAGGGGTGATTGGCTTGGTCTCGTTCTTGTCAGCTACCACTCCTTTGGTACCTTAACCCGGGTATGTACTCCGTTTTCACCAACCTTCTTATGCACGTTCCATGGTCCACGTGGCAGACACATGATGTGTTGCTATTACATACACGGACACTCTAGTGGTTGACGCACAAAGCGAGCAGTGTTGCTGCTAACGGAACCAAGCCTACTCAATCTGGCGCCGAGGGTCAGTATCACGATGGATGAGTATCTAAACCGAGAATTCAACCAGGATGCGGACCAGAACCTTAGGAGCTCGATCGACCTGCCTAGGAAAGACCCGATTCTCGTCTCTAAACCTAGCTCTCCAGTCCCTATGTTTAGTACTTCTGGATCACACTCTATCAAGACCCTTTCCCCCGTCTAGGGAAGCCTGACTTGATTGAGACACCACCAGTATCACTTGATTTTGTCAGACTCCCCTAGGCTCTTCTATCGCCGGTTGACAAGGCGCCTCCGGTGATGATGGACATAGACGCATCCGAAGGCAAGAGTACTACACCGCCGCTACGACCAACTAAGGATATCGAAGAAGACGATTTCAGAAGACAATATCGTCTTAGGGGCATGAAGTATAATCCGACGCCTTACCCTCCTAGCCCAGAGCTTCACTTTCCTAGTCCGGAGCGGCACCCTCTCAGCCCAATTATAGCTGCTGTTGCCAGTGAAGCCAACCAAGAGCCTCAACCTAGCCTGCTAGCAATTCAACCTCCCGTCTCCTGTTGGGCCCCGGCTCAATCTACCGATTCAGAAGTATCATCAACCCAATCGGGGCAGCCAGCTGAGCAAGATCGACAACAGCTTCTGCAACAAGAAGCACATCAATCTTCCAGTCCGTGTTACACAGTGGGGGCAAACCAGACTCGGCCCAGCCTACAAACTTCCGGGCAATTGCCCGTGCAATCATTGCATCGTCAGGCATCCGTGGCTGCTACTGCTGCTGCTACAACAACCATGGACCAAGCAACTCAGACGCAAACACCCCGCCCGGCAACAGCTACAACCGCAGGACCTACTCCTACACCTATTTTATCTAGACCAATTCCACCAGAGCAACCTGCTTCCTCTGCACGTTCAGGAACCAACCCAACTACACCTCGAGCATCTCCGACCGTCGCACCTCCATCACAACAGCCGATAGGACTTCCTACTATACCATCTCAGCCTCATCCATACCAATTTCAACCTCATCCATACCAATCTCAACCACGCCCATACCAATCTCAACCACGCCCATACCAATCTTCGTATGTTGGTTTGACCGCACCCTACGCTATGTCACAGTAAGTTACACTCCTCCTTCATGATATTATGATATCTCCCAATAAACACAACAACATCAAACGGGATTTTATGAAGAAAAGTATTGTTCAAGCACATCACTGGCATTTAGTTCTGAACTTAGCTTAATTGCTGACCGGTTTGGTTTTAACAGGGTTTGCACACCGCCGCCATATTGGTACTGCTATCCTGGTGCGTCTCCGGGCGCGGGTTACCCTTATTGTAAGTTTGCCTCTTTGTTTGCATGCTTTGCGTTGCGTTGATGCTACGGGCCACCCTATGAAATAATCGTACATGACACGCACACACCCGTATGCACATGCGACGCGCACAACAGCATGCATGCAGTGTTTCCCATACCTTAGGTTGTATTCTGTGTTACCCTTTAGATCCGACTTATCCCCCAATACCCCTCCTATTGCATACGGCACCGCAAAACGCAAACTCGTCTAAAAGATCACACCAGGTGTCACTTACATTATACACATTTACGAAGAAAGCGTAGGCATGTACAGGTACTAACCGCCGTCTCTGCCTCTAGCGAACTGGAACCAACAATCGCCATGGTACAGTGGTACAGCCCACTATCTCACTAGCCCGCCTCCCCAGGTGCCCCAGGTATACACCGTCGAGCCCGCGTACATCATGCCGCAGCAGCAGGCAACGTACTACCAGCCGGCGACGTACAATCAGCCGGCAGCATACAATCAGCCGGCGCCGATGAGTGCTAGTCCCTATTATTATTACGTCCCAGGCGCGCCCAATTATTATTGAACCTGAGTAGAGAGGGGCCGCGCTTTCGCTGGCTTGATGGACGTACCTCTCTACCTCCTCTCTTCGGTTGAAGGCTTGCGCGAAGAGCCAGTACTCAGAGTGAAGAAAGTGATCTGCTGTTATCGATGCGCGCCTTCACAATTCGTTTGCCTAGCTCCTAGATGGTGCAGTGGCGTCTCGGAACGCATTTATTTTGTCTTGAATTGCCCCGAGTGAGGGAAAAGAAGGGAGAACCACAGATGGAAACCTACCGATGTACAACAAGACCGAGCTAGAAGAAAAACAAAAGGATGGATAGGTCCGTGGCAGTTAGGAAAATGGACAGTTTGTTCGGCACACCTGGTTCTGCGGCATCCAAGGACCTGCACTCGATAACCTCTTGGAGGAGTTTAGTTAGGCTAATGACTTCTCTCCTCTGCTGTCATGATTTCCATGTGAATTTGATTCTTGCGGCACGCAAGGTGATATGGCCGTAGCAGGATATGATTGTTAGCTGTTATAGATGGTATGCTCTATTCTAGAGCCAGTCGGGTTTCACCCGAGTGATCTGTTGGTATCACGACTAGGCTCACCGCCGGTATTTGTGAAGTTGCACTTACACTCCCACTGTCATGTCCGCCAGGTAGAGGCGCTGCTTCTGTGTCACTGATTTTGTCATCAATGCACAGAGGGGATCCAGCTCAACTACTGGCATACAGCCATTTTTAGAGACCAAATAGAGCTATGACGTCGTCTCAATGTACATTGTGTTGCTCTGTGCACCCACGACATGTGTCTTCGGAAGCGCGATGCGAACTGAAAAGACTCAATGAGTCACCTGAAGCGAACAGAAGAGCTGACAGGAGGGACGGAAGCAAGTGTGAGGCGCAGACGCATCCTGCACTGCCAGATCTCTTTGCAGGATGACCAACATCCAGTGTAGTATTTTGGGGAGATTCCTTGCAATCTCACGTGCGGTGATCTCGGTTCCATCCGTCACGGCATCATCATCGGATACGACCCTACGACTAAACCAATCAGGTATCGACGATCGGGATGCCTTAGCATCTCATAGTCATAGACTGACGTTCTGCAATTACAAGAATAGCCTATGCAGATGGCTAGCTGCATACAGAGAGGGCATATCACGACCTTCGCGGATACGTGGATCATGTATTTAGTTGGTATCTCACTCCTACAACTGCATCGTGCACACGATATTAAATACTTACACTTTCTCCCGGCCGACATTTCGCGGAGTGAATGATAGATAGACCATTGCGCGATTGCCAGGATCGATTCATCAAGAACCCCCCGAGATCTAGAAAACCAAGAGGTTTGTGGCGGAATGGTGGATTGTAGACTGGGGCGACACATGTTGGCATAGTTTTATTGTTGGTTTGTTTCATTTTCCCTTCCTTCTCTCTCTCTCTTCCCATCCTGTGATTTGAGTTAGTTTTCACCGCCAGCGTAGCTTGCTCGGAGGATCGAAAGTCGAAAGCATGCTAGCGGCGTAGTTGCAGAAGGCATTCTTTTTAACCTGTCCTATCGAGCAGGCGACAGCCAACAAGGTCACATTACATGCGCCACGTTATGCAAGGCATCTGCGGCGTAGGGTATTCGTCGAAACCTAAAGTCCGGAAAGATCACTTTGGGATTGGGGGGCCATCTATAATTGTTCTTCAGCCTTATTACGGAGATGGTTCGGAGTCCTTGTAGTTGGATTCTCGGGACCAATGAACGAGTGGTTATTGGCCTGTCGAAAGGCCAAACGGCTGAATATGGGGGTACGAGAAGTCTCTCGGAGTCCGTTTGGAATCCTAATGAAGCCGTTGGCAGTGAAGGAACACAGAGCGTGTTTCATCGAGGACACCAACGCAGGCGTAGGTAGCATTGTGGCGTCCAGGCTGTGGTTGTGGGTGTGAAGCGAACACTTCCTCCGGATTCGTTGTGGTAGAGCCTCGGGATGTGACATGCCGAGGCAGGCGGCTATTGTAGAACACAATACCAGTACGCCATGGTCTACACCGGAAGCGCGTGGTCACTGCTCGAGAATAGTCACTGGTCTTTACCACTGCCGAACACTGAACAGGGAAACATCAACGCGTAGCTCTGCAACGGGCTAGATGACCAGCCACGACGATTTAGAGCGACACTAGGTATCGATTTCTTGCATATAGAAAAAGCCACGATTATTTAGAGCGGCACCATGGTGTTTGTTTCTTGCATATAGAAAAAAAAAAGCCACAATGTTTTAGAGTGACACTACCTCTTAGAGTGTTTGTTTCTGCATATAGAAAAGCCACGATGGTCGATCGAAGTGCGAAATGCGGAGGATAGGCGTGCACGATTGCTCCCAAGGAAAGAAACTGGCGGTCTTGGCCCCTTGGCCCCTTGGCCCATAGTAAGCACAAATCAGAACCGACAGCAGTGATGCGTTAAGACGCTGACGATTCTGATTGGCGACGTTGCTGCCGGCCGGACAGATCGCTCCAAAAGATTTGCATACTATCATTGCCTCTAACTTACTTAGGTGCCGTAATGGATACAGCTGAATGTTCTTTTGTAATTTAGTGTGCCTTTCTGCCCCACGCTATGCAAGGTCTTCTCGAACTATTCTACGAAGTACAGCACGCTCCTTGCTCCTTGCCAAGAATTCAAGGTTAGTCCTAATTTGCTATTATTGTCGAGTTGCACGTTGACCAGGGCGTAGGAGTGAAGGGGAGGAAGAAAGAACAGTAGCCTCGGTCCGTCCAAAATACGTAAATCTGCACGCCAACACTGTAGGTATATCAGAGTGTGAGCATTGCATCACTGTCAGCTAGCTCCCGTTATGCAACATGGGAAACAATGCGACGGCGAGGTGCACCACAACACTGGAGAAGGTTACACGAACGGTTCGCTTCCCATCGAAGGAATGTCCCAACAGTTCGGTAGCGCGATGAAGATCATGGGGTATCTATTTTCAGGGGGGTACGTAGGTCATGGACTTTGTTATCGCTTACTTATGCAGCATCAGAATGGTCAAGCCCTAAGCTTGGCGTAATACGGTGTTTCCACGTGTTAGTTATGTAGAATAAACGCCTTGTCTTACCTTACCTCGTGGCTTACAGTAAAGAGATGTGTCGGTTTTGGGTCTTTTTTTAGGCAGAACGTAGAACATTCGCTTCCTCCCTTGGGTATTCTCGTTTCTTTTTCCTGGCGCCGCATTGCGAAACAACGGGTTCACGATGAATGCTGGTTAACAAAACGGCTTGCCTATCTACCTCGTCTACTTACATGGTAGGAACTAGTCTAGACTACTTGATTTGGCATGAGTAACTACTACTGGTATATCATTGGCCACAGGCACCCAAGCCAACGTTTCCAAGCTCTCCAGCGTAACGATCTGCAGCGGTGGATGGTCTCGTGACGGGGTGCGCAGGGATCCATCATGTTACCAACTTGCTGGGTCTATCACTACTATACACTATTTAATAACGGTCTTCCAAAATATCGTTCGGTTTACGATCGTCTAGTTGACGTCGTCTCGCGTGAAATTAGTGCAACGGTAGTGGTAGCGTCACGGAAGTTGTTCCGCACTGTTCGCTCCTATATGCGCAGTTGGGTAGTACTGTAGCTCTAACATGAGATGTGTACCGGAGAGGCCGTGATAGATGAATCATGGTCTGTGCGTCTACCGCTTGGACATAGCGGCAGATTGTGTTCTTCGTGCGCGGTCTATCTACTGTGCAGTTCATTCTAAACGCATAGACAAATAGACTCCTGAATATCGTGTTTTACATAGTAGAGGCCTTCGCGCAATGCCAAGTGTCAAAGAGACTCCTGTGCATAGCGTTTTAGAGGTCTTCGCGTAACGCCAAGTGTCTATTGCCTACCTCAAGTACAGGGTTCCTGAGGAACACCACTGCCAGGTGACATTGGCGCCTAGGTTCTGGGCTGTGAAAAGTTCCTACAAGGTCGGTAATCTAATAACTAGGCTTATTCCTAAGCAGTACGGTGGAGCTCCAGCTATTTTGGCTTGATCTACTAAGTAGAGTCGAAGCGCCGTATTGATCGAAGCTAAGCTAGAATCATCAATCGTCCGCGTTGAGATGACCTAATATATATACCTTAGGTAGCTTAACGTAGGTTAGTAAAGTACTGGACCTGTGCGTATTTCATTTACAGTAGTATGACATGATTCATGATAATTAATTCCTATGGATTCTAAAAACTAAGGTAGATTGCAATTATGATAAGACATTTGTGGCAGGGATGACTGACTACCTATGCTGTAGATATGTACAGTTTATATGCGTCCAGCTCAAGTCAGCACCCATAGACTTGTATCGTAAGAACGATTGTATGATACCTGATGATGATGACCTATGGCTTTGCTGATACCGCCTGGAGCTCAGCTGCATTATTTTTATCGCCTTGAACGTTGCGGGTTGTCAGCCTAGCCGTGCTGACATCTCTACACCAAAGCCCACTTACTTTTGCCCTTAGTTTTATTATTAGAGAAGGCAGATAAATCATCTCAAGGGCAATCTCGTGAAAATTAGGCTATTGTTTGCTGCACGTTGTACAGTATGGTAGAACACCGCAACTCCCCATCCCGGCTCACGGAGAAGGCGTACAGGGAGTCTACGAAGGGGTGATATGAAGACATTCATACCCAACAATTACTGTAGGATCCTCCCTGTCATGCGTACCAGAGCAAATGTGGCTAAGGTCAGTGAAGCTAAGATCCCTGACGCTTTGATCCTGCAGGTACCATACTATACCAACCCAAAGCATTCGGCCTCTAATTCGTATCGGCGTGGCGCCGACAAATCATGTTGCCCCCTGGCCCAAAGCCTTTTATTTACGTAGTATTCCTATGCATTTCGTGCGAGCCCATAGCTGAGCTGAAATACCGCCAAGATCTCTGGACCCACGAGGTTAATCGTTTCGAAACCATACTAGCGTAATTCATGAGAAGCCGGTCTCATATAGATAGCCGAATACCCCGGAGATCCAACCGTTCATGGTGAAAAGCCACTTCGATCATCCGTTCAATGACTCGCATAGTCTGGCGTCGAGCCATGAGCTTGGGAGACGTTGTTGGTGCCTCGGACTTGTGTTAGCGTTTGTTCTATTCACATAAGGTACCAAGGTTCCCCAACTCCCAGACTGCATTCTTGATACTCCTTTTCCGGTCGTTTATTAACCTCCGGCTTCTACCCACGACGATACAAGAGACGCGCGACGTCGAACTTAGACGTCAAGTTTGTCTCGCAATGGAAACGAATGCGAGCGGCTCTCTCACGCCCTTACCATCAGTGGTACACTCGGGCTCCATTGCCATCACCGTTTTCGGCATTGCCTCCTTCCTTTCGGCATCGGCACTACTCCTCTACTTAGTCTACAAGCTCGTGAGGTGGCACTTAGGGATAGGGGGGTCGGGTAGAAGTCGTCGCAAGAGAGCACCCGGATATGTGTTTACAAGTGGCCCTATCAAGTTTGGGCCAGCTCACGACGCCGCGAAACTAGCAGGCGCAGATCCTACGGTAGATGCTGCGTCGCTTGCACCTTCGGGGAGGCCATCTCAAGGACCCCGGAATCCGAACCAGTTCATCGTGCTCATTCTTAATCTTCTCATCGCCGACTTGTACCAATCGACTGCTTTCGCTTTAAGTTTAACATGGCTCCTCGGAGATAGCATCGAGGTCGGGAGTGCGGCTTGCTTTACACAGGGCCTCTTCGTCTCGGTGGGCGATCTTGCGTCAAGTTGCTTCATGGCGGCAATCGCTATTCACACCTTCTACTCCATCGTTTATAAATACCGTCCTTCTCATAAAGCTCTTTACTGCTATATCGTCCTCATATGGGCTTTCATATATCTTATATCACTTTTACCAGTCGCTGGCACTCGAAATGGCGCCCTGGCTGGGGGCTTCTTTGTGCGCGCAGGCGCTTGGGTAAGTCACAACCTAATCAGTCAAACGATGACTCTGGATTGCAAAGCTTACTTAGTGTAATAGTGCTGGATTAATGAGGAATACGCCGATATCCGTCTACTCACACATTACATATTTATATTTATCTGCATATTCATATCTTGGGTTCTCTATACAGCCATATTCCTGTCCCTGCGTCGCCAGCAAAGGCGAGGCGATTTGGTCGACGCGAAAAACACCGGCTATCATCATCCAGCCTTCCTAATCTACCCTGTTATTTATTTGATATGTATATTACCGCTAGCCACTGGCCGTGTAGCCAGCATGGCAGGGAAAGATCCGCCGCTCGGCTATTTTTGCTTTGCCGGGGCGCTCGCAGCCAGTAACGGCTGGTTGGACGTCCTCCTCTTCACCACGACACGTCGGTCGATCGTCTTCGGGGATGATTTCGGGAACGAAGATACTGGCGTCGACACATTTGCCTTCATGAATTCGTCACCAAGCACTTTCGGGAACACTATATGGGTGCGGGGCGGCCGTCAGGAGCAAAAACATCCCAGCGGCGGTTGGTGGCGAATATTGGGTGATCCAGAGGCACAGGCGCGGGAGCCTTCGAGATTCGGGAAGAGCCCGAGCCAGACCTCCTTGACGCCCATGGAACGTAACGCCATCCAGATGGAAATCATTACGACCGTGGTTGTGGAAGATGATAGGAGTCGAAGCATGGATACAAAAGGTCTATCAGATTCCACATCATCACAAAGTATGAGGAATGAACCTTATCG
Source organism: Xylaria castorea (assembly GCA_022495115.1). Classification (NCBI taxonomy): domain Eukaryota; kingdom Fungi; phylum Ascomycota; class Sordariomycetes; order Xylariales; family Xylariaceae; genus Xylaria; species Xylaria castorea. Next base: position 377,969 of record MU382646.1, on the reverse strand, counting down.
GTAGCATTCTTAGTATTATTCAGGGATAGACAGCATACTCGGCATTAATTATGATACCCCCCATATAGAAAGATAATAGACATGATAACGCTGGTACCTTTAATGATTTCGAACCATGAATGACGCTCTTATGACAGTGTTTTGTATTTCACATGTATAGTCTAGCAATTGACTTATTCAAACCTAATCCTTGACTAAGACTCATCTGGCATCTTTATAATACACTTATCCCTGGTCTTTAACTACTATAGGTGTAATCGCTAAGGTACGGATTCTCGGCAGGACTTAATCGGGTATTTACTAAATACACAACTGAATGTTAATGACATTCATACATGTCGCCACTATTGTTATCATGAACTAGGTACCCCGCACCCTTATATTTGTCTGTCCTGGACAAGTCACTCAGGTAGTCTATGAATCAAGGATCCGAGTGTCAAGGAACAGGACAGCAGCATTATTCGGCACATTACGCAAACATAGCACGTTGCCAAGGTGGGTGCCTTAGTGTCTGTAATCACTTATACATCCCATGGTTAGACCTGTGACATCGGGGTAATCTCTAACGGGCGGTGGCCAAGGCCTTATCAGAACTCCCTTGTATTATAGTGCAAGGTATAAGATATACGTTTATCACACACACAAGTTGTTGTGTGGAAAACTCGAAAAACCTCCTGCTCCAGTTAGCTCTGGGGGTGTTTAGAATTGGTTTCTATGCCATGTAGAAAGAAATGCCTCGTGATAGGACTATTCCACATCAATAGATCCTGTATCAATTCCAATTGTATCTTTACTATTTCAATCGGCTAAAATTGTTTCGTAGAATCTACTAGTGACTCTTGTATTAGTGCTTCGAATAGTATTGATCTCATCGGCTGTGGCCCGTGTCTCCTCGAAAATGCACAAAGAAACGACACAGTGGCTATACGAGTTAGTTAGACTACGACTGCTCAACCTCTCACAACCCATAGAAAAGATTCGAACAATATACATAAAATATAACACTACATTAGTTCCACAAGGATAAATAAGATACAAATATCTCACTACGAGTGGTGTAGGAGTGTGGAATAAAAGGGTCTAAGTGCCCTAATAGGGCTTCCTAGCCTTGCTCAAGGAAGCAGGCTTAGCTCTACGTATCCAAGGCTGAATGCTACCACTTAAATAGATGGGGGAGTTTCTCTATCAAAGGCGAAGAAGTTAAATTCGTTCAAAAGGTATATAGCTAGGTGTATCGAAAGAGAGTAGTTCAAGTTTGATCCTTCCTTTCTTTCTCCTATCTTTATCTATTTGAGCCGCTTTACTTTTCACATTCATGATATTGAAATGGTGTCACACGGACGACCCGAGGGATTGGGACTGCCTCAGGCACCCGAAACCCTTCGGGTCAGGACTTCAATATTATGTATATAATCATATGAGCGGCAAGGCTGACTCCCGTACCCGATCAGTTCAGCTGGGCTTTGCTCCCGCGTTTGCCTGATCGGCTAAACTTGCCCCCGTATAGACCCGATCGTATGAGACAGGCTATACGAGAGCGAGTAGGGGCCAGGAACGAAAGCGAAGCTTTTACATATAGAGACAAAGGTCGCCGCCTGGCTCAAGGGGAGGACTAGGCCTTCATGGCCCCCTTGACGCCCTAGATGATTATTGCAATATGAACACTCTTCCAAGCCCTTGAAACCAAGCCCTTGTTACAAATGGCCCTGGTAAACTTGTCTGCTCCCTAGGCCCTTAGCTAAAGAGGCAAGCTGCCACTTACAAATCTAAGGCTAGTGGAAATCACATAAATGAATAGGGAACTGCTTGATCGAAAGGGAAGAGATTTAATTAACTGAGTCAGATCAAAAAGTAAACGAAATTTTAGAAGTGTAACGCTAAGTGTGTTATAGGTGTTACGGAACAGAACTACAGCACTATAGCCACAAAATCAACAAAGACCGTCTACAGCTATTATATACGTACCTACCGTGACACTATCTAACCACGTCGTGATACTACATATTAAAGGATGCGGTTTCGGAATTATATTCATACAACAACATTCCAACATATATCTTGGCTTCGTTACAAACAGAGGGGCGTTCCTACAGACAGAACATAGTTCAGTATTTAAATGCATATATATTCGAGAACTATTCATTCGTTATATGGAAGGCCGTGAAACACCTTGGTGACTGGTTCTGTTTAGGTATATGTATCTCCTTTGTCCTAAGGATGTGACTTCACATCAAACTCCGTAGCTTCAAGACCGTAAGAATAAACTGGCCATCCGCTTGTAATCGTGATTTAAACATTAATTGGTAGACACCAGGCTGTTACGCGTAAAGATGGAAGAATGGCAGCTTGGAGTTTCCAGCGCAAATACACTGGATCGGTCTTTGTATTTTTCTATACGAAACTGTGACGCCCCTGTTTACGATGAAAATAAGCTTCGAGTCACCAATACTTAGCCATATCAATATAAAGCACTAGCAATCCATTAGTAAACTCCCTTCACTCTAGAGTATAAATTGACTAATATCCAACAGCTTTTAAGTTACGAAGAGCCCTGCCTTTTACGGGGAGATCCTCCCAAACTATTCACATATCCTGAGGCAACCATACTTAGCTTAAAGAATAATGATGGGACGACCCTTACAAGCACATATTCGAGAAGCTTATTGACGATACTACGTATGTGATGAAGGACACCTGTGCATATAGCAGAGGATTAGCCTACGAAAGTGTTTCAGACCCTTTCGTGTAACAGTGATCATCCTTAACTACTTCTTTACTTGACACTCTACAAGTTTCCGATAAGTAACATTGATAACTCCTAGTCATGTTGGCAGTATTTAGACTATATCAGGGCATAAAGGTCATATAAGGTCCAGACTACCGCGACAGTTGGTGGTGATATGTTCGACTTCAACACATAATGCGCTTGTAGACTTTGAGTAAAGAGTTAAGACTCGGATTTATTGGACGATTACGCCTATGCCGTTGTCTGAATTACTTATCTGCTACCTGTGGCCCGATTGCCCTCCTGGAGATGACTCTATAGATATATTGATACTAATTTGTTATAAAACTTAGCTCCACTTCCTGTCAAGAACTGAAATACCATGCTAGTGTAACAAGTGCTTACGAACAACGGCTTAGGAGCAAGGGCCTGGAAAGATATTCGAATTGCAATAATTTACTATGGAGTCAGGGAGATTGTAGAAGAGTTAACCCATATTTAGCCAAGCGGGAGACCGCTAGCTTATATATCCGAATAGTCTCGCTTCTTTTTGCCTGTTTTGGTTTCGGTCTCGCTCTTACTCCCGTATCTCTGAGCACTGTCGGAGTCTAGGAGAATATGAGGGATCTGAAACCTGTAGCCTCGTACGAAGTCTCGCATGAGCAACTAGTGTATATCCATAATATGCGGGTACTTAGTCTCAGGTACGCGTGACAGTTGGACACTAATTAGTTATGATGATATGTTGTCCAGTTTCATGTTGATTATGTGTCAAGGAGCCCCTTCAACCCACACGTGGAAACATAATTACTGTTATGTTGGGGGTATAAACCATACTATTTAATAACCATACTGAGTCGTGGGGGTCATAGTGTATCGACGAGCTAGTGTAAGTCCTCGGTGTTCTGCTCGGTGGTGCCACGTAGTGGGCATATCTATCCGCCAAAAGTGAATTCAGGGTCCGAATAGCAGATGACCTGCAGAGGGTGATTTTCTGCAGTACGAGTACCGCGCGACTTCTATTTGGACCCATGGCAAACTCGTGTGAATGACGCAACGCGCTACTATCGGTAGCGGTTATACCGGGTCCACCACGGCTTTTGACAGGGCAATGAAGACTGGAAATTATCCCCAACTGTAGAGATGTCCAGATACTTCTTCGTAGTTGGATAGTGAGGCGAAGGACGTAATTTAGCGGTGTAGACACAATTGTATGCAGTTGGAATAGATCGTTATGATCATCCCATGAGGGGTGCTCTTTTCGTCACCACCATTGAGGTAAAGGAAATTATATTGACGCGGAGTGCTCGGCTATTCATATTGAAGCCGTCACGAAGCCGTCTATATCTCTCTAATATAGGTCGGGTTTCGGTGATGATGGAACTTAATTCGTACAACTTCCTAACAAAAAGGGTTCTCAAGGCGCATCGTCACAAGGCTAGAGCCAGGTAGAGCCTCTGATTCGTCTCCTGATGTGGCTATCATCAGAGAGTGTGAAATTTGGCTGGGCGTAGCCGAGGACCCGCATCCGACTATACGTACGTACGCAAGCCCGCGTGATACGGTTAGTGAGAGTGATTGGTCTCGATGTCTAGACAGGCTGCACTGCAACGTCGAAAACCCGCCCGGGAAGTCCCATATTGTCTGGATTCGGCGAGTGGGTAACGGTCTTCTTTCTCGATGTGGACAGGCTCACCTGGAATGGACGAGAAGCCCTGAATGCGGTACGGCATACCGCAGTCCTGGCCCAGGCAAACTTGCGATCGGCCGCCTCGGCGACGGATTTGGCATTTTGCAGTCCATCAAACGGGCGCAGGATTCACGCTCGACATTTCTACTGCAGTAGTTGGTCCCTACGTACACGAGACGCAAAACATATTCTATTATGTAAACTTAGCTGCCAAGATAGACTAGTGGTAAAGGGGACGACTACGATAAATACGAAGGGGTCCTGTCACTACAGTAAACGGTCTGGTGCCTCTCGGTGGTAAATGACCAAATAAGAAGATGTACGTAAGTTAGGTAATTAAGGCCGTTTTCAATCCCGCGCACTAACATAGGGAACCCACGCTGCCAATTTGAAATAAACCACCTACGTAGCCGTAGCTCCCGTACATCATACCACCATGCCGAAGGGTAAGGGGAGAGGGTGACAGTCTGGGGAGATAAGATTGAGTCTCGTCCCCGCTCTCGACACTAAATGGCTGCTAACGTTGGTGTCATTAATATAAATGTACATGCTGACCTGTGTGGTACTTGTACTCCCTCCATTGGCGATCGAGAACGCAGACTGAAGTGGGTAATTTGGTCCCGAACCCCTGGCAGAGCATTCGCAAGCGTCCGCCAAATATGTTTGCAATATAGCGGTGAAAAGCCTAGAAGGCGATCAGGCGGTTGGGCAAATGTCAACTGTCATTGCTAATTACCAGGTAATGTAATCGCGGCTACGGCGCAAATTTGCGTGAATATATAGATGAACCATAACAGCTAACTATGGTACTGCTGTGGACGGTACGGCAAGTCCCGATGGTAACCAATGAGATGACCAAACCTGATATTGAGATGCACGTCGATGATGAACGGATTTCAAGGCAATACACCGATAGGCTAAGCTGGCAGGGTGTGCCTGAGGTCTTGACAAGCGCAAAATTGTCCCAAAGTGTCCCTTCATCTTCTGTTGGGTCCTCGTATGAAGCCTGCCTCCCCTGCATACCAGCTAACCTTAGGTGGTGCTACCTTCGGGAACCCGCAGTCGTAATCTTTCTAGAACGATAGGCTTGGAAATTGGCCTTCGGTTACAGCCAAGACCATCGAGTGTCTCGCGAAGGAGTGTTTGATTGTTTCTTGTGGTCTTTGAATTTCGGTCAAAAGTGAAAGGTATTTCGATTAAACATGCATCTAGTAAATAAACAAACAGTTAAGTAATTGGTATCTAACACCCGAAACGCCGTGGTCATATGCGCGTTATCATGAGGAGCCCAACACAGAAGAGAGAGTTGGGCCATTGATGAACGCTGAAAAGAATGCCTCCTGCGCCACGCTGCCAAACTCATGCATGAATGTGACTTGTGCTACTCGTCCCCTGCTTCCCCCCTTAAGTCTTCCAGTGCCCGATTACAACTCCGTTTTGATGAAATAGCAAACAACTCCTGATGCAAACGTGTGCCCTATGCCTATCTCGAGCGTCATATGAGGCTGACGAGGGGCAAAAGATAAAGCGTAATTGTCCAAAGACACCACCATCGCCAGGTACTGGCGTCATCTTTGGGTGTCTTCTTGCAGACGGCCCGATACGCCGTCACGGCCCCCGTTAGTGCCGGGACTATGTAGCCATACGGCCTAAGATCCCAGAATAAGAGGCAGGCAGCCGTCCAAAAGCAAACGAAAAAGGCGATCGAGATACGCGAGAAGCGATCGCCTATCCAAAGCGCAATAGTCTGGCGTCCACGTGTCCGGTCTCCGGCTTGGTCCTTCAGGTCCTGAACCTGCATCGTCGTCAAGATAACGGCACTTATCATGGTCGTCCATATGTAACCTCCACGGCTAATGCTGATGTCCGAATATTCGCCACCCCCAACAGCAATTTCCAGCGAAGCACTGTTGAACATGCCGTACGCCACAGAGATGATTAGGTCTCGAACGACCTCGTCGCCACCTCGAATATCATTATACATCCAGGTAAGGATCAGGATGAGGAACCCCTGCCTCCAGACACCCAGCAGATAGTTGAACAGCAGGGCCAATGGGATCGCCGCGAGCAGGGCACGACGAGCCTCCGTGGCGGAGACCTTCCCAGTGGGTATCGGACGCCACGGCTTGTTAAGTAAATCTTCCTGAATGGACTCGGGGGATCGCTGGTTTGCGAGGTCGAAGATGAACACGCTGTACCAGTTGAAGGCTAAAACGAGGGGAAAGCGCCAGAGAATCTCGAGGGTAGTAGGCGGAAGTTGAAACCCCTCGGCAAGCATAGAAGCGGCGAATGCCCCCAGGACGCCAAACGCGGTGTTGGGAATGACGAAGGTGTCGAAATTGCTCTCGGTGAACACCCATATCAGCTTGGGGATGTAGGCAATCTTTCCGATGGGACTCTTGGAGCCAAACTCGCTCATCTCAGGCATCTCGAGGGGAGACTGGAGAGATTTCTCGAGCAGTGGCGTTTGTGAATCTCGCTCTACGTCGCTGATGTGTGCGTTCGCCATGGCAACTGGTCGATCACAGCTAGGTGACCTAGTGTTCAATGACGTTACGATAAGCTTGGGCTCGGCTAGCTGGCTAGCAATTGTTGTGTTGTTAACTATCCTCAGTCGTACTAATGATAGCTCACATAAAAAAATGTAAGAGTCTCTTAGAAGTAAGTGTTAACATTGTCTCTTGTCAGTGTGATATCAGGAATTGAGGTCGCGGATAGTATCGACAAGACGTGGACGTGCCATCCGGTATATATGTGTGGTCCCTTGGCGTCGAGTGGGAAAGTACAGCTACTCTTGAATCCTCGTACTTTGTCACTCTGTGTTGTAATAATTTAGTAGCAAGCGAAAGACCCAACTTATGCAAGAAGACAAGCTAGTACCTCCGTCGAGAGTTACAATGGGAACGATACGTGAAGTACAGTATACATTTCCCGATCGACAACCATGTCAGACAGGGTCAATGGTTACTACAATGATGTATACTAGTTGGCTAGTGGGATAGACACGTGTGGGTCGGACAAGGTAGATAGTCAACGGCTGCATCTTGATTTTGAAATTCGTGCCGATATCGAACGGGCGTATGGTGAGGGCGAGTGCGGTAGGTTCGGGTTCACTGGCTCAATCGTTCTCCGGGGTTTCCCTTTTCCCTTTCTCCCTCCCTCTGGCCCCTATATAGCATCTTCCGCATGTCTATTCTGCTTTTCATCCCCGGATAGTCCTGGCTGCGACGAGTATGCGCCGGTACATTATACCAGCCAGGTTGCTCAGGACACCGCCGACTAGAAGAAGTGTTGGGGGTTTAATCATCTCACCGCCAGGGTCCACTAATGCTGGCGATGACCCTTGCTGTCCCTGTTCATCCTTGACCCGTTTTCAATTGTTAGGTGGTCTGTTGATTGCTCCTCGGCTAATCCGGGCAAAATGTGACCCTTCCAATTGGTATCCCGTTGCACGTGTACCGCACTAATTAGTCTTCAGGTACACGGTCGATTCTTCACCTTTTTGGGGCTTGACGATAGGTAGCGTAATGTGGGATGATGGCTCAGCTACGCTGGAGTCGTTATGAGCTATTGGTCCGAGAAGAGTAACCTTTGCGGCAATTTAGCAGATGATCTATGATGTCGATATGGCTTTGATTTTTTTGATGCTTTTCGGCAGTCCATTGGTTTCCTCTTCGGGAACAGAGTAGGACTCCGTCTCCGCTGTTGGTCGCATTTTTGGCCTTGGAGAACGAGAGTCCCCTTCTTATCAATATTGGCCTACTAACACCAGACGTGCTCAGCTCGTCGTGCTACTGGCTCGACTATGGCTGGACTGGTTAGTGTGCATGTGTTTCCATGGGGTCTGGGCAAGGCGTGCGTCTCTACCCTGTCTATGTTGCGGCGGTCGCTGTCATGTTCCTGCCTCGCTCATCGAGCCTGTTGTGCCAACTTCACAGTACCCAGCAGGTACCGAGTTAGGTGTCAAAGTGCTGTAATGCGACAGAGAGAGAGCGGGTCTTGGCGCGGACCAAATCAGATGCTAAACAAGGCGACCCACCAACATACTTAATAAAACGTTGCAGACTAATAAGTGTGGAGCGTGAGCATGGGGTCGTCTATCGTTCCATGAGATGGGGACAGGGGCGGGAGAGTACCTATCTAGGTACCCAGTCGTAGCGTGCAGCACACTACCTACACTCTACTCCACTAATCTAGGGGCTTATTAGAAAAGTTCCTTCTCGTCATCGGGACCGGCCTCTTTCTTCTAACGCAATCAGCACAGAATCAGCGGGGTCGCCACAGCCAAGACAACCAAATCTCCATCATGAGAGCGACTAGTACACGCTCGCTACTTACATAGTGTAGTCCTACAGTAGTATGTATTACAGCTACATTCTTCTGGCGCACATTAGCCTCTCCTTCCGTGAGGGGGAACGGGAGAGGCAGAAGCAGAAGTACAGTAGGAGCAGAAGCGAAGGAGGGGGAGGGGGAGTCAGGGGCCGACATTCCTCCTTTCTTTCATCTGTTATCCACTATATTGCCGTATAGTAGCGGACGACAAATTGTTGGTATGCATGGTTGGTATAATATCATTGTGCAGCTCAGCAGCGCAGTTTAGTTTTGGAATTGCCAACATTGTTTCCTGCTGAGGTCGTATTCGCCGCGGGTCTTGTTTGCTGTACGTGTATATGCAATCGCAGGTCGCATGGGAGTTATGAGCTGCAGATGCACGACACATCGACATGGCAGTACTTGGCACATCGCGATCCCTTGTGATGCTGCTTCAGGTCGGGACGCTGGCGCGCGCGAGAGACTGAGGTGGGCTTCCAAATCAGCGGGAGCGCCTAATTAACACGGGATGACCAAGACGCCCGGGTTTTGGTGGGGCATTTGCCGAGACTTTCCACCTATCAGCACGGCACATTGTGTCCATTTACAGCAAGTTACCCAATCAGTCCTGGCGGGCTGTCTTTTTAAGGTTGTAGCCCCTCAGCAGCCCCTCAGTGGCCCCCCTTTTCCAGCGCCAAGTGCTTTGCGCTGCTATCTCAATGGTTCCCAGATTCTGCGACAGATACGCACGCCGCACGCCGCACGCCGTACGCCATGCTTCCACATGCTTCCAGCGTTGGTTACCTATGTCGTACCTACAGTAGCGTACCTGGGCACTGGATGGTGCCCAATTCCTGTATCTGGGAACGGTCTCTCGTTGGCTCGCAGGACCCAAATGCCGTCTGTGGCGCAGCCGTGTTCCATCTGCTCGTCAGCAGCAGCTGGAGCCCTCATGACGAGCATCGCATAATTGCCACAGTACAGACTGCATGCAGCCCACATGTCGGCGAATAGGAGATGCAGCGTGAAAAATGATTTGCTTCCAATTGCTTGTTTGATTTCGACCAGGGGACTAGTTGATAACGTGTCCATTTTGCCTCGTGTGTGGATCGATCGGCCAGTCAAACTACGGGTTCGACCGCACTGAAACAAGATGGTCAATGATGTACTTTCATTAGCACGGTGCGCTACTGTATAATAACCAACATACCTACTAACTACTGTACTGAGTAGTATCACTATCAACTTAATCCTTAACGCGATTGGCGCTCAGCTGGACCGCGCTGAATATACTACTAACTACCTACGCAATCCTTAAGTATGTGTTCGAAACTAGCTTTACTTTGCACTTCACATCGTGTACCATTTTACTTTAACACGCACCAGCCGTACTCTGTAGTCGTCTAATCTTCGAAGCAATTACTATGTAGAGCACCTCACCGCTCAAAGCATTGTTTAATTCTAAAGTCGTTATAAATCTACGACGCAGGCCTAACGCTAGATACTTATTACCAGGTGGCACCAGGTTTGTACCAGGAAGCCAGACAACAAAGTCTGAACCTGGATCAGCTTCTCTATCTCTAACAAAGCCAAGGGCACGAAGGATCAGACCTGTATACTATAGATAGAGCTTCGTCCGTCTCGACTCTATAGTGACGTGTTATATTGTGTCTAGTGTGAGTTGTGGTGTGTCGGGTGTGTCTGGCTTAGCGTTGCCGCAGAATGTAGAATATGTACACACTACCTATGATAGATCGTAGTAGGTGCTCGACAGCAGTAATTGAGGATATTCACATGGCTTCGAGATTGAACCCACTCCTAGTGACGTTTCGGTATGCCAAGCCAACGCTACTGCACACACCATTTGATGGTTGCAGAGTCAAGGGTCTCTTCTGGGCAAGTGCGTCGACGCTACATGTACACGTGTAAGGATGCCATAATGCGCGTGATCATTGGCTCCTAAATTGACCAAGCCACCGCCCAATTGCATTGTCCAATTCCTAATACTGGTGCGTAATAGAAAGTACCTAGTGTGGCTTATTTTTATTTTTATTCATGTTGTGGCCTGGGCAAGACCAATTGCCCAATCATCTATTTTGTCGGTTGTTAGCTGTCGCTTATTACATGTCACTTCTGTCGGAGGTAGCCTGACTGTGACTAGCCCGGTCGGTATTATACTACAATATACTATAACTAACTTATACTATGTACGTGATTCCACGTTGCAGGGGAGCACTCCCGCTCTTGATCTGCTCCCGTGTGTGAACGGATGGGGCAATGACGAACAAACCCACCCGCCCGCACTCGTCCAGGTCTTCGGGATCGAAAACGACCGTGCGGGACTCTGGTACAGCGGCATGTTCTTACTACGTGAATTAAGATACTGAGAGCCCTTGTCCAAACCAGGTATCCTATACATAACATAGACCAACTAACGTACAGCTATACTTTTGTAGTCTTCTAGGTTACATTGACGCGAAGACTACCTATTCTACTGTTCACCCGATAGTCCAGAATCCCATCTGGCTATAAGTTACTACTGATAATAGGTACATTAGTATGGTTAATCGTGTGGGCGGCTAAACACTGGAGAACCCCGAGTTCCCGAGCGTCTATGGCGACAGCCAGCTGAACCGGCTCTACTGGGTTCGGGGCTTGTTTTAGATAGATAAAGCAGAGGAGAGAAGTCGCATGATCCTGGGTTGCTAGATAGACTTAAAACTTTACTTAATACGGATACGATCCACCGTGATAGCCTCAAAAAAGTCGCCGACCAGTCAAAACCTAAGACTCTTTTGGAGTTTCACGGCAACATAGATAAACTTTCATGAGGTCATGGATCAAGTTCTTAATACGAGAGGAATCTTTTTCTTTTCCTTTTTCTTAAAAATTGTTTGTCCTAGCATTCAGCTGTCGAGGCTAGGTCAAGAGGCTCTCGTGGCTTATCTTCACCTTCCTCATCTTCATCTCCTTCTCCACCTTTGGCATCACATGGACTATGAAGCCGTAGAGACTGGCTAAGCTCCTCGGCCTTCTTCAAACCCCACATCCCGACTTTTATGATTATGCGACCTTAGACTGATCATGAACGAGATTCTAGCGACACGCCAACATCAATAGCTCTTTAATGTACAATCCCGACCCTGTTGCAGATCCTACAGACTTCTCGAGACGATCGGGGTCTCCGATCCAGCGACAAAATCAGCTCGATACAGGTAAATGCAGATTACGCTGTATCTTGCGCTGAAACAATGTCCAGCTTCTTTGTCAGAAAGGTCAAGCTTATATGCTGTCATTGTATTATACTATTTACGTACTTGCGATCTCAAGATAGTTGCTACAACCCCGCGATCAAGACAGATATAAATTCCTGGAAATATCAAAATGTCAGTCTCTCCACTAAACTTATTAATGCTAAATGGAGCAGATGCAGGTCGCTTCTAGACAGCATCACGCTGTGTGTGCTCAGTACTCAGAGATGAACTCTTGTCGAAACGATGGCGACATTTCTCGGTGACCAGCAATTAGCCAATCAAAATATCCGGGGGAGGGGTCTGGGCTCATCTCACCTCGGAGGAACGGAGGATCGAGTGCATCATATCTCCCCGGGGAATATACAGTTTGTTACCGGGTGAAATGAGACAACATCAACAAGCACAATGCTCCCGTCCGCTGTATCCCCGCACCGCCGGTCGGGGTTATAACAGGGTAGAGATGCAGGTCTCTGTTTATCACGACCTTCAATAGCAGCAGCGCGACCAACATCTTGATGTCGGTTACATCGAACCCCTCTAATTCGTCATGGATCCATGAGAATGAAGGGCGACGGGCTCGCTAGGAGATGGATGCCCCAGTCATCACGGCACTTGTAGAGGCGGCCCACTAGTCTAGGACTCAGTCTCTATCCCAGCGACGACAGGGAAACCTCTATTAGTTATTGTGAGGTCAAAACAAACTGTCTGCATCCCGGGGCAGCGCGTCCTGCTCCATTGGGTAATGAGCCAGGTCGTTTCCATGTCCAACACGGCTATCTCCTAACTAGGGCAGTCTCTTCTGCTCATAAGTCCTTCACATGGAACCAATTACGAAGAGCGCATATCGCATATCTGTACCTGCTTGCACCTACTGCAAGTGGACAGACGGGAGGGAGTACCCGGCAGCCGACATTGATGGCCGCCCCCTACCTACATGTAGCGCATGCAGGCACATTCAATGCGTGATGCGCGTTTTGCACGACGGTGGCTTGCTACAGTATTCTCTAAATCTACCCAAAGCCGGCCAGACGAACTGGTAACTGTTAATGTCGAAGTCAAGAAATATGAAACGGATCCACGGCGTTTGAGGCCTTTACGGACTTTGGCCTCGACCTCGATGCATCTGTTAATCTCGTTCGTAGACCCTGGTACCGCGTTGGTAGAAAATTAACCTCACTGGAGAATCACGCCACGGCCACGTCGGTTCAGGGGCAAGTTAACCTTTACATGGATATGATGCGGGCCTGGTCTACGGGTGTTCCCGATACCGTACTCGCATATTTGCATATGCGTACATTTACTTATTTTCAAATCACTACGCCAGCCTTATCAAATTCTGCAATAGGTAACTAATAGTGAGTAATTAGTTGCTAATACACGACCTTTCAAAAGTTGGTACCGTAATACCCACTTATTACTATTGTATTTATTTGTATTTGGGATAACTTTGATGAATCTGTCGGCAGCTCGTCTAGCGAGCGGGCTCACTTTTTCGGATACATTCCTTCCCGTAGGACCACTTTTGTCCTCGGACCGAGCGATGTACGCATTCGTACCACCGGTTCCTGACCGGTAGCTTGTGAATCGTCTGCGAGAGGATGAATCTAGAGGAGTCTTCACTCTTCGCTTGAGAAGGTGCTCCATTTTACCTCACAACATCGACGACAACGCATGGGTATTGTCCTAAATCGGGAAGAAGACGAGTTGCAATTACAACGTTGCAGAACCTGCATCTTTAGAGAGTTTATCGTACCTGAAACTAGTTTCTACGACAGTATAGCTTGATATGCTCTTAGCCGCCCCTCGCCAGCAGGTTTGCAGTTAGTGAAAACTAGGCTACGCTGTCCCGAGCCTCGGTGTCTTCGGGTTGGTCCCACTAGTTTGGTCGAGCTCCGGATCCGACGGAGACCGAATAGGTATTGTCGGAGTGGAAAGATGCACGATACAACATGAATAGACTACACACAGTTGCTATAGACTCTACAGAAAACACCTAGAAGCGGCGGCTATCGGACAATTAACGCATAAGCTCGGTTTCTAGTCTCTAGTGTCTTGAACATACGGCAAAAAACGCCATTTAAGATACGATACTGCTGAAATATATTCTGTCCACTATCGCAACGTTGTGGAACTCTCGCCATGTGCCCTTTGCGTGGAACAGAGCGAATCATATTGACAGATACTGCCGTTGCCATGATCTTCCTGACCTTCTGGACGGCGAATTGAGCATAAAATGTAGAAATCCAGCAATATATACAATCGAATTTATCCCTTCGTATTGCCCCATCGAGGATATCAGCATATACATTGTCTAGCATCTAGAGATTTCAACATATCCCCAATACATGGGAAGGGGTATCTTTTACCGGCTCCTGTTCTCTACTGAAGATTGTACTCTGTATCTCATGAGTAGGGGTTCTAAATGGAGCTGGAACCGAAATCGAAAGGCCAGAGCTTAATATACTATTTGGCAGGCTAACGACGATGTGTATAAAGGAGATAGGTTGCTACGACAGTTTGATATTGAAGCAAACACGAGGGCTTCTGAACGTACTACCTAACTAGGGGGGTTTGATGTGCACAGAGGCATCTACGCAGGTACCTATGCATGTGCATGGAGACAGGAGGAAGGTGCGATAAACTGTGTTGGAAGTCTCACTTTTCAAATCAGGGTCACCTAGGGATTACATCTTTGATCTCCCGAATGGCTAGGTATGTAAAGACACCTACTTTCTCACATCACGCCCAAATCTTCTACTTCGTCTCCCGCCCACACCGGGTATTCTGCTGCGTATATTGCACCGATATTTTACATTCAAACACGCCGCACATTACATATTGGTTCGATATAGACATGAGCTAAATATTGCTACTGTTCTGACTCTCGTTATGTCGCAACACAAGCGCAAGACATCGCCTCACAGCGATGACCGCAATCCTCGAAAACTACAGAGGTCTGAATCTCGAGGATGGATAGGAATCGAAGACTTCTCGAACGGAACAGTCGAAACTGTGAAGCATCTCGTCACTCGGCTTCATGGAAAGATCACTCCCAATAACGAGGAAATTTGGGTGTCGTCGGCAAAAGCTAGAGCTCTCTCAAAAAGGCAGCAGTACTACGACCTTCCTACTGTCAAGGCTACAGGCCCACTGTTCATTCTTTCTAATCGTCCTCGGCCGCCTTTCGTTGGCAAGGAACGTTGGTTGCGAGAAATCGGTCCAGGGCTTATCACTGCTCTCTTGAAATACAAGGCAGCAGACCGTCTCAAGTCAGGTGAGCTCAACGCAATGCTCTGTATGATTCTCGGCGGCCAGAGCCCTCATATTAAATTCGAAACGTCGTTCGCTAGGGTGTTTGGCCACCACCCAAACGACACTTTCGACTCGAGTACAATTCGAAGCATTGGTCACCTCAAGGCTAAATTCTTTTTCTTCGGAGGCAACAGGCTAACAGGGAACGTCAACGCCTCGGTCACATGGTACTTAATGGTTATCGACGTCACGGAAAGGACTATTTACTTCGTTGACCCGGCTTCATCAAGTCGTGGGCTCTCCGAGCAACAACGAGATACTTTCCTTCACCTGCGACGCCTCTGGAAACAGTGCATATATCCCACAGACCCCGACATCCGTGCCCCTCGAAAAGCAGTCAGCCTGCCTCTTGCGCAACTGAACGAAGAGCTTAGCTCTGGTTTCGCATGCATTATCAATGCCTATCTTCTAGTGCGACGGCCAAGAGAACTCTGGAATTTCATCAAAAGCGAAAGCACCAGTTTCGAGGTCTCTCAAAGTTGCACCGAAACGCTCATGAAGTCGTTCGAGGACTGTCTCCAATTAAAGGTCCATCCTCAATGGCAGCAGCCCTCAAGTACGCCAAACAAAAACCATCACCTAGTACGACTTCCACAGATACCGTTTGACGGGCTGTTGGTTGCTCTTGCTGTTAGTGTTAAGAGGGGAAATTGGGACGACCTCACCAAGCTGGTGAAATCTGTATTCGGCAGGCTACCAATTCCCTCGGATAACTTTCCTGTACCGTCTCAAACCACTTCTCCCAACATCATACCGGCTAATACTGCCTACTATATACCCTGGACTTCACGAGCAGTCGCCTTGTTGTCAGGTAAAACCCCGCCTGATCTATCTGATCGCAAGCTTTGGAACAACGTTATTGGACCGCGCATAGCAAATGTGCTCATATGCATGGCAAAGCGTAGGAGACTAAGCGGATTGGAAATCAGTGCTTATCTACATATGGTCTTAGTAGACTTCTTTATCGATGGCCATCGGACCCCAAAGGTCATGATTGAAACCTCTTTCGGAGACTTCCTAATGAGAGGTGTGCCACGAGATGTAGAATGGTGTAACTCAGTCATGAAAAACAAACCGCGATTCTTGATTTTTAGTAGAGGTCAAGACATAGTCGGTCATCATTGGTACATTATTGTTGTCGACACCAATGCCAGACAAGCGTACTGCTTCGACTCCATGGCAGCGCAAGATACTAGAGCTGAGCATATTGAAGCCTTTGCCCTTCTTCAGAAAGAATGGGCTACTCGGATGCCTTCGACTCCGGCACCAGAGCAAATGATCGAGCTCTCTTCATTTAGTCAGAAGGACTATCTTAACAGTGGCTTTCTATGCATGTACCATATTTTACTACTGTTCCGTGCACCAATGCTCTTAAAAAGGCTTAAACACGGCGATGTGGTTGCGACTCGGCTAGATCTTGACGGCATCATTCAGCTTGCGGAGAACTACATAGGAATCAAAATTAAGGGGTCTACCGAGGAGATAGCACCGGTTTCTAATTTAACATCGAATTCGAATGATTGTAATGACGACATACCAGAGAAAGAACCATTCAGAATCGAAGTTCACAAATCACAACACAATTCGAAGGCTGAAAAACATCAGCCCAGAAAGCACACACAAAAAGAGAGCAGTGCACCGCACAAGCCTATCCAAGAAAACAGAGGCTCCTGGTTTAATTCATTCACAGCTAGGGAAATAGATACTTCAGGACCCGGCTTTAGTGAACCAGGGGAGTCTCAACCAGCTTCTACACCCGTGATGCCTCGCTCGACAAAACGCAGCCATCATAAAGCGGCTCCAGCGCAATACAAGATCAAAACCTATCAACCAGGCAGTACATATGAGGATATACTTGATATGAAATTCGATATAGCACCAGTTGGATCCGCCGAACGCCTACATCAGTATAGGACCGGGGCCATAACAACGCCTTTCATACGGCCAGGAGAAACCTTGGAGGAGTACTCCCAACGGCCAATCCCCAACCACCCCAATAATTGGCAAGGATGGGATTGGTATAACGCCAACGTGGCAGCAGTGGACGCTGCGAATCGTGAAGAGCCTCCTGACAAGAAAGCCGCAAGGGTCAAGTTGCAACAGAAGCGTGGCAAAGGTGGTGACTTGATGGAGCTTGATATGGATACTATGAAGCCTAAACAGCAATCTAAAGGAAAGAATTAGCCTAGAGCTCTCTTTCACCGCGCGCTGTCTGTACAGCAGCCTGTATGTGTCGCTATCATGTCATTGGGATTTTGCTGGCTATTGGCTTTCGGATATGTATGCTATACAGGATTAGCTCTCTGCCATAAAGCCTCACCGTAGGACTCTCTAGACTAGTCTAGACACTTCTTTTTCAATTGCGTGAGCTGGACATAAAAGTTTGAGTAATGATATCATTCATAGTGTCTTTACCATCACCAGAAGTCTAAATTTAATTCGGCTTGTGTCTACAATTAGTTCAAAGTCTACACTGGGAAACGCTTCAGCATCGGGAGCAGTATATCTGAGACATCACCCGTAGCATCAAGCCATCTCCATCCCGGAAATTGATAATTTCGAGCTATTTGCCTTGCACATGCCTACGATCGATCATCACCCCGCTTCGTAAGCAAAACTAATTGCTAGCGGGCAGAGCAAGGATAGGCGATACCAGACGTTGAGTCCGGTGGTTGATAGTGAGAGCTTGCCGTAGGCAATGCTTTACACTCACAGAATATGTACAGTAATTAAAAAATCACACTTGCGCATTGCAGGCTTTGAGGAGACGGCCCGCTGGCTAGTTCTCGTATGTATTATTTTTGATGGTGTGTCGGCGACGAATAATTCGGGCATTGTCTATTCGTAGAATCTCGCGTACTGCGCGCATTAGCTTAGTAGTAACTAAGCGTCATGTCAAACGAGAAGCCATTCATTACTCTGAGCCTCTTCACACCAGAAGTGCGGATTGACTGTGGCTACGATAGCGATAGCTTTTTCACGCTCATTCAAAGCTGCCCAGAAGAAGAAGAAGGATTTGCTGGTCAAAAAAATCTCGCTTCTCGGGACAGAGGGATGGACTTCACGAGGTGTTGGCATGATAAAGCCAGTCTCGTCGGGACAACGTCCGCGGCGTTGGGCAAAGGGCCTGCAGCATTAGGTACCTACTGTACAGTACATACTCAGGCGCTACGGCGCTCAAGCCGTAGCGGGCTTTAGTGGCTTCAGCGCTCGCCAGCAGGCGCTGTAGCACACTGGGAGTAGGTACTTGGTTGGCGTCCTACTTAGGTACCTAACGTTATAAGTACTTAGGCGCTATGGATTAAATATTCCAAGCGCGGTATGACAGGTTGTGAGAATAGATGATCCAATTCGAAGCAACGTAGAGCTACATGAATCTACCAGGTAGGCATAGGAAAGATAGAAAAGAAGAAGAAGAAAGTGAATATTGCCTGTATCAAAAATATGCCTGCTTGGCTGCTTTTAGGTACATAGGCTGCTATGTGGCTAACTCAGTGTTTCGGACGTCGTCACCAAGTTTCCAATACCCCAAACAACCCACGCTGATATCGACAGCACGTATTATTCTGCGTATCCTATCTATCTAGTTAGTCCAGCGTGCCCGGATTACTCGCGTTTCGCTTGCTGCATGCACATGCCAAATTGCCGCCTGCCTCATCTATTTCAGAATCCCATCCTGTTTTTTTTTTTTCACAACTCGTCTTTCACAGCTTCGCCAGCGCTCTCCTCCCATCCCCCTCCTCAGGAACACGCACCCAGATCCTCGCCGCCCCGTCCCCCTTTCCACCATCGTCCAGAGCGACCTCCTGACAGTCTTCGACAGGGACGTCGTTCGCGAACTGCACGACCACGAAATCGACCGTCGAACCCGGCGGCCCGAGCGCGATCATGGGCGCGTGCCACGTGCCCGCGGCGTAGGTCACCGCCTGCTCGCCCGTCGCCACGAACGCCGCCAGGCGGCGCACGTCGGGGAGGCCGGGGCCCGGTAGTAGTAGCCCAGCCGCGTCCCTCGGCGGCGCGGGCAGGCTCTCGTCGTCATCTTCTTCCCCCGCTGGGGGATCCGGCAGCGTCGGCGCCACTACCACGAGATACCGCTTCGTGCTGTCGGCCGTGAGGGGGATGAAGGTCTGCGACGTGAAGGGGTGACGTTCGAGCACCTTGATCTGCACGCCGTCGTCCGCCACCTCTCTCTCTCCACCTCCGTCCCTCGAGACGAGTGCTCGCGCACCGCACACGAACATCGTCATCCTCGGCCCCCCCGACTTCCCGCTCGGGGCCGAGCCGTAGAGGTCCCGCATGGACGCGATCGCCCTGTACTGGATGGCCGTCCCCTGGTTGGCCGAAACGGCGCCGCAGGGCAGCTCCCCGCGTGCGATGGCCGCGGGCGCCGTGTTGGAAGGTCCGGACTCCGGCCGCGGGTTCGCGATCACGTCCCCGAAGGGCGCGAAGGCGTCCCGCGTGAGCGGCGCCGCTGTGATCGTGAGGGCCTCTGTGAGGGGTGTTGTCCGCACGAGCATGGCTGGCGTAGGCCTCTGGTGGGTGGATGGGATTTTACTGGGTAAAAACCGCTAGGGCGCCTTGAGAGCAGAAGTAGCCCAAAAACCGGCGGAGAGGATGGCTGCCAAGGTTTTTTGGTAGGCTCGGTGTATGGTACGGTACTGAGGTAGGTAGTCTAGAAAGATGAATGATAGATATCGGCGTTGTGGATAATCAACTACCGGCTTTGTCTCCAATTTACCCCATTCAATTGGTGGTCTTCATCCCGGTCTCGGGTGCCGACTCAGCTCTGCTTCGCCTTTGACTCTATCCAGGATTTCAATATCTACTTACAACAATAGCATACAGACCGTTTCATATTACTTTTCACTAGCTACGCTTCCGAGATGCATGCCAGCATTAAACCATCTTGACTATTATCAGCCTCGCCGTACTTTTCATTAGACTTTTCATTAGGCACTTCATGTGTTGCATTTCTCATGGTCGATCGATATTAAAGCTAGCCATAGCTATCTTATTTACGAAGGATCTTATGTACATCATAGACGGCGCAGATGATGACCATTATTCCGACTAGACAAACTCATCCCTCCCACCGTTTTTGTAATACAACAGACACACCAGACTAGTCACCCCAAATTTTCGTTTGCCGGCTTTCCTTCATCCTCCTTCATCACATGAATTTTCCACACCGCGATTTTACCCGGGCTCGGCCCCGGTTGTGACTGCAACAAGTCTAATAACATGACCAGCCTTCTTAACACTCGTACAATTCACCTCATGAATGAAAGATGAGATTGAAGCTCAACATTGTGACATAGCAAATAATAGCGCCAATGCTGGACTGCGAAATGCTGCTAGAACGAGAGGAGCGTAGGTAAACTCTTAGACACGTCGCCGAGACGCTGTCTAGAACTCGCGATTCTGCTGGACCAGCCAATTTCTCTCGTCCGTGAGTCTCCAGACTTCATCATCGGATAGACCAGACGTGAGCTGTCCCTAAGAGCTCGCGTCTGGTGCATCCGTCATATTTACATCCCCCTCCGAATCGGTGTTGTGGTGCGTGTCTCCGCTCAAGGGGGCGAAGTAGGCGACATCATCCTCTTCGATGCGGATATGAGACTTCTTTCGTAGCTGAAGTAGGTCCACTTCGAAAGTGTTCACGGTGATAAAATAGTAAACCTCCACATGTTTGGGTTGTCCGTGACGGACAGCCCGTCCTTTGGCTTGTTTCACGTACTTTTCAAACTCCTCCTGCTTTCCGAAGACGGGTGTGCTAACAAACATAACGTGATTCGCATCCTGGAAGTTCGAACCGGCAGCCTCTTCGCTGTTCAGTTTTAGGATGCGAACTCGTTGACTAGCTGGGGTCTGGTTGGCGGCAGTGATCTCTGTCTCGATACCCGAGCGGTCATCAAACACAATGCTATTGTGCTCCAATAAGTGGCGGATTTCTTGCTTCTGCTTATCAAACTGGTAGAATACTAGAACTTTGTCGTTGCTGTCGTCAAGAATATTCTTGATTGTGCGGCAAATTATCAATGACTTGGGGTTCGCTTTGGGCAGTTTCTCGTCCGTATCCAGTGGACAACGATCGATCTGTTTCACGGGAATCCAGCGTTGAGGGACCAGAGAAGAACAACCACTTCCGTTCGGAAACTTCTCAGATTTGATCTGGCCACAGAATGTGACCCCCAAATGGGACGAGCAGATGAAATGTCCACATTCTGGAAGGAAACGCATGTCATTGCAAGAATGCCCGCATGCACTGCATTCACGCGCCTCGTCAGAGCACAAAAGATTCAAAGCAGTTGTGACCTGTTTCGCTCGAGCTAGGACATCCTCTTTAGCTTCGGTCAATTTCAGCATAACGTCAGTTATCTCCGATTCTGTCTCGGTGTAGTTGCCACCGCGGATCTTGATGCGAACATGAAAGCGCGGATAACCGGGTCTATTGTTGTCGTTATCCTCCGCGCCCTCGTCGGACGGGCGAGTTCGCCCTTTGCGCTTAGTGATCTTCTTATGGCCATTTGCAGATTCTTGTGGCTGGGAATGAACGGATGGCTGCTTGCTCGCAATGAGTTCCTGTAGATGCTGTCGAGCTTGGGTGGAAGTAAGTGGATCAAGATTGTGGCCACGAAGCTCCTGTATGCGATCGGATACTTCCGAATCTTGAAGGCCAGCAATACGATCTACCGATAGCCGGAAATAGGTCGCCCATGCACTTGGTTTCATCTGTTCATTGAGCAGCGTAAAAAAGTTCGTAAAGAAACCCTCCGAATTTTTCTCATTAGCATCAACATCCTTGAACCACTCTGAACAAGCCGTGAACTGCTCCTTGGTGAAAGTCGAGTCGGTAACTGCTTCAAGGGCCTCTGCGCCGCCAAACATTTCTGCGTCCGCATCCAGGATAGACCCAAAGTGCCAGGCCAAATCCTCAACCATGCTTGTCGCGGAGTCATTCTTCTTCGCTACCTCTTCTTCAGATCTTCGGAGAACAAGCCAAATTGCTACCTCACTAATATCCTTCAGTTTCTTCTGTGCCTCCTCAAGCTTCTCGTGCCGATGTGAAAGTAGTTTGTCAATGTTGCCATCATCGTCTGTGCAGTCGACGGATGCAACATACGCTAAGGCCAGGCCAGCACGGAGTCTTCCTTCCGAAGGAAATTCGGTCATGATATCAGAGTCGATATTATGACGTTTTAATAGATTAGACATCTCCAAATTGGAACTCCGGAGGTCTTGTTGGATGTCTAGGTACTTAATAAGCTGGCAACGAGTCATATATGAGCAGCGTGCCTTCTCAAATACCTTTATTTTACCCAGTCCTTCCTCATCAAATGGATTAGCGCTAGCGAAATGGCGAATGAATTTGTGGGCTTGCTCTACTCGCTCGCATACGCTCTGGTCTGTGTACAACTTGCCGTACGAAAGTTGCTTCTCTGTAGGATTCTGACGCAACACAGTCGGCCCCTCGGTTATGAGTGGTAGCCCAGGGCGTAGCTTGACGGCCCTGGCGACGTGGATGCTTAGCAGCTCCCCAATATCGCACACGGCTTTGACATTACTCGTTGGTGGCGTAGCTGAGAGAACCCACTTCGCATGAGTCTTTGCGTTCTTGATGAATTGCGCGACACAGAAATTCTCATATGAGAACTCGTCGTAGATAACTCGAGCATAACTGAAAGCCTCGAGCACATGTACAAGATTGTTGGCCCTGAAATCTTCCTCGGTAAAATGGTTCGCTCTGGCTGTGTCACTGTATTCCTTGTGGACGGTGGCCTCTTTCTCGCTGTCCTTGACAGATTTCCCAGTTTTATCACCGCGTACAGTTTGTAAGCCAAGACGGGTTGAGGTATCGTAGTGATCAGCCACAACATTTCTCCAGGAGTCCTGGAGACTCATCTTGCGTTGCTCGATTCTCTCAAGTCGGCCTAGGTGAAAGATAGCAGGATCAAATCCAGAAATATGCTTTCGAGCATATGTTGTTGCATCTTCGTACCAATCCTGAAAAGCACCAAGAACATTGGGATTAGTTGTATCTCTCGTGCTTTTAGTTCTTGGGATGGCAAGGGGATGAGCCAAGGAACCCGCATACTTCCCGAGCCAGGTGTAGTATTTGTCATCGAATATCGCTGTGCTTGCGATGATAAGCTTAGCTGCCTTGAGCTTATCAAGTAGTAGCACCGACTTCTTGGTTGTTCTGGGTCTTTTCGGAGGGGGTGGAAATACGACGCCATCAGAGTCCGTCCTGTTGAGCGGTCCCTGCAGGGAACGGGACGACTTAATGACAAAAACATCTGTCCCCTTCCAGCCGAGGAACTCGGCCGCCTCATCGCACCACTGGTTGACCAAATGCCTTGGAACTAAGACAAGTGACGCAGCTAAGGCTAATGTGTCCTCTTGATTGCCACGCTTCTGTAGAGATTCGTTCTGATCAAAGCTCTGTTGGGCCGCCATGAGAGCAAGACTAACAACAGTTTTTCCATAACCGACATCGTCGGCTAGAATTCCACCTGGACGTGAAATCTTGCGCTCCGCGACGGCAAGTACACGCAGGTTGAGGGGATCAGACCTACATTCTTCGATTTCGCGCTCAGAAAATGGTGGGGGGTTGAGCTCTCTGCCCAACATCCAATTCAACGAAATCTTTTGCTGTTTGGTGAGGGCATGTTCATGAACAAATAACTTGGAAGGTTCGATACTGTCTTGGGAGTTATATTCTGGCAAACGCTGCAGCGACTTTCTGAAAGATTCGAATCTCAGATTCGGGATGTTCAAAGACCCTTTCTCGATCTGCACGCGAGTCATAACCTCGAGAACTCCTCCGGAATCGTCCTTCTGCTTTGAAAAATGATTTGACGCCCCATGCACGAGCAATTCAACGTTCACCTCGTAGTTTGCGGTCACTGTTTTCCAACCTTCCTTGTTTTCGCTGTCCGCAATGTTCACAGCGACTTGGAGAGGCTCACACCATCGTTGGAGCCTTTCCTCGTACACGCGCATTTCGCTGGAGAGACGGTAAGGTTCGCGTATGGCCCCACTAGTCCCCCCAGTATTCTTCTCCATCCAGTGAACTTCAGGTAGGCTCGGGTAGTACATGCTGCGAGTCTCCGTAGTGATTAAGGGAATTTCGGTTTCGATATCATCAAGGTTGACGTTGACCGAAGCCAAAAGATCAAACAGAGCAGAATAATCCGATCGTGAAACAACAGCCCAATCTTCGGGGTCGGTCTGTTCGTACTTCAACAAGGCCATATATGTGTCTGCAAGCATGTTTGAATCGACACGTACACTTGCCAGTGTGCGTACCTTTTGGTCTGCAGCATTGGATTGTAACTCTATACGGCCGGGGATAGACCGAAAACCTACATGCCTCATATATTCCACGAGAGTACTTTCGGGAAGGGCTTGACTCTGTGTAGGGTTTGCCACTGCCCTTTCCCAGTACCCCATGATGGAGGCTGTTGCCCGAGTTCCGGCTGCCTGGGGGGTCCAGTCGGGCTGAAATTTCACGCAAAAATCGCGAAACTCGTGCTTCTCTAAAAATCTACATTCATCTGAAATGACGTAGCAGTCGTCTTGAGTCAAACCTATTCTGGTAGGGTCCTTGAAAAGGTACCGCTTAGGACCCTGGACATTGGCGTGCAGGCTATCTTCGGCTGCATCGCACTTAGGGTGGTGGTGATAGATTCCTACAATCGACTGAAGTTCTGCATGGGTTTCAGCAGGGAGGTGCGCAAGAGCTATGTCTTCAATCTCGATAGAGCCGGGGTGAGGTTTGGTGATGTTGACGTTGAAGGGGATTTCAGTGAATACCCAAAACTCCCACCCATCCTGTGTTGGTAAGAATCCAGGCGCCCGCGAATGGACGCGCAAACGACCGAAGGGGTGCAACATCTGTGCTGCTGATGGGCCGAGGCTCTCGCTTAACTTCTTGCCGCAACAAGACCAAGGATCTAAGAATAGATACCACGTCACCCATCTGTCTGAAACGACAGCTTGGAGTTGGAAAGAGAAATCGCCATCCTTAGCTGAATAACAGATCGTCACGTTTTCCGATAGGAGGACTTGGGTGTAGTAGAAAGTAATCGTCTGCAGGGAGAGGAGGGCACTTTGCACTTCGGCCTTCTGCAAACTCGGGCGAAACGGAACATGATCAATCGCTTTACTGATGACATTCTTCAAAGCTGTCGGAAAATACTTCATCATTTCTCGAGGAGCGGTATCGTTCATGATTGGGTTCTTGATAGACAGCGGAGAACCGAATTGATGACTCGGGTTGCCTGCACAACTTGTACAACGAGTAATATTACAAACCTGGCAACGTACTAGCTCGTCAGTGCTGTACTTGGCGCCACCATTACAATAACAGTAGCGGCGGCATTGTCTTGAAATTCCAATCACTTCCTGCACGTTGTGGAACGGTTCCAGGGCAGTACTCCAAGTTTCCTGAGGCGCATATGCCATGAATGACGGCTGATATAGGGGCCGGTATGGCACAATAATTTGTTCCCTAGTGATGATGGGGTTAATCGATGGCGATTCGGCCTTATTAGAGTGTAAATTGACGGCGATGAGCAAAGAGAACAATGCAGCTCCGACGACGGTTGTGGTCATCGCATTCCCAGCCAGGTCACGAAGCTCATCCTGAGTCTCTCTGGACAGATCTAGATCTCGTAGGGGCAAACCCTGCAGATTGAGAGCTTCGAAACCAGATACAAGTCTGCCCTGGTCGGTAATGAGATTCAGCCCACGTGGTGTCAAACACCCGGTAACACCAAAGTTACGGGTTATTTGGCCACGATCAATGTTCTGGCTAAGGTCGAAGATCTGGGATTTGAACTTGATATCATATTGCATTGGCCCGGTGGGAGTCTTTTTCACTTTGGCAGAGTCGGTGACAAATTGGGATTCAGCATGCAGGCAACGCAAGTAGTAGATGTCCACACAATCTAGTGCGCGGTCGTTCTGGCCCTTGATGATAAGTCTGTCAATCCTGTCGTAAGGCTGTTCAGTCCCGCCTCGACCCCATGCTGTCAGAGGACGACTATTACCCAGCTTAAACTGGCGGCGAACACGAGCATGTCGCAACTTGCTTCGCTCCCATTGGCTGTCTCTGCCGGAATTTAAGCCGCTGGTTACAGCCTTCTCGGATTCGTCTTGGCGCGCTCTCATGGTCAGCGGATCTTGAGATGAAAGCAACCAGTCCTGCACGGGAGCTGATGCGCCCCGTTTCAAACTGGCAAGTTGAGTTTTCCACTCGTCAAGTACGTGATCTGCAGACTCGCCGAAGACTTGGCTATCCAAGGCAATCACGTATCCGCGCTTCCGTGTATGGGGAATGTAGTAGTCCTTTGTGTCCAGGAAGGTGTACGTTGCCGTGTACTTGGCAGCACGGAGAAAAAGACCACACATGGAACCCCAGGGAGCGCCAATCACATTCTCCAAGATAACCATCTTGGGACGGTGTTTGTTAATGTAGCAGACAGTTGATAAGAAAGTGATGCTTGATTCCCCGATCATATCCCCAGTCGTTTGAATCTCCGCCGGAGTGATACCACTCAGCCACTGATAAACATCATCGAAGTAATCCTTTCGAAGGGGGGGTGCAGGTTTTATCTCGTCAGACTTCTTCTTGGCAGGCTTCTTAGCAGATTTCTTAACAATAGGCTTCTTTTTAGTAGGTTTCTTATCGGCGGGTTTCTTTTTAGCAGCTTTGTTGTTATCTGGGTTTTGATCGGAATTCTTCCATTCCTCAACAAACCTTGCACCCGTAGTCGTCAGTTGCATACTGTTCTTCTTCCTAGTGTTGAGTGTTGAAAAGTCAACGCAAGATGTGCCAGCAACAAGAAGGTCGATGTCACGGGGTATCTCGCGATGATCTCCCAGAATGGTAGGACTATAAGTTTGTCAGTATGTACACTAAATTCTCATAGGGAGGGAAGACAATTGTCCGGGGGATGAGAGAAGCAAGACAATTGACTCACGCAGCAGTGGCATCTGGATCGGCAAAATCTACAACATCGCGAAAAACAATACTGCTTGGGGCATTTCGAGAAATGTAGGCTTGTTTGAAAGGCTCATTCTCGACGCTGAATAGATGATCAAATTGCATGAATGTCTGACCGTCGACGAGGAGCTGAGAAATATCCTTGATGAGTTTGAGAGCGAAAACTGGGGCTTCGGTTCCTGAGCACATGGTACCAACTCGTAGTTGGAATCCCCCTTTGTTAGCGATGGCTATGATTTCCGGTTGACGCTTAGACAATAGGTCTTTGAAAGCTTGGTGTGCATTCGTGATAGGCGGCAAGTCGAGTCTCA
Organism: Xylaria castorea; assembly: GCA_022495115.1. Lineage (NCBI taxonomy): Eukaryota > Fungi > Ascomycota > Sordariomycetes > Xylariales > Xylariaceae > Xylaria > Xylaria castorea. Next base: position 350,356 of record MU382646.1, on the reverse strand, counting down.
GATTGTTGTGCGACGACTTTCCTGGAGCGGCTATGTCTTCAATGTCTTCAGGATCTTCAGGATCTTCAGGATCTTCAGGATCTCCAGAGTCTTCGGGATCTCCAGAGTCTTCGGGATCTTCAGAGTCTTCAGGGATTTCAGGGATTTCAGGGATTTCAGAAGCTTTTGATGGTTGCTGGCAAGATATTGTTCTTGTCGTTACACTGTCATCAGCCCGCGAAGTCTGCAACGGTTGTGCCTGGGACAACCGCGCCGTGGATGAGCGCGTCTGCGGCGCCATGATGCAAAGCAGGCGCCAAAGGCAGTGTAGTTAGGAGAAACCCGTCGTATCAGAACGAGGTGGGCAGTGTGCTAGGTGTGTGAGAGCAAATGGAGAGGAAGAGCAGGACAGAGGGATGCGATGATTGTCGACGCAAAGTCTTGCTATGAAGTACACGAGAAGAAGCCTACACCAGGCCCGTGGGAGCATGGAGGAGAATCACCTAGAGCAGGCCTACAGGTGCTGCGGGTTTGAAGTGCAAGTTTAGAGATAGAGATGAATCAAGATTGCCACAGTAGAAGTGCCTGTAGAGAGCAAAACTCAAGGTGAAAAGGTTGATGAAGGAATATGTTGTGGGAGTTTGCAGTTTAAGTAAACAACAGAAGTGGGTGTTTTCAGGGAAGGATACGAATTTGAACTACGCATCAATATTTTTCAAGCTGTAGTTGGCAAGGGCTCATCTGACGCTGCGGCAACCAAGTCTCCGCTTCCAAACCAAGAAGCAAACATCGCGAGTCATGTCGTCGGTTGGTGAGCTGGTTGCCTAAAGCGAGGGGCGCAGCAGAAGGGATCGGTAGAAGGTTAGCAACCCTAAAGTTAGACAGCTACTCCCCCGAGAGAGGTCTCCGCCCTAACAAGAAACGTTACAGGATTTCCGGTAGAGTGGCCCGTACATAGAAAATGCTGCTTTGTGGACTCATTCACTGAACTAGACATGCCAGCTTTGCAACCCCGGTGACTATGGGATGACAACGAGTCAGCTCAAAATTGTCCAATAATCTCAGTTAGACATAACAGCACCCTAGGCAAAGGTTTGCGTGAAGGAGAATGAAGACGGGCTCTCACCTAGACAAGGCTTGGCTCTCACAGTCTCATATGCGCCTGCTTGATATGTTTTCTGCCAGGCAACTCAACCAATAAGTGAAGGCATTGTAACAGCTGTAGATCCAGCCAATCCAGATGCGTAAACCCACACCAGGAGTGAAGGAGGGAAGAAGCGAACCTCTTGATGCTAGGTAAGTAACAGGCACCAGTCCTTGTCTCTTGCTCTCTTCGCATACAGGGTCTCACCCTTAACCGAATGAATGAAAGGCAATAGTGTCCATAGCCTTTGGAAGTCTGACAGCAGATCCATGTTTCTTCTTCTTGTGACAAATCCTTGCTAAGTACCCAGATTTTTAAGCGACCTGAATCCAAGGGAGAGAATAACCAAAAGGAATCCGGTTCACAACATGGCCCAGTAGCAAGAGTGATGTCTAGCTTATGGACCACTCGGCACTTTTGGAACTCTGGGGGTGACCGGGATTTCTTTCAAGAAGCACACAGAAGTGAACGTTGACGCCATGGTTATGATCCATTTGATGAAAGAACACCACGGTGAAATGATTTGGCACATCATGCCCAATAATCCTCTTTTATCTGACAGAGAAAGTAGCGGACCCCTATCTAGCAGGATAGAGTCACCTGCTTTGTCAAGCATGACATCCAGTGAAGTTCTCATCAAGTCGGAGTGAAATGGTTCAAATACGGGCACGCAGGGGTGCTAGAAGTTGAAAAAATAAAGAAAGATTTTAGACCCTTTTTCTTTTCTTATTTTTCTCATTAACTCTTGAGGTGCCTCAACTGAACTGTTAATTTCTCGTTGATTGTAGCCCATCAATAGACAACTACGCCGAGTATAAAGGGAAGTGCGATTCCTAGTGTCACGTTGCCCTTTGGTGGTTCACTTCGTAGCTCTCATTCTTGGAGACTTCTTCAAAACGGTACGCTGTATGGCATCATGCTGAAGTGAATTGGCAGGCACGGAAGCCATCAAGCAACTATAGTGAGATATACCTTCTGCCCTAAAACATATGAGTTAGTAAGCAGGCATAGAAAATCACAAGGACTTGAGAGAAGGTCAAGAATATGGTCATACGTGCGACGCTTTACCTTTCAGCTCCCCTATATTCTCCTAATCTCCGATAGTGCTCCGAGATAGTTCTACGAGACCGAGGCCGAGGCCGAACCAGGCAGAGAGAGAAGCGAGGCTGTTCGGATATATTAGCTGTACGTTATCACTAACCCCATGTTAGAAGTAGCTAGCTGCGCGCGCGTGATATAGGGCAATCCAACATTGAAGCTCTCTCTTACTCTAGGTATGTAGGGACCTTCCAAGATTGTTGTTCATGTTTGCACTTGTTTCTTACTGGGTACTTTAACGTATAAGCTTAACATGAGCCAGTCGCTCATTGGTTAACATAGGGGTACCGATAAATAGCCGCGAAACTAGTATCTTAAAGGGGCTATGCACTTAAGCGAATCCGAGTTCTTCAATCAATTGATCACAATAACATTCATGTTTGGTGCTAATACCTTGGTATTCATAGTTATAGTCGGCAGTCGCATGCTTTGCCCTATCCGTCTAAAGGCCTTTATCAAGTCGTGGCATTGGGTAGGCTTACATTTCAAGAGCGAAGGCGGAGTTTCAGCCGCAGTGGAGGGCTAGCACTCCGCACCAAGCTCTAAACCGCGCACTATAAATAGCGAACCCTACGAACAAAGTGTTCTGCCACTGCATGTCTTACCAACTTGTGTGAAGTGAACAGTCCCTGAAGTCACAATGGGATCCATTCTCAAGTCGATCGACGTGAAGAACAAGTTGATAGATCTCTCAGGTGTGGTGGTAAAGCCAGGAGAGAACCCATACAATGCTTTGATTGAGGCTTGTCATGATGATCCAGTTGAGTCTCTCTTGCTCCCTAGTCTACCCATATGATGTTTGAAAGTGAGCCGCACGCGAAGCTATTCGTGTGAGACAGAAGAAAGCAGCTTGAAAAGGTTTACAGCTGAATCATGAATCAAGATAGGGGAACCAGATCAAACCCCTGGAAAAAGAATATGCTCGTCCATATTACGTTCACACAACTAACAGGAGGGGCAGGTCGAGGTCCAAGCATTGTACGCTGCTCACCGTATCCGGCGCAATGCGCAACAAAAAGAAAAGTTCTTAGATGCCGACTTTAAGGAATTAATCATCGATCCTTACCTGCTTCGGCTTGAGCATCCCCATGTCGAACCGGGTTTCAAGGACACGAGAAATTGTATGACCTTTTGGGGTCGCCCACCGATCCACGTACTCGAACTTGCGGGTGTAATTCAACAAAAGCTCAAAGAAGTTGCACCAAGTGAGTTATGTTCGTTCCGAGCACCAACGTGAGGCAAAGACGACGTACGTGGTGCTGTGATAACAGTGTCATTTCTGAAAAGCCATTGATCAATGAGCTTCACGATAAATGGAGCGTCCTAGCCAATACGAACAGTTCAAACTGAGCTAATACACGATTCAGACATTTGGTTAATGCCACAGCATCGTAGTAAGTAAAATGGTAACTTATTTCCTGTTTCAACGGCCATCGGCAGCGCCGCCTTCTTCATTTTGTTATTTCATGTTGCAGCGGCGTTGCAGACTCTCGAAACATCAACCTATTTCCACTACAGAGACTATTACTAACACTGAGTATCAAAGTGCATATAACGACGCTAGAGCTAGCTTTTAGCCGCACTGCAGAGGAGATTGAGCAACTCAAAGAGACACTGAAGCCGGCGATCCCCGCCATAGCTAGCTACACCTACCGACACCGGGCACGACTAGTGAAGCCTATGATTTCGTACGATTTATCAGCTTTCGCAGTCTCGTTTCTTCCTGCGGCCGGTGAGCCAGTCGTGTCGCCGGCACCTGCGGCGCCGGATAGCGCGGCCGTCCTTGAGCAAGGAGATCGCTACTCATACCACCACCTCAGAAGGGATATGTGGACCCAAGCGAAAGAGGCCGGCATTACCGTCGACTCACGGTACGTCGTGCCTAGTGCCCATATCACTCTGGGGCGATACCTCACACATGAGGATTACGCAACACCAGAACAACGAAAGAAATGGGTCGACGCTATTGACAGTGTCAATGAATGGTTGGAAAGGGAAGTGTGGGGGAAGACTGACTCCGAGGTCATCGGAGAATGGGTTGTCGGTCAAGAGAGAGGGACTGATGTCCGAGTTGGCACTTTGTGGTAAGTTGACCGATTCTCGGAGTCTTTTTCTTATCATCTTGGCCACCTCAAGAGTACATTGAGCTAGAACTTTTGTGTGCAAAACGACTTACGCATCACTCTCAAAATGGCAATAACTGACTCCAAGTGTTATAGGTATGGTGGGGGTAGAACTGTTCTGCTTGGCGAAGGTTTTTAGGAGGTCTCCGCCGAGCCTGCATCATACACAGTAATCTTGCTGGTTAACTCCTTGTGTGTCGAGCGGGAGATCGACAGACTATCTAGACTTCCTTGCTTCATATGCTCTGACAGTTTCGTCGTATAGAACTAAACGTTGATAGATGGCGACCTAGGCTGAAATAAAGTAACTTATTCAAGGGAACGGCTTAGGCACATAGGCAGGAATGCTAGCTCGAGGCTTTTGCCTAGCTATTCGACACATATCGAGATTACGGGTGTTGTCTGGACGGATCGTGCTTACCTAGGCTACAGGCTGAGAGTAACTGAATACCAGCAAAGACGAAGAGGTTAACCATGCGACAAGAGGCATTCATCGAATCTGATAGGGGTATCGCGCAATCCACAGGAACGAGCTATGATCTCGAGTCTCACCGCAGTTGTTCTCAAAGAACCCCCAGTAACGCGCTCCCATGGCCTGTACAGCAACCGTATATCATCTGCAATGTGGTCCTACAGTCAAGTCCTTTATCTGCAACCCACAAACTGCAAATTACGTCTCCAATACCATCAATAGCCGGCAACGGAGGTGGTGTGACTCGCAGGCGCCGATCCTGCCCCGGATACCTGGCCGACTTATCGGGAATAAGCGTTGGCCAGAAACGCAAGTTCATTCATCCATATTATACTGGGTCGGGAGGGACCCGGCTACGGCATTTGCTCGAGCAGGTTTTCGCATCCATGATCTCTCCCGTCTAGGTAGACTCTTCGTTTTCCCCTACAAGTTCCACCCCTTTAAACAGGTCTAGCTAATCTCCTAATCTTTCTTTTCGAAAGATTCTAATTCACATAGACTAACTGTTAGCGCATCTGCATCGCTGGCCCAGAGATAGATATTAGCTTCTACTGTTTCTTTTTGCTTTTGGTTATTCCTATCAGCATCGAAAACCGTAACAGCCATAGATTCCAGCTTATATGCTTCGCTTTCAAAGTCGTCCAACCTTTTCTGCTAAGAACCTGTTTCTAATAAAAGCAAATAACCATCTACTAACGATTGTAATATATGTTTAATAACTGCTAGGTAGTCGCGATATTTTAAGGAAAACTATATATAACCGTAGACTGTTGCTAGTTGTATAAGTTTAGATACGGCAGAAATATTCGATGCATCCCCTGTTGATGCCCATGCGAGAAGAGGTAAGGCGTGTAGAGTCCCGTAAATGAAAAGGGGTCTCGGTTTCGATTCCGACATTTCGTCTGTAATTTGTGAAAATTTATAGTACCATGAGGCACACAGACAGATACAGGCAAATAGATCCTGTATATAGTCATATAGCGTCCGCGAAATTGTCCTGGAGCCCTTAGCGCAACAACAGGTGTCTATCGCATGCATCAAAGACAGGGCCCCTGTCAAATAGCGTAATGAAGGTCAATAAAGATGATCTCTTGTATGGTAGTTGCAGGTAATTTAGAAGAGAGTCGAACCGTAATCATAAAGCGCCCTTAGCACAAGCTCTAGAGATATGTTCCACCACCCTGTTTGTACATTGTCTTCGTTTGCCAGCAGTGTCCGGACTGCCTCCACCTGATGTTTGAAAGGATGTTATCGCAACTCTAATACTAGGTGCACATATATACGCACTACTTGATCACATACTTCTCCATATAGGAACGAATCGCCGCGGCCATCATGTTCCTACTGTCGGAAGCCGATCGCAGAATTGTCGAGTTTCCGCTCTGCCAACAGCGCCTGTAGCGTATACGCTATCCGACAACCCCACAGCATTCAGACTATCTACAGAGTATCTGGATAGATGGGTGCATTCCCGAGTTCGCAGTTCCGATAGGGCGCGGGTGGGGACTAAGGCACATAAAAGAAACGGAAAACCAATCAACACACGTGAAAGCCCAACATCAATTTTCAATCTCCAAGACGAACCTCCATCGGCTCGCACCGAACCCACATCCGCAGGAAGGGCATCCAGTCGAGACATGTACATAGCCCGAAGCAGCAAATCATGCAGCGAACCGATTAATAACGAAATATAGAAATTAACCATATCTAGGGTACGGCAACGGAACGGACCAATCCCAGTAATGTCCAAAATAATCAATCCACCGATATTCGGCGTCCCATAATTACCCACCACCGATCACGAGATCACGATGCTATCGGTACCCTACCGAAAAGTCGGTGATCGACGGCGACGGATTAGTGTACATATACACAGCAAACTGACTCCGCTTTTTCTATCTAACCCACCTTTCCCATCTCCCATTCACGCGCCAATACGGTCTCGTCATAGGATCGATCAGCCCTGTTTTTCTTCCATGATCCCCTCGGCCCCTCATAGATGCTAGTAGATATTGAGTCTAGGCCGAAGATTAAGAGGCAGAGAAAAAACTCGGTAATGCTTATTCCCGTCCAATGACTGACTAATCTGCTAGGTGACGGACGACGAAGCAACATTGCCGATGAAAGAATTCTGCAATGCTTTATTGACGTATAAAGTGGTGTCTGTCTCGGCCCCCTTCCGTTGGGAACCCATAGTAAGGTAGTATATGGTTTTCATACTTGAACCACCAAGATTTGGTCATTGGAGATATTGAACTCCTGTTATCACGAATAAGCATTATCCATTTGAAAGCAACTCTCAGTCAAGCTTATTTCTTGGAATCCAAGTGTGTATATTCAGCTTCCAAGTATAATAAGAAAAATTTGCTCTCGTATTTCTATCTTTTCTCGACTCAATTTCTCTTCTATTCTGTTTCAGAAGAAGACATCGAGTTCCTTATAAACGCTTGGCCTGTGATGACACGCGAATTGCCATCATCATTATCTCACACACCCTGTTGTACTCGATAAGAAATCGATACGTGTCAATCCGTGCAGATGCCTGAGTCTAACACCACCACTCCTAGCTTGCGTGAGCCCCAGGAGGACGACAAAGTGGATGCTGCAAGAGATAGCAGTACTAGTCGTAGCAGCAAATCGTCTCGATGCCGTCGCTCATCATTGGGCGAAGAGGATGACATAGACGACGCAGGCCGCGAAGACAGACTCGAGCGATGCTCAACGAAGCACTCGGCGGTGGGTGATGCCCCTATTCAGCCCATCGACTCTGTCATCGAGATCCCGGATGAGTTCTACGATAGATTACCGGCACACCGAAAGAGTAAGCACGTTAACAGTTCCGTAACGAGTGCTGCTGTAGGTTCCTACCGCGCGGAAGGGCTGACACGAAACGGTAGCTGTCATCCTCATCCTCATCTCCTTCAGCGCATTTCTGTCACCAGTTTCGAGTACGTCGGTACTAGCAGCCACGCCCGAAGTTGCTGCAGAGTATAGCACGACTGGTTCCATCGTGAATCTCGTAAATGCGCTATACCTTTTGTTCATGGGCTTGTCGCCGATTGTATGGGGTCCCTTGAGTCAAGTGTAGTAAGTAATGATTAGAGTCATCTCCTCTCTCTGGTGGTGTCACAGTTAGGAAGTTATCCTGTCCAATCCAAATTTTATGTCTCAGGAGATTTCCACTCTTTCGAAAGACCTACAGGGCATGCTTAAGACGGCAATTACTGACCCTGTTTGTCACAGCGGTCGCAGACCAGTGAGTACCCGGTTCACTGATAAGTCGAGGAACTGTGGAAAACACGGCATACTAACTGAGAGGCCGTTAGATCTCCCTGGTCACAGGCGCCGGCTTCGTCGTTGCGAGCATCGGTACTGCGCTCGCGCCCAATTTCGGTGCCTTTTTCTTCTTCCGCTTATTTACAGCGTTTCTCGGGACATCGTTTCTATTGAATGGGGCGGCGGTCATCAGGTAAGCCGCAATCGATCCCTTAACAACAGCGGTCACTCGTACAGAACCGTATATTGATACACGTCTTCGCTGCAGTGATATATACCTTCCTACGGAGCGTGGGAAAGGAACCGGCTGGTTCATGTCAGGCACGCTAATCGGGCCAGCCTTTGGTCCCTTCCTTGGAGGCCTGATCGTAACATATACATCGTGGCGTGTGATCTTTTGGTTACAGACAGGCCTTGCCGGCCTCGCAACTATTGGCATTTATTTCTTAATGCCAGAGACCATATTTCACAAGAAAATTGATGACCTCGAGGGATATAGCGGACGTGAAAAGGGACGTGCATTGATTTCCATGCTCAACCCTTGGGGTATATTGAAGCTATTCGAATATCCAAGTACGTATTAGCCAATGATGCCTCCTATTTCCAATCCGCAGGGATGATTTAGAGATTCTTGAGAATCAGGAGGTCTTTCAAACGAGCACTGTATCAGTGGCGCGTAGGCATCGGCTAACCCAGATTTTGTCCAGATTTCCTATTGACAGGATTTGCTAGTGCGTCGCTTGTATGGAACATGTACAGCATCCTGACCCCGATTCGATACGTATTAAACCCGCGTTACCACCTGACGACTCCGCTACAGGGTGGTCTCTTCTACCTAGCGCCCGGTTTTGGATATCTTGCGGGTACCTTCGTCGGAGGTAGGTATGCAGACTATATCGTGAAGGTGTACATTCGCAAGCGTGGTATTCGAATCCCCGAAGACCGCTTGTACTCGGCGCTGCCGTTTTTGGGACTTGTGATGCCTGGAAGTATTATTATCTACGGATGGTGTGTGGAGAAGGACGTCGGTGGCATCCCATTGACGGTGATTGTGCTCTTCCTGCAAGGTCTCGCCCAGCTCTTCTGCTTCCCATCGCTGAACACCTACTGTCTTGATGTCATGAGTGGGCGCGGAGCTGAAGTAATCGCCGGTAACTACGCAATGCGATACCTCTTCGGATGCCTAGCGACGGCCATTGTGTTACCAGCTATCGAAACCATCGGCGTGGGATGGTTTTCTACTATCAGCACGATATTCCTGCTTTTGGGGACATTGTGCACATATCTGTCCATCCGCTACGGGAAGATATGGAGGGACGACATCGACGCAAAGCATAAGATGAAAAAATTAAAGGTGTTGGAGAAGAACAAGAAAAAGAATCATGAAGGGCATGATTCCACAGAGAAGTCAACGAACAGGTCGGAGGTGTAAAGGGCGGCAGCGACCGGCGTGAAATTGCCCGTAGTGATAACACGAGCGCGGCTAGTCGGAACAAACTACTGATGACGACGACGGGTCTCATGAGGGAGGGAATAGCTGGCGTCGTCATATGCACTATGCAAGATGCCAGGATGCCCTTTGGACTTTCAAGGTTCAACCTGCACATTGCCGTTGAGCTGGCCGCGTACTCCCAGTGCTGTCAGGAAACTTTAGACCCATTGCCCAGATGTCGGCCGCTTCCCGAGTTCTTCAGAGCCCCGAGATTTTACATCGTGGTCCTGGGAGCGAACAGAAACCATTAGACATATCTAGATCTAGATGAAACTTATTAATAAAGATGACACCATATGTCTCAACTGAAATACAACATGAGTTACAAGACAAGTCTTATCTTTCCATCTATTACAGACGCCAGATATGTAGGTCGGTATGCACCACTAGCGTGGCTACAGGATGTCTCGCCGTCTTAGTCATACACACGGTCACGAAATCCTTGCGGGCATTCTGACTGTGGCATCTCACTAAGAAATGATGTCTGACATCGGAGTAGATTGCGTCGGTCATGTGTTGACAGCTCATTAAAGACTGTTCGTGTTGGCCCCATTGTCACCATGATATCAGTCTTACAAGCCCTGATAACTTAGCTCTAATGAGTCGCAGCACGTCAGACAGTTTAAGCTAGATCAGTCAGAATGAGGAGCGTATACTGAGTTTCACTGAGGAACCACCAACCTGAGCGCGGTACCTGACATGACAACTCGACGTGATGTTGGTGCAAATTTATATCACTATAAAGTTGGACCTTGATATTATAGACCTGTAGCATAAAGCTTGGTGATTTACCAGGATAGAGAGCCGTTGGTACATATATTCTATCTGTAGGTAGTCTTGGCTTTAGGTGTCAACAGTGCTTAGGCCTCGAGTACGCCGTTGCTATATGCCTCGTAGGAATAAAGCCAGGCTCCTCTACGGACAACCTATAGGCCGGTTCACATTTACATTTAATTTCTCTCGGCGCTTTTGCATGAGTTAAACAAATGAATCAAAATAAAAAGACTCGTGCCTGGTGCTACAGTATAAGTACTTATGTGTGGACATAGTACGCAGTAAATTGGATACCTAGGTACATACCTAGGTACATTTAAGTACCAGGATTGTCAACCCTTGAGATATTACGTCAGTACTCTATCTAACTAAGCTAGCGCACGGCAACAAAACACCCTTGCATTTCTGGGGGAGGATGATGGGCGTTTGATACGCGGCAGTCAAAGTCCGGTGCAATGTTGTGTTTCACGTAGGCGGACTAGATCTACATGTACCGTCAGATGATATCCCGAGCGCCAAGGATCGAAGATTGCTGCACAACTTATTATGCGGTGCTCGGAGTTTGCTCAATCCTAGTTTGAGTCGAGCCTCATTCTGCCAAGCACCAACTGGCAAGCATTTAGATAGATTTCAGCCTCAAATCATAGTTCTTTACATGTCCAGTGCATACTCGTGGTTGGTTCGTCTCTTGCCGGGCCTATAATACCTGTCGATTTATTGTGAATGTCACCCTGACTAGTATGTCCCAAGCTTTCTCATCCTTGCGGGATGTAGGTTCTAGAAGGATAGAATATGCATTGATAGGTGGCCCCCACACGCCGACCCCAGGTCGCGTTGATACGTTGGAATCTCCAAAGTGGCGTTCAAGCGGATCGCTAGTGCCGAAGCCGCAGGCCTCGCCGAATTGTCGGTAACAATGTTGCATGGTTGCTAAAATATGTATTCGGAGCGCCACAACTTAGAGGTAGGCGATAAGCCTATAAGAGAACAATTACTGTGATATAATGGAACAAGTGAAACATCAGCTGTGACATAGTCGGCGCGTTAATCTGGCCTGTGAGGCCGGTGTGTAGCTTATGTTATGGTTACGCATATAAGTAAAAGGTCTCGCCCTAATCAAAAACATCATGCCGTTTCTGTGTGGCTGCCATGCACACATCGTAGATTAGTACTGGAACACGAGAGTAGATGCAGAATCAATCACGGCCACTCCATTTTCTACCCATACACAACACTCGGCCGGCCTAAACATGTCAGACGAGTCGTGAACCACTACGGCCATCAGTCAGTCAAACCCAGTGGTGCTACCCGGTTGTATGTACCGTGCTATCTAGCTGTAACTACCAATATAGCACCTAAGGAAAGAAGTCTTGTGGCAAGCGGTCCTCACCTTTGTAACCACCCATAACTCCGTTTCCTGTCCGCTCACCACAACAACAGACCACGCTAGTCTCGTTCGCTGCTTGTGAAATCGTTTCGGTTCTTCAAATTGGTGTGGGGCATGGTCCGGTAATACAGACCGAAGTTGGTACGCTAATGATAGATCCCGTAAGGGTGTTCAGTGCTCGGCGGGCTTGGTTTTGTTTAAATTGTTTAAATGAAGATTTACATACATGATACAGATGTAGCTATCTACCTCCTGGTTGTGTGCCGTGCTGCAACCAAACTTTTCCCTGTGTATTGTTGGCTACCCCTTCACGGGGATTCAATAGACAGCGCGCGATTCTTGTAGAAGTGGTAGGATGACAAGCTACTTTGTAAAGACTGGGTTAAAACGATGTAATTTTCGCATTCAGATTAGATATAGATGATGCACTTAGTTGAGCAATGACGTAGATAGCGTGGCTGGAGGAATCTGAAACGAAATCCTAGTCAAGATTCACATGTTTCAAACCGGCAAAGCACATACAAAACACCACACTTCGTGCAACATTCAAATAGGCACCTACTACCTACACGTGAGGAGAGCTGTTACACGCTAGCCAGCCAGGTAGCGAATAAGACGGTAAGAACACTTATTTTCTTCCAATGCCCCTTTGTACCGCAAGCATGTAACTGAATACAAAACTGGAATTGTTGTCATTTATTCTATTTTCTTTCTACCAAGGCAGTATAAGACCCATTGTAAATGGGTAGGCTGATAGGCACGGTACCTAGATAGTTCGAAGGCTTAGCCACTTTAGGCTGGACCCTGGAATGAGGTCCTAACAGAAAAGAAAGGCACACAGCACTGTAGAATACTCAAAGCCTTGGATTCAACGTGATGTTCAATATTAGTTTTGATGGTTTTTATATTGTAACTATTGTGATGCTCTAACACAACTTAGGAAAGCGAAAACTTAAGCTCAAGGATATAGTTCATGCGATTTCAAGGTTACAATGTCTTATTTTGTTGATCTGCTGCCACTGGTATTGTAGCTGGCATGGAGACTCTGTAATCTGGTGGGGTGAGGTCCACTGTAGTAACAGGGTCCGTGTTCATTTTCAGAGAGGTATCGGTAGGTACTGAGGTCTAGGCACTCGTCATACTGTCCAATACCAAGCGAGTATTGACCCTGACATATCCCCTTTGGGTACTTTTTAAAATTTATGGCATGGAGGGCTACTCATTATACATTATTGCACCCGAAGCCGCCCTACTATGTATGGTACCTTTCAACTAAGTTCGGATTTTAAGCATCTCATTTAATCGGGCGGTACATCCCAGCTATGTGTGTACATACCCAACATGCACGCCAGTTAACTGATAAGATACCTACATCATGATGGTGAATTATCTACATATGCAGCTGTGTCGCGCATTGCAGCAAAGGACAAGACATGACCGGTACTTGGGGTACCCACCGGTAAGGCTTTATTTAGGACCGGGGGTCACCGGGGACAGAAGATCCCTGGTGTGCCGACAGAGTTCCAACACAATGGAGGTTCCAGAATGCAATTGCGCGTCCATGGCCATAAGCACAAAAATGATTGCCTATTAGTTAGAGCGCGCTGGATAAGTGGCCTCCTACGAAAGGCGGGAATCCATGTTTGAGGGGTGCAAATCCAAACCTAATCTCTACTAGAGATCGACAGTTGTCTATTGCTTTTATTTGTTCTGACCCAATTGTCATATCCGTCCCCTTTTTCTCGGTGCGATCAGGTACACACGGTGCAGAAATATACCGCTACACTACCCGGACAGATTCAGACAGCTGTGCTCTCACCTGGTCGAACCAGCAAAATCAATTTAACAACCTACTTGCCTTGCAATGCTTGCAATAGGTAGGTACGGTACAAATGATGCGGGCAGCAAGAGTAAAGCTAGAAACACAGCGTGCTTGCCGTCATCCACGGTCCACTCGCGCAACACCGGTATTAATTAGTAAATAGTTCCAATCCAGCCAGCTCTCCCTACATTCCTTCGTTGCAGTCTTATGTGTGCTTCGCGTCCGTTGTCTATCGTTTGTAATGACTGCTTCCGACCTTCAATCCTGCCTCTCTTCTCTTCTAGTCATTAACCGACCATCGCACCATCCCCGAGAACTCACCCTCCTTGACGTTTCATATTCACATTCACATTTTCATTAATTTTGGTATCCAACCTTGACTGTCGTTTTTGAGTCCGTTCGAAAAACGGGTGTTCACTCCTTTATTGGCCTGGTGCCTCGTCTCGACCACCCAGTACAGCGACAGCCGCTGCAGGTTTATACTTGAAGTTAAGGCTACGCTTATTTCTAGCCTTCAGTAAAGTTACGTCTACGTACGTGGACGCGCAAGTGCCAGTACAGCATACTTCGGCTTCGCTGACCACTGCATTTGTCTATCGTCAACCTAACGCAATTCCCCACGGGTCTTCCCTTCCACCCACCCTTACCACCAAGCCCGATACTTTTTGTAACACCACCTTCCCATGCCCCGATTGCTGTAGTTCCTGCGTTTCCTGCACCACCGGCCGTGTCTCATCTGTATGACCTCGATGCCCTGGGCTAGTCACCAAGGACTGCCCTAGCCGGAAATTCTCGTTCATCGGGCCTAGCAACATCTTGGTCAGTCCTTAACTTAACAACAGGCCTCTTTCGCGACTGGCATGGGAATCGGCTCCTATGCTCCCAAGGTCCTGAGGTCATCTATGTATGGGTCGTGAGCTGCGCATTCTGCTCGATAACGCACAAGACCTACATCTATCCATAAGCCAGCCGGAATGGACAAGATACCGGGCTTCATGGCACGGCGGCCCGGGTCCTTCTCGATGGCGATGGTTCGCAAAAGCGATCTTTCCTTGCCAACGCATATCAATACGAAACCCACGGCCAAATTCCAGGTTAGAGCCTTATTAGGCCACTGTCTATATCGTCGCGTTGTTGTATGGACTGTGTTTTTTCTCGTGCTTCTGACAGTGGCTCTTTTCGATCCGCGCTTTACCGCACAATCCCGAAGTGTCTTGGACCTGGTGCATGGTAGCAAGGGCCTCGTAAAAGAAACACCCAGTAGCGTGGAAAATGTTCCATTGCAAAATCAAGACTCGGTCGATATCTATCCTCCGAAGCAGGAAATCGTTCATGAGATTCAGCTTGGGGTGAATACTGATGTAGTGGAGGACGTTGTGCAGGATGCATCAAATGACAATCTCAGCGACAAATCCAGCGATGTATCTAGCGACACACCCAACGACACTCTCAACGAAATTCCCAATATACCCAATGCCGCGCTCATGGACGAGACCGTCCGTCAAGAGGAAGACACCGGGGAGGACTTAGAGGAGGACATAGAGGGCACGAACGGGCCTAAGTGGCTGAGATACAAGCAGTGAGTAGTGTAATCAGCTTTCCTTCTGAGATGAAAGACAATGCTTAACTACATTCGATAGCCTTGATGGTTATTACAGAGGGTTGAGAGCACTTGTCCAACCTCCAGGGTATAAGCCGGAATATCCAAGGCCGTCAATTTCTACATCTGTACCGATCCCAACACCACATCATACCGACATGCCGATACCAGCTATATACCGACCTCATCCAGACTACAACTCTGACGACTGGCAGAAAAATTATGTTCACGTGAACCCCTGCTATGTCGACCCGGATAAGCAAGTACCGGCTCCTGATCTCTACGCCTACCGCGGCCTCGTTCAGGGTCAACCCAAAGCGGCCATAGGATCACACGAGGCTCTAGGATTACGGGATGATGTTTGCTTTGACCGGTTTGGTAGGTACGGTCCTTATGGCCTCGGCTATAGCGTGGATCGTGGGGGAGTGAGCGAGTCCCTGGACACCGAAAGCGAGGGCAGCGAAACCGTCTGGGAGCAGTCGGGCCAAATAAACTGGAATGCGGTAGACTGGGCCAAAGCGCAAGCCGAGTGCTTCAATTCGAACCAAGATCGCTTTTTCACCGGCAACCAGACACGAGATGCGGAGCTTGCATCGACTGGCCTCAAGAAGCTGCACCGCACTGCCATTGTGGTGCGAACGTACGTTGGTTTCAAATGGACAGCCCATGCGGTACTGAATTTTCGCGCCATGATCTCCGAGTTGAGTTTGCAGTCAGGAGGCGAGTACGATGTGCATTTCCTCCTGCACGTTCGGGACAATAATGCACCCATATGGGCCGATACAACAACAGCACAAGAGATAATCGAGTCTAACGTTCCAGCTGAATTCCATGGGCTGTGCACTCTGTGGTCAGAGGCACAAATGAAACTATTTTACCCCGGTAATTTTGGCGACACCTACGAAAACCCATCCAACGGAGACATCCACGGCGTGTACCGGTCCGCTCACATGCCCCTACAATATTTCGCAGTGATGCATCCCGAGTATGAGCATTTCTGGAACTGGGAGATGGATATGCGGTGGACCGGCTCTTACTACGAGCTTTTTGACCGACTTGGTAAATGGGGCGCGAAGCAGAGTAGAGTCGGTGCTTGGGAGCGCTCGGCCAAATACTATATCCCTGGCCTGCACGGCACGTGGGAAAATTTCACTCAGCTTGTCAACCGTGAAATACAGTCATCGAAAAGGCGGCCGTTACTTGGCCCGATGTCTTTCCCCGGCAAAGTCGCTCTCAACCAAGGCGAGAACTTTATACCGGCTACCTGCGGAAGCGGATCTGACTCATTTCAGTGCGGTATTGGGGAGGAGGCTGACCTCGTCACCTTGAACCCCCTCTTTGACGCTGATGAGTCTGGCTGGGTTTTCGCTGGTGATGTTACCGGCTACGAGACTGCACTCCCGAAACCTCCACGTAGGTGTTCTATCGTTACAGCCTCTCGCCTTTCTCGTCGCCTACTTTCGGTCATGCACGAAGAAACCTGGCGTCTTCATCACAGCATGTTCAGCGAGATGTTTCCATCTACGATAGCTTTCCATCGTGGATTGAAGGCTGTTTTCGCCCCTCACCCCATGTTCCTGGATCGTGATTGGCCACAGGTAGAAATCGATAAGGCATTCAATGGCGGCGTAGATCATAGTTCCAGTGGTCGCGGCTCCCCATTCGACCTCAACAACGAGCACAACCACAAAGGCACCACTTGGTATTACAATAGCGAGTTTGCCGGGTTACTATGGAGGAGATGGCTTGGTTATGCCCAGATGGACGGGAGAGGAGAGGATGGTGGCCGGGCGGGTGAGGGTGCCATGCGCGGTGGGCGAGAAGAAGAGCAAGATCCCGCCAGTAGCGGACGGCTCTGTCTTCGAAGCATGCTTGTACACCCTATCAAGTGGGAAAACCCAGCCGACAAAGACGACTGAAGAGTAAAGGAAAGTGTTGGTGTCGCAAATATGTAGAAGGCACAGAGATACTTTCACTATTGAAAGATGTTTGGCGAAAAGGACTATAGAGCAAGCGATTAAAGGTAGACGGCGGCATGGGACTTCGGGTTCAAGAGAACGCGTCATCATACCAGATACGGGGAGACCGCGAACCCATTACATTCGGCGGCGTTCATACGGAGGGGCGTTGGGTTTTTGGCTTTTCCTTTACTCTTCGCATTTAGTTCTCTACTTTGTCAGATGTACAGATTTCGCCTTGAATTCTGGCATTTCCCTACGAGGGGGGGCGGGCTTGGGCGAATGTGCGAGTTTCTGTGACC
Organism: Xylaria castorea; assembly: GCA_022495115.1. Classification (NCBI taxonomy): domain Eukaryota; kingdom Fungi; phylum Ascomycota; class Sordariomycetes; order Xylariales; family Xylariaceae; genus Xylaria; species Xylaria castorea. Next base: position 332,929 of record MU382646.1, on the reverse strand, counting down.
ATTTTAATAGCAGGCGGGCATCGCATTGACCAAGACTTACTTCTCGATACTTGTCATAGATCACGATGAACAGGGCGATAATAACAAATAGGAGAGGTGTGGAATGTAAAGCAAGACAATATGTGGATCGTGTTGTCTAATTACTTACTTACTGCATGTGCTACGAAGACGAGGAACATGAAGACAAGTCTGTATATACACCGTGCTTTATTCGGACATAGCTCTGCATCTCTCGTCCAACATTTACTTACTTCTATGTGACGAAATGATATTGAAGTGCGTATTGCGCATTTGATTGCAGCTATGAGCACTTTGACAGTCCGTCATGTATCTATTACCATATCGAGAATATGAAGCAGCCGGATGCGGCACATTATCTTTGGGGATATGTTACAGTCGGGTACCTTTTTTAGAAGATTCCGCCATTTCAATTGCCCAATCTCTCACTCACCACCTCGCAGACTTGTTGATAGCGGAAGCATAGTAAATCGCTGTGCATGCTACCAATCTTCCGAAGAAGAAGAAAAGTAGCAGGTCCTCCGGTTAGCATTTCGATGGCAGGTAAGATGAGCCGGTACACTCCATGATCTTTCTTGTATGTGAAGACACGGAGATTCCTCCCATCGAGGGAAAACGCTTCATCAGTTCACACAAGTCACTATATTCTGAGACTGACATGTCAAGGAGGGAAAGGGAGGGGTCGACGTCGTTTGAAAAAGGGGAAATTGCAAACAGTATATTCCAGTTTCAATATTGAATGCATCGGACCAACGAACCCCAGACCACCTATCCATTCCATTTATCCAACCTAAGCGCTTGTATCCTATGCGTGAGCAATTGGCCTGCCTGATAGGCTCATGTTGGTTATGCCACTTGCTATTGAATAATCGCCGATCTCCCTCTCACCGACCAGGAACCAAAATGACCAATCCGCCTTTTCAAGAACCTCCAATTGACGGAATATTGGTCGAGCCTAGCTCCTATACACAAGAGTGAATATAACGGCAAAAGAAATAACAAAGGCAAGCCATGCTGTGGTTCGGGATATAGCTCCAACGAAATCAAACCGTCTACCCCGAACGCTCCTAATGGCATATAAAACTAAGCAGACCCTCGAGCCGCCATCCCTGCATCCGCCCGTAAAAAAGAGTAGGGTTATTGGAGAACGAAGCACGCTGGGAGATACGGTGAAGTGGTAATGAAGATGGATGCTAAAGGCAGGTATCAGGTGGAACGAGAAGCGCGAAGATGCCACCAAACGCCAATAACGCCGTGGAACGCCGTCTGTAGAAAAAATAAAATAAACGGTGTCGGCGAGTTATATCGACCATGAAACCCGCATTGAATTTGGGTGCCACCAACGAAAGCGATCCACTAATTTCATTATGTCGTGCAATGGCTTGAATTTTAGGATTGCTGGGAGCTCCGTAGAAGCTACCTCCTTTTTACTTCTTCAGCACCGCGTCATAGATGCTGAAGATACCACTGATAGCAGCGTGGGTTAGGATACCCTTGTAACCTCCATAGATAGCAGAATTAATACGCGCGATGGAAACCTCATTGACCCAGCCACCAAATGTGACACCTTGGCCGTATACCACGAACGAAATGATGGCTTTAACAATGCTGAAGGTCAGGGGATCGACAACAGCGTCAGGCACTTGAGAACCGCGACGCACGACGCGACCTTGGTGCGCCCCTGTCGTCATATTGATGAAATACCCAGCAATGCTCGGGAGGATGGTGCTAGTGAAAGCCCAGAGAAGTGCAGGGGACCAGAAGGACGAGGTAAGCAGCAAGAACATGTCAGGAACAAAGACCGGGTAGTCGCTGGTGCCAAGGAAGGAGAAGGCCGGGATAGTGAACGCGTATCTATCGGCCAGAATCTCCGGACGCAAGAAGTAAAGCTCGAAGGCAGAAATGGCGAAGAGCACAGAGGTCACGGTAGATAGGGTCTCGCGCGTTGCGTGCGTGGCCTCCGTGATGCCCGACTCCTTATACACAGACGCGACGCGGGTTCTCAACGCGACAGTAGAGCGGTCGACGGCTAAGGCAACATCGGCAGGCGTGGCGGGAAGTGGGATGCGACTCGCCAGTGATAATGCGCGTGCAGGTGTGTGCGCGATAGCCATCGAAGTAGTGCTAGGCTCCTCCTCGGAGCTACTGCACACATAATCAGCGAACCGCCAGGCGCGCGCAAGATAGCAATCGAAGGTGTCGCGGAGGGAACAGTACTTACTCAGTAACAGGCGCGGCGGGTTCTTCGATAACTTTTGTCACGCGACGCCTGGAGACCTTGAGCTTCTCGACTGGGCCGTCTATATCCTTCTTAATGGGCGAGCCGACGGTGCGAGCACGACTCGCGTAGTAGTTGGCCAGCTTGGGATCTAACTGGAAGGTGGCCGCATTCTCGGCGAGATACTCGTCGAGAACAAGCTCCAGCTCGACCTTCTTGAGTGAATCGTAGCTATGCCGGCGCGAGAAATGTTAGCCATATGCGCGTTGTCTTACGTGCTGATGATGCAATGACGCGTGGGATTTCGCGCTGGTGGACTGTCGCAGCCCGCATCCTTGGGGATTCGAAGGTGCATCGAGTATTTGAACGGCACGTCAATTGCATAGACCGATGCAAACGCGCCCAGGAAACGTGATTCGCATGCGCTCAAAAATCACAATTATTCAAGGCGAATTGGTTCTAACACGTACTTCTTTAGACCTGTATACTGTGCCAACTCGACGAGGTCAGTCTTGCGTTGCCTCTGCAGCCAACTATTTGCGCCCGACATCTTGTTTGGAGGGGATTCAGTTTTCTCGAAAAGTAGCGAAACAGGGTTCTATAACGTTCTTGATGGGTATCGGAGTGGTCGTGTGAAGTTTGCGACCAAAATGGCGTAAGTGTCGAGGCTATATACCAAGTAATGGCCTGCGGTAGACTGGGGGCCGGGTACGGGCGCTCTGATGTTTATATGGGTATGGTGTACGGTATATTTAAATGGAAGCTGATGGTGGCGCGTGTATAGTGTGTAAAAGGTGGTGAATGTTTTGACGGTGGATGAATGGGGAAAAGGCTGGGGCCGACGTTTTGATTGTTTATGTTTTCCTCTTGGAGAGTTGGGGAGCGCTTGATAGGCGCGTATAAGTAGAGATGTGGTGTAGGAACCGGAGTGTAGGCGTGAGCTATGTTTTTGCTTGATCGGGATGGGTCTTGAACGTTTGGGGAAAGACCCACGAACTGCCTTGAGTGAGTGCTCGCAGGACGGGGTGCCAGGGTCCATGAGGTCACCACAAATCAGCTAAGGTTAGTGTATGCAAGGAAGCCGAGATGCCGACTTTGGAGCTTGCGCATCCGCAAGGTTCAATGTTAAACTGCGTCTAGCTTCCTCATATGGATATGTATAGTTTACACTTATACCTACTGTCGTCTTAAGTTGTGAATTAGTACTTATGTGTATGCATATGCAGGTAAGTCTTCATCGAAGATAAGTAGGTTAAGTAAGGCGTCTGTGAGACCTATGCGCTTACACTTTATCAACGCTCGACAGCTTCATTTCTCAGCCATTCATGTGCCTGGCTAAGAGTCCCATGCGGTATTGGTTTTCTAATTGTTAGGACGAGGGACCCCATATACTGGCACACATGACTTTTTCTCGGCAATATCAAGTGGCATAGACAGAAAATCCGGGCGCTTTCTGGATCAAGTCTTGGCCAATTAGTTATGTTATGCCGTATCAGGTAGCTACTGGTAGAGGAGAGCTCTATTTCGCAGCTGTCATCCACCTACTTAGAAGAGGTAGGGAGGGTTAAACAAGATCCACAGTCACAAGACCTTGATGTATTAAGCTACCTAAGTTAATGTTGTGGCACATCTTTGGGATAGGTAGGTGTATGCTGTGGCAGCTACTCCCCGAAAGTGGGCCAATTGTACGCAATCGAGAGTAGGTCCCCCAGCTGACGCAGCCTGGAAATACCGACCCGTGAAAGAGTTGAGCATCATCATATTCATGACCACCTCGTCGTGGAATCTGTACTGACAGAACACGATAAACCCAATGCCATGGCTTTCTTCTCAAACATCAAGCACTTGCATCGCAACAATGTCGTCACTATTCGCAGCTCTCCATTGGCCGAGGTCTCCGGCGCGCTCGGCGATCTGGGCACACTCCTCCCGCTCATGATCACGCTTGCCGTGAATGGGTCCATCTCTCTTTCGACGACGCTCGTCTTCTCCGGTCTTTTCAACATCGCAACCGGCGTGGTTTTTGGGATTCCTTTGCCCGTGCAGCCTATGAAGGTAGTACAACCTATTTACCGCATAATATAAGCCCCTTCTAAAGAAGGCATTATACTTAGGCTTAGGCATGAAGATGTGACTAACATGCGCATCAGGCTATTGCAGCAGCGGCCATCGCCTCACACGCCTCTGAACGCGAAACTATGGCCGCCGGTAGTGTGACAGCCGGACTGGTACTGATCCTCAGTTTGACTGGCCTCCTCCGTTTTGTCACCAGAGTGATCCCTATCCCCGTCATCAAGGGCATCCAGTTCGGAGCTGGACTTTCTCTCGTAATTTCCGGGGGCTCATCTCTGTTACAAAAGCTGAGGCCTACCTGGGAACAGCCTCTTGACAACTACGTCTGGGCTTTTGCCGCCTTCCTGCTTCTCATACTGACTCAACGGCGTACACGTTTTCCTTTTGCGTTATTCATGTTCGTAGCCGGCGTAGTTATTGCCCTGATCCGTGTCGCTGTAAATCACGAGATGAATATGCCACAACTGCATATCTGGAATCCATATTTTATCTTGCCGAGATGGAGTGCCGACGCCATCGGCATGGGCGTCGCACAACTCCCTCTCACAACTCTCAACTCCGTCATTGCCGTCAGTGCACTCGCCTCTGATTTACTGCCCGACTTGCCGTCCCCGAGCGTAACAGCCGTTGGCATCAGTGTGGCAGTCATGAACTTGTCCGGGTGCTGGTTTGGTGCTATGCCTGTATGCCACGGATCTGGCGGGCTGGCCGCGCAGTATCGCTTTGGAGCACGCAGTGGAGCTAGCGTTATGCTTCTAGGACTATTTAAAGTCGTGCTTGGTGTCTTCTTCGGGGAGTCACTGCTTGATCTGTTGCAGACATTCCCGCGGAGCTTGTTGGGGATAATGGTCCTGGCTGCGGGCTTAGAGCTTGCCAGAGTAGGCCAAAGCCTCAATTACGGTGCCCCGGACTTGTGGGAGTCATCAGTCGAAGCGGACAATAGCGGAAGACATGGGAAACGCCATCGCAGTGTTAGCGACGAGGAGCGGACACAGAGATGGAACGTCATGCTTGTTACCACGGCAGGGATCTTGGCATTTAAGAATGATGCCGTTGGATTTATTGCCGGGATGTTGTGCCATTACGCCTATCGTTTGACGGAGTGGGCGGAGCTTAGATGGCGTGGACGTAGACACGGTTCATCTGAAAGGGCGCGGTTGTTAAATTCTTAGGGGTGGTTCAACGGATCGTTGATGTGAGGAAGATGGCAGATTTATCTTCATAATGACAACTCCATGTATAATAAGACTGATTTCTTGGTGGAGTACTCTGTAGACTGGAGTGCATGTCGGTTATGGACAACAGAGCTGAACCAGCGAGATGTCTATGAAAAATAAGATTTACACGTTTACATTACTTGATGATGCTTCTGGTAAAGCTACCTATATATAGAAAAAGGCGATTCTATGCAGCAAAGCGTAAAGACTTACGATTTATTGCTTTTAGGTACTGAAAAGAGAACTGTGTGAGATAATGCAACGAACAGAACGAACCTTAAATTGAGGACTACTGTGTAAAGGATTAATTAGCTGGAATTCTTTGTGTATGAGGCAGTCATCGACTATCTACTAATTAGCGGAAGACTTGAAAACAGGTAGGTTACGAAGGTGATGTGCTGGCTGCCACCAAGCTGCAAATATCAAGGTACCTGTTGAGGGTACCCGGCAAGGTGACTGGCGGGCCAGTCATTAGCTTGCTCTGATCCGGCACGTGGTAGCTTCACTCGGAGATAGTGGGTGCTCCATTTCAACCAAGTTCTTAGCGATCATGACAAACCCAGAATCAACTTTTTTGGCTCTTCTGAATTTGTGCTCTATTCAAGAAATAAGAAACATGAAATTTCCAAAAGAGAGATGTTTGCCCGCTACCGCGATTAAATATCGAGTACGAAATAGATATCCATGTAAATGGTCAAAACATGCCTAAGATAGCTTGAGTGGAATTGCAGCTGCTGGCGCAGCCAATCATACATTCACATATGACCTGCAAACAAGTCTAAAGAGGGGGAATAGCTTTAGCGTCAGATTCACGGAGCGAGCCTTGCCATTACAGAGCTAGTGTAACCAAAAAGGAGTCCCTGCCGGCTGCGCCCATCTGGCCGATTTTTTCTTACCAAGTCCTGATCCAAGAGACACGGGCAGGCGGTGACAATTCTACTCTCTCTTCCGCCGACCGAACTGCCCAATTGCCGGTCTATCTAATCGCATCGCGCATTGTCCGCATTGTCCACTGCCATGTCTGCACGTACAATCCTTGAACTCCTCCGTGCCAGCGACACCATTTCTTACACGTACCCAAGACGAACGAGCTGTCTCTCACCGACTAGCGATGACTTCGTCCAATGCTGCCCCGACCGATGAAGGTCGTGCAGCCGCCGCGAGCGCCACCACCTCCCCACCGCCCGCTGCAGCGAACCCCCCGAGTCCACGGACGCCTGCGCCTACCGACCGAGATGCCTCTGGCGCCACTCTCACGGTGTCTGACGCGCCCAATGCCGAATCAAAGCCTATGCCAGATACGCAAGCAACTACCAACCCACCACCAGACATGATACACGAGATCGAGGCTGTTGGTTCACGGCCTTTCGCTGCGGACCTCTATAGCCAGATGGCGCCTGAGCAAGCTTCGAACGAAACCAGCACCGATTTCCCCATACCCTCCCCACCCACTGTCTCGCCGTTGTCGACTCCAGCAGCCACTCACGTTAACGTAGACGACAACCTCACCGACGATGCCCTAGCCAGGTTGACTGCCGACGTCCCACCTCTCTCATTAGCCCGAGACTCTCCGATATTCCGCAGCGGCATGTTTGGCCCTCCACAGCCGGCGAATCCAAGAACCTTGTCTGCCTCAGAGGGGATGGAGCTTGACGAACCCTTCATGCCAGACGCATCATTCTACCAGCGACGCAGCCAGGTCCAGGCCATTGCGACCACAGACCCCGATCCGCATGGCGCCGACTACTCATCGCATGGCATACTATCCGGCATGCGCCTCTCTCAGGGGAGCATAGACCCGAGTGCCTACATCATGAACCTTGCCGCCCAGGCCACACTCTTTCACGATCACGGCCCTTCTAGCATCCACCCTTCTGCCGTTTCATTGCACTCCTTTACCCAAGAGAGTGATGTAATCACAGGAAGTGCAGAAGCCACGTCTACAAATGAAAGCCAGCAGCTGGAATCTTTCGCGCGAATAGAGTTTGCCGATAGTACCTTTCAAATGACTACTTACGCCGTTATCATTGGCCGCGACAAGGCAGCTATGGAACAGGCGAGAGCCGATGAGAGGAGGGAGGCAGCTTACAGACGCAAATGCGAAGACAATGAAAGAAACGGATTACCGCCGCCTACACCCGTCATGTACGACAGAGGCAAGTTTAGTAAATCTTATGTTAGTGAAGAGGGTGGCATGCTAGGGCCTGAACACTCGGATATAGAAGGTGTCAAACCAGCCAAGAGACGCCGTCCAAGCTCTGCCGCCCAAGCCGCCGCTGACGAACAGAACATTTCGGGCAATCACGTGCAATCGAACCGACAATATGTGTCGCATACACCAGGAGCTGCTGCGGTGGATTTGGGGGCTTTGCAACCTTCCCCTGGGCACATACCATTCATAGGCATACATTCCCCTGGTCCAGACATTGCCAGCAAAACACGCGGTATCTCCAGACAACATCTCAAAATTCAATTCAGCAAGAAGAGGGGTGTCTTCGAAGGAATCGCTCTGCATAAGAATGGCTTCTTTTGCGAAGACGTCTTGTACGGGTTAGATCAGCCGGCGACATTAAGAAGCGGTGACCGACTGCAAATCAAGGATGTCGAGTTTTACTTCGTTATCAACGGCGTCCAGGCTGGAATGTCTGGTGGCGAGGATGAAGACGTCGCATCAAACAAGCGTATGTCGGTTGGTGGCAAAGAGATGAGTCTCGATTTCGAGCATTCCGACCATGAAAACTTTAGAGACACCAGTGAGGAACTGTCCGATGTGGAAAATATCCCGGCTCCAGCCATTGAGGAGCGTGGTGAAAGGGTTCCGGAATCGATACCGCAACCAGCACCAGCAATAGCCCCAGTACCAGCGCCTGTACCAGCGCCAGTATCGGTATCAGTAGTAGTAGCAGAATCAGAACCGGAGCCGGAGCCGGAGCTGGATCTGGAGCTAGAGCTGGATCTGGAGCTGGAGCTGGAGTCGGAAGCTACTGGGGCTCAATCCGTTGCCAGAGACGAATTTATTTCCCCCGAGATTATCAAACATGAGTTGGATATGCTGGGCGAACTGCCACCTGAATTTGCGATGCCGGAAATCCCTAGGCGCCGAGGACCCGGACGGCCACCTAAGGACGGGATTATGTCAAAGAGAGAACGTAGGATGCTTAAGAAGCAATTGCAAGAGACCTCGAAGAAAACTCTACCCCAAGATCCACAGGAGGAGAAAATCAAGCGCCCCGTTGGTCGCCCCCGGAAGAATCCTGCCCCGGAAGATGGTGAGCGGCTAGAAAAGCGCAAATATAACAAGAAGCAGAGACCAGATGGCGAGGAAGGATCCGATATAGAGAGACGGATCAAGGAGAAGAAAGACAAGAAAGTTCGACCTAAGTCGCCACCCTTGGATCTTCGAGTAGAGGATTATACCCACGAACAGCTTCAGAAACCGACTAAAAATTACGGTGTTTTGATTGACGAAGCTCTTACCAATGGTCCACCGGACGGGTTGACACTCAAGCAGATTTATAAAAGAATTACTGCAAGATACCCCTGGTTCTTCTTCAGCGCAGAGACAAAGGGGTGGGAGAGTAGCGTCCGCCACAACTTGATTGGTAACGAAGCTTTTAAGAAGGATGAAGAGACTGGCCTTTGGTCTCGTGTGCCGGGAGTCGAGTTAGACGCTGGCAAGAAGCGTAAGGCTAGCTCACCAGATCGGCACCTTGGACCATCACATCTTCATTCGCACCTATCCCATCCACCATATTATCAAAATGGCCCTTATGCGAATCCTGGCAGCGTTTCGTATGCCCATGGGCTCCCGAATTATTCTACTGAACAAAAGCCCTCCCAGCCTACTTATGCCCCCACTGGACAAAATGCGCAGCTCCATACAACTCCCTCACAGCCCACAACCCAGGCAGTATATGCACCCCATGTACCGGCACCAGCACAACTACCTCCTGGCTACGGTAGCCTAGCTGCGCCGCGTCCGTCAAATACGCCTCAGCAGAGCACCTACAGCTCTCCTTACGCACGCCCACCACCTCCTTCTAACCCACCGGCTAAAGCAGAACCAAACTTAGCAAACGGCCAAGCTCCTACCGCGCCGTCAACTTCACGGTCGGCAGCGCCTGCACAGCAGCATCAACCAAGACCCAGTGTTGCTAGTGCGGGGCCTAGAGAACAGCTATCACCGGATATTGAGAGAGCCATCGTACAATTCAGTGCCAACATGTTAAACGTTATATCCAAACAGACGCCGCATGCCGCAGCAATCATTGAAGCCGCTGCTAACCGAGTTCGGGGGCTGCCAGTGCAAAACAGAGTCCCAGGTTTCGATTCAGTTGAGACTACTCTTATCAACGCAATGCAAGGGATGATCAGAGACATGAAGCAAAAGCACCAGCATACCATATCAGCCTCTCCGGCTCCTAGTGCTCCTGTGCAGACGAGTTCAACGCCAAGTCCTGCACCACCCAACACCGCTGAGGCTGAGATACAACGACGACTCAGAAATTTCCGGGAGAGTATGGTTTCGGCGCTTAAGACGAAGACGGATAAGGCTGAAATTATCGTGGATTCTGCAATCAACCGTGCTCGAGGCTTACCGCACGCCGGCAAGATTCCTGGCTGGGAGGAGGCAGATAATCTAATGGTCAAGTCTGTCACTCAAATAATCGCCGAAGCTCGCAGTGCGCATAGCCTTCAACTCCAAAATGCTTCGCCTACGCCGGCAAATACGAGTCGAACGCCGGTTTCACAGCCACCACAACCAGCTCTCCGTACGGAACCGTCTACTTCCATGGCGTCTGTTCGTGCCCCCATTACGTCTGCAGGACTGCACATGCCCCCTAAGAATTCAACATCCGCCACTCCAAACACTCCAAACACTCATTCATCGGCTTCAAGTGTCACGAACCAAAACTCCCTGTTAGGAGCCCGGCCCAATATGCCACTTCAACGCCCCTCTCCCGTCGCCCTTTCGCGACCCCCAACGACGGGTCCGATGGCTCGTCCAACGAGTTTCCAGAGGGAGCCAGCAGCAGCCTCAGCGATGCCGTCTGCTGCCGCGCCTGCCATGCCACGGCCTAACGTTTCTAGTCCTGCTCCTCCTAGTGCAGGTGTACTTGACCAGATCACTGGTCACAAGAGGTTCACGGATGAGGCGTTTCACAAGACCCATGGTGTCAATAGCAATATGACCACTACCAGCTTTATTGGTAATAATAATGCTCCTCTGGGCAATATCGCAAAAAATCTTCCTGCTAGCACAGCCGGTAGCTCGTCCATCATAAAGACTATCTCATCGGGCGTAGCGGCAAGCAATATAGTGAACGGCCCGGCGAGTAATGTGATTAGTAATACGGCAAGCAAGGCAGCCAGTAATACAACGAGTAACGCAACAAGTAACGCAGCAAGCAATAGAGCGGGCGATCTGGCGGCCAACCCGACAAACACTATGTCAAGCAACACGACAAGCAATCCCACAAGCAGCGTGACAACCAACACAGCGAGCAACCCATCAAACGCTATGTCAAGCAGAATGACGAGCAACCCAATGAGTAGCGGGGCAACCAATACGGCGAGCAATTCGACAAGTAGTACGCCAAACGTTGTGACGAGCGTCCCGACGAGTAGTGTACCAAGCAATGGGGCGAACCACTCGACAAGCAGCGCGCCTGCCAATATACCAAGCTACCCGACAAGCGGGGGTCCAAGCACTGTATCAAGCGGTATCACAGCTAACCAAACTGGTATTGTTTCGGGTACAAGCAACGTTGGTCTCACAAAAAGTAGTACGGCTGAGAACGCAAGCGGCGGCACACCGAAAGTTACTACAGGTCATATCCCGAGCATTAGCGCAAGCAACCCTAGCGGCAACATCACTTCCAAGATTGCTCCAATTGATGTCGCGAATTGTACTACTGCCGCTACTAAGGTCGGCACGACGGGGGGCGCACCAGATGCCAACTTGAGCCTCGCCCCGGAGCGGCATCGGGGTGAAGTCACGAGCACGGACAGAAGCATCACCGCTGGCGCCAATGTCAGTCATGTCACTAGTGGTCATCTGGGTAGTACCGCTGGTGCTCAGAACAGCAACAATGTTGGGGAGAGTGTGAACAGTAAGATGGGAAATGACAAAGGTGTTCTCAGCAAAGTTTCCGCTACGGAGCATCATGAGCCAATGGCTTCGAAGGGGCCAACACTCATCCACAACATGTCCAGCCCTGCACCACCGAGTGCCGGGGTTGTGGATCAAATTGCTGGTCACAAGCGATCCCTAGATGAAGGGCCAGGCAGTGCGAATGCAGAGCAGCCCGAGCCCAAAAGGCTTGGAGTTTCCCCCGTTTAATATACAGTTGGAATGTTTCCTCCGTGGTGGGAAATACTGAGTTACAGTCACCAGTCATCTGCATAGCACGTGTTGGCGAATGAATGATCAAACGAGTTACGAATTGCATTGCATAAGGACTTTCACCGGGTTTAAAAGCGGCTGTCTTGGAGTCGCTGGAACATGCCTACTATAATAGGTGGATGGGTCAAGGGGCGGCGTTCCAAGGTTGACCAGCTATTATAGCGGAAAGGCAGGTACACAGCTGAATAAGGCTGTTGTGAGATACCATTTCATAAATATAAGATATTATACACGCGAAGCATGAAAGGATGCATAATAGATCACGAGTTTTTTCACTGTTTATTTCGAGTTTTGTAGGTGCAAAAGCTCAGTTATATTGTTTAAGGTAAACATGATTTGCTACATGGCGTCTTTACGCATTTGATAAGCCAAAGTGATATAGCCACACATATCTTGTCCGATCGTTCGTAAGTGCCATAAATCGGGCAAGTAGCTCCAGACGTGCAATCTCGTGATCTAAGTATCTATTTGGTGGCTCGCATATTTGACGCGGGGTGAAGGGTTCTGCTACTTAGCCTAGTTAGACTTCACAGGAATGTGCTTATTCATGATACGCCTATTTAAGATATGAGATCAAAAGTTAAATAAACTACATACAAAAACACTACCATGCGGTTCTGCGCATTTAGGTCATTACAGTAGGTATCGGAGGGTCTGGCTTGACCCATGCAGGAGATGATTCAGATGCTTACAATGTTATAGCCATTTTAACGCCACGTACAGTCTTCCGTAGTCTATCCGCTTAGCAAGGTAATTTCTCAGAATCCGGAACCCTTGTCCTTGTCCTCTCCCAATTCTTAAGCCGCGTCATGCGCTCAGCTTCGACTCAAGCCATTTCGCAAACCGAACCGTCGGCATGTCAACTGCACGCCAGAATATGTCTGCAGCCCATATTACGAGAGGGATATTGATAAGAGCCGCGAGAGCCGCGCCACTCTTGTATGCCGGATCCTCTGTGCCAGTGATTCCCCAGGCCCACCGCTGAACCGGGAAGCCTACGACATGTGTTACGGGCCCGTGCATCAGATAAATAGCATAACTTAGATGGCCCAGGTACTGGATGATCGGAAGCTCGAAAAAGTGCTGCCAACCCCGCGACCGCGCCGCGCAAAATACGAACAGACAGGCGCCCATGACCTGCCAGAAGCGGTATTTCTCCGTGAACCATGTCGGGATCAGGGAGCCGAGATATCTCCAGCCCGGCACGTTCCATGGTCCCGCGTCTGGGCAAGAGAGGAGGTACAGCGCAAAGACGGAGACGAGGGTCCAGAAAGAATCACCCATAGACCGCTGCCGTGAAGGAGACGGGCTCGGGTTCGTCTTCTCGTCGAGCGGGAGTTGTAGGGTGGGCTGCGATGATGCTGGTCCCGCACTCGTTCCACGGCCGTCGTGCCCCTCGTGTGCGTTGCGTCTCAAATCCAGCTCCGCGATCGTCATACCCGCGAGGAAGAGCAGCATCTCCCATCTATCGTTCCGCAGCACGAACCACGCCAGTCCGCCCACTATCGCGAGCCTGACGTTCTCCCGCAGCCGCGCAGTCCCCACGAGGATGAGGAAGAGCACCATCGAGCACCGGAACTCGAGGGGGATCGTCCATAGGTGGACGTCGTACTGCGTCGAGCCGGCATGGGTTGCCCAGCTCCAGATATGGACGAACGCCCACATCTCGTGTGCCCAATGCGTCAGCTGGGCAGACAGCGTCTCCAGACGTACGGGATGGTGTTCGATTACGTTTCGGACAAATGTGCGGTCTGTGGTGAACTCTCTCGTCCCCTCGTAGGCACCTACGTTCAGCAGGAGAGCTACGCCCAGCGTGGAAATTAAGGGCGGGAGGTACAGTCGGAAGAAGCGCCGGAAGACGAGCGAGGAGGTCGTCCGCGCGAAGGCCTCGGAATTTCGCCTACGGGCGAGCTGAAGCGGTCGTAGGGAGAGCGCATAGCCCGATATCACGAAGAATACGCAGACCATCGACGGCCCGCTGTATAATAACCGCACGAAGGGTAGCCGCCAGAGCGAGGTCCATTTCGACGTCGTCGTCGGCGGAGGAGGAGGCGCGTCTGAGTCTGAAGGCGGAGGGGGAAGCCAATTGTACCCCTCGGCGATGAAGAAGGCTGTGTAGAAGTAGTGGCAGAAGAACACGAAGAACGCGGCCAGCCCTCGCATGCCGTCGAGGTATGCCGTCGGGCTCAGCGTTTTCACGCCCCCGCTACCACCACCACAATTGCTGGTACTACTGCTGCTCCGGCGATCCCGCGCCGGTGAGAATCGGTAGTGTGTGAAGCTCGGTAAGAGGAAGACGGCCGTCCGTCGTAGGATCAGATTCGAGTAGGCCCTCGTCGTGGCCGCCCAGCGGACGCCCCCGAAGCGGGCTTCGACTTCGCCCCAGATGCTGCTGCCATCGCTCTCCGTGTCGGAGCTCGAGGGCGACCGCACCTCGTGGAAGAGCGCGCCGCGCTTCTCTTCCTCTATCGGCGGCATCTTGAAAGATACGGATCTGCCCATCGTCTCGAACGATTAGCGTCCCAGGGCACGACCCGCCCCAAGCAGATAAAGAGCTGGCTTTAATGGTCCGGCTTTATCTGTACATCGGTTACGGTTTACGATACACAGGACTTCGTTCGAGTAAGGTGCACAGCGTAGGTCTCAAATCGTCTATCGTCTGTACGCTGGGATCACGATTGTATCACACCATATAGGTATATTCACCATAGCACGATGATGGGAAAAAAACCAAACCGTAGAAGACAAATCGAATAAGACAAGTATGTAGAGTTCGGTGAGTCGCCATGAATGAATGGTCTTTTCTGGATACAACCCCAGCAGCCTACTACCTTCATCCAATACTTTACCTCATGTTGAACGGTCCAGCCGAAATGAAACTCCTGAGTTGTCCTCCGTTGCAGATCACGCGCGACCCTGTTTATAGACCACAACGAGTGAATAAATGGCGAGTAATCGAGCGATCGGCAGTCGCACTATGTTTATCATCATAGAGATTTTTGTCCTAATATTTGGACCTTCACAATGGACCCCGTATTTATGTTCTATTCTTCTCGTTTCATGATCGTACGCAGTATTCTTGCACTGGGTCACGTCATCTCCTCTTACACTACCCCCTGTGGCAGTGTTCTGGTTTTTTTTCGGGTCACTGATTCAAGATACCTCCACATGATATCCATTTTGGGGAATATATATGGTCTTCTCAGCTCTTGGCAGACCTAAGATCTTTTGTTGTTGTATCTTTTTCAGCACTTTTATTAGAGCTTCGTCTCTTCAAGTTGCTCGTTGAGTATATATATACCTAGCCTACAACATCTAGAGAGGGTTGTAGGTGGTTCGTCTATTACCTTGAAAACTGTGATAAGTTGATCCGTTGTTAAATGAATACAATGGAAAAGGTCTGCGTGGGGGTTCTTGAGACCCTTTGCATGGCATCCAACTATCCAATTAGTCTTGCATGATACTCCGCTGCAACAGACTAAAACATGTCTAAGTGTAGTTGAATTACGTGCGTTATCCCTACTGTGGTGGAACAGTATGTACTATGTAGTGTGTAGCCACCATCTATTACACTGCAGTTACTCGACGCAGGTACACGCCATATCGCAAAGTCGGGTAACAGGCCGTATGACCTCCCCTGAGGTAAGCAGATAAGATCAACAACGGTGACTCGCGAAAGCAGGGAAATTTGCAACATGGGGAGTTTGGTCATCCCATCCCGACCTCTATCGTGGCCCGGTCGCGTCGCAGGTCTTGGCGTGATCGGCACCAGAGCCGCCAAAATGTGAATGACAGGACGCGATGATCTCTCTGGGGGCCAATGCCGCGTGTTGCAGATCTTCATCGGTCCGCATTCGTATTGAAACATATGGTGTATGGCCTTAGACTTGCGGTCAGCGAGCTGTAAGCATCGATCAACAAGTACAAGTATATGGTGATGCCTTAATGTATAACTATCTGGCGTTGAGTGTGCAAAGTTCCTCTTAGACAGCGCAATTATATACCTTGAAGTAGTCACCCTTGCAAAATCACCGGCTAAAGACGGTAACATACTGGTCATCTCGCATCGCCGTTATCAGAAACACGCGCGCACACATGCCCCGAAGCAGCCATGAGGTTGTTTATAATGGATCATTCACATTATCAATACTACATAATACAAACTATCTCGTAAGCTCGTACACCACCACATGACCCGCGAAGCACACAACCAAACTGCGCTCACCCCTAGAAAGGCGAAGTAGCATTGCTGATGCCGCTGTAGTAGTTGATCCACTTGTAGATCTCGGTGTGCCAGACCAGGCTGTTCTCCGCGTTCAGGACCCAGTGGTTCTCGTCGGGGAAGCTGAGGAGGCGGGACGGCACGCCCCTGGTCTGGAGCAGGTTGAAGAGCAGGATGCCCTCGCTGATGGGGAGGCGGAAGTCCTTCTCGTTGTGCACGACGAAGTGCGGCGTCGCCCACTGGTCGACGTACATGGCCGGGTTCCACTCCCAGTACGGCGACGTCTTCTCGAAGCCCGTGCTGTTGAACGGGCCGCTGAAGTCGTGGTTCATGAACCACAGCTCCTCGCTCGCGTACTGGTTCAGCGTCGACGTGACGCCGTCGTGCGTCACGAGGGCCTTGAACCAGCGACCCATCTCGTGACCTTGCATCCTGTTTACCCTCGCGTGTTAGCGTCGGCTGTACGAGAATTGTCTCTTTATAATTTCGGAGTGACGTGACATGATTCTCGACTTACCAGTTCGTCATGTATCCTCCAAAGGAAGCTCCGGCTTCGATACCGCACGAAGTATCAACGTAGTCGAGCGTGCTGTTGACGTACTTCCATGCGTGTACCAGATCCCAGTACGGGTATGAACCCCATCGTCCCTGGACAGAGTCGGTGAGGTTCTGGCCCCAGCCGGAGCTGGCCGTCGGGTTCGGTGCGATGACGACGTAGCCCTGGTCAGCCCACGTCTTGAAGTTCCATCTTGTCGACCAGGAATTGAAGTGTGCGCCCTGGGGACCACCATGGGAGATGAAGGCCAAGGGGTACTTCTTGTCCTTGGAGAAACCCTCGGGGTAGATGATCCACGCCTGCTGATCAGTCTCGGAGGAGTTGGTCGAGTAGTAGAACTCGGAAACATCCTCGGGTCCGAGACCCTTCAGACCGGGGTCGACTTTGTTGGCTTGGAAGTAGGTCTTGACGTCGCCCTTCGGCGTGACGCTGTAAATGTCGCGGCTGGTCCAGATCTTGGAGTCGGAGACGAGCAGGTTGCCGTTAGGCATGGCGTAGAAGCCAGCAGGCACACCCTCGTTTGTGATGTTCTTAGGTACGTATTTCTCGCCGGCGGTCAAAGGGATGGGGAAGATACGCTCGCGGCCGAGATCAGGAGCAGAGACGTAGACAGATTTAGAGTCTGGCGCCCAAGCAAGCCCATCTGGCGTCCGGTCCCACTTACCGGCAAGGCGCGTAACGTCGAAGTTCTTCTTGTCCACGTTGGCGACGTAGACACTGCTACGGTCTGACTCGTACGCAATGCCATACATCTGAATATACGCGATCTTCTTTCCGTCGGGAGAGAAGCGAGGAACGACAGTGGCTCCCTGGGTCTCAGGATACTTAGTGCTTCCACGAGCTTGGATTGGCACGACGTCTTTCGCAGTGCCGTCGAAGGGGACGTAGTAGATCACGTCGGATGTATAGTTTGCCAGAGGCAGGGTCGTGTCCTTGGTTAGGAAGACAACACCACTACCATCAGGCGAAATGTCATAGTCGCTCTCGTCGCTCTGGTCGTAAGGAGACTCGGCACAAGTGACGTTGCAGATGCCGGTCACGTAGTTAGTGAGTTTGCCAGAGAGTGTGTAGGAGCCATGGCTGCTCTTCAGCACACCACCAAAGACGGCATTTTTCTCTGGCGTTAGCCAAGTATCCCAGTGACGAACGTAGATAGAGTCGTACAGCCTAGCCGTGCTGGCAGGCGTCTCCGCGAGGTTCTCGTTATACGCTGTACCATTGGGATAGGCCTTGGTATAGAAAAGGAAGTGGATATCTCCCGATTTCGTCTGGACAGCCTTGAGTCCCGAGTAGGGAGCGGGAAAGGAAGTGACGAGCTTGGCGCTCTTGAGGTCGTTGGCATCAGCTGAGTAAAGACTAATACCACCATCGTCCTCCGCGTTTGTCCCATTGATGTACAGAATGCTCGTATCTTTAGGACCGACGAAGGCAACTTCCGAAATGTCGGAGCCGCCATACCACTGTGAGATCTTGCCTGTCTTGAGATCCAACTTGTTCCACCACGAGGCATGTTCCTTGGTCTCGAAAGTGTAGTTGGACACACTGAAAAGCGCGAAATCCTGTAGATTTGTTAGTCTTGGGATTGCTCTCTAAACACACAAGTTGACGGCCTGCCACTGACACCTGATGGGTTGGGTCGCGCATCGCTATACCGATTCGCTGACAGCATGAGCTCCGGCGTGATGGCCAGGGCCCGAGGCAAGACGGCCAAAGCGGCCGCCACCAACGATTGCGACTTCATCTTGGGCGGGCGTTATCAATTGACCAACGAGTGAGCAATAAGACAGTACGCAAAAGCCTACCAAGAAGGTCGGGAGGGCAAGTAGAGCTGCAGCACGCGGGGACGATGACGCTTTAAAAGCTCCCACGACAAAGGACGATCAGCATGGGAAGCTCCAGTCTAGGCAATACTCCGTAAGTAAGCTCATCTGGGCGCCCAGAGCTCGTGTGGCGTGGGGCGAACCGTTCCCCGGTCCTTCATCGCGAGCTACCTACTTATACCAGTACTACACTAGACCAACCGGGTAAGTTCATCGACGATAGATAATGAGAGACCTGCATGGTTAGCAAGGTTAGCAGGCTACGATGTGATGTGACCTGCGCTATGTTTACGTCGTATCGGCCATGCAGCCCTGTCCGGGGCCTTGTGCCACCACGCTGGGAACAGCCGAGAGCTTCCAATTGCTATGGAAGCGAGGGATAATGGATGATGGGATGATGAACGGGCTGGGGCATGCTGGGGTTCGTTAATCAGGACCCTGCCTGGACCGTTGCTTACGATGAAAGAGGCAGGTGGTTATAGACATCCACTGATAAGTCTAGAGCGGTAAGAACGCCGCAATTACACATGGAGTAACAAACACAGACAGATTTGAGAATCGCCTCTTCTTGAACGCACTGTACGTATCAACTCACTTTTCATCAAGGCGACAAGACTTTCGCTAAGCATGAGAGGTGATGGTGAGGTTTTCGAAAAGTAAACAAACAAGACCCCTCTATAAGTCAATAGATACGGAATGAATTTGTCCGATGCCTCGCTTGCCAATCTCTTGCTTCTAACCTTAGTGTACTATTGACGTCAGCAAGGCCGTCGTTGGTGTTGCCTTGAGGCTTGGGGGCTTGGCATTTCGTTGTAGCGACAAAGTACCGTACTGTAAGCTGCAAAGATGCGATTCTGGTGCAAAAGGTGTAATGGTTGGGTTGGAATACCCACCAGTAGGGAACCACCAAAATCTAGAACCTCGCATGAGGGGGTCGGAACGCAGCTCTACCAAAATCTCAGCTCTTCAACGGGGCAGCCAAGATGAGCTTGTTTTCAAAGCAAGTCTAGTGTAGTTCAGAGAATAAAAAACTTTCTTCATCTCATCTACTCACTTTCTTAGCGCATAGCATATCTATCGACTTCCTACACTGGGATAGCGCCGTCCCATACACGAACGTCAGTATGCGGTAATCCCTTAGTATAAGACAACTTCGAAGCTTCTTGATGATGAACATAAATCCGGAAGGTCGGGGCGCCAAGCGGCACCGGTCGTGGCGTGATGTGACGTTTTGTATACTGTAGTTAGCAGTCTACTTTTCAGCTTATATCCAGCTCGCGATGCCCACCGCCTTTTAAGTATCCTTGCATCATTATACATAATATCCGGCGGAAGTCTACCTACTACTAGTACAACATTTGTTCATAAAACTCATAACGTTATTACAGTATTTACTCGGCTACAGAGTAAGTAGATAGCTAACACCTCTACCAGCTCAGATCCACGTATTTGGAATATAGTCAGATGTCCTATAGTGTACTTCTCCGCACGAGGATGTTGAGATTCGACAATCATGATAGGCTGAGAGCCGAGCCATGTAAACACGCCCCGCTTCCGGTTAGATTGTCGAGGATTGTTTACTTAAACACCGCATGTATGCATGCTCGCCACCTGGGTAATTATCCGCCCAGCGCTGCCGTGACCTATGTACATATAACTACTCTGTGCTACCGTAACCCGTCCGTTGCATGTAAGATCCCGGGTCAGAGCTGGATGGAAGATAGCTTTACTACGGAGTACCAATACAGCTATAATGTTGATCGTGTCCATTCACTGGTTAATGCATAACCTCCGCATGTGGCGATTGGGTCATAGCAACATACACGCTTCAAGATCTACTCATTTCGTCCACGTATAACACCCACGGACAATTGATTTTGCCTCATCCTTTCGTCCCCTCTACCGCTAGTTAGTGGCACACTATTCGCGAGTTAGGGGAAAAGAGATGGCGACCTTAGAAAAGTAATTCAACAAAAGGGTAAACCCACAAGTCGCTAACTGTGCTGCTACGGCATGGATGGCTTCATGTAAGCTTTCAAGGTTCTCTTAGGCCTCGACATACGACAAATTGTGCCTCATACACTTGCGGGGTTAAAGTCTAATATGCATGACAGTTAGGTATCTTTATTATCCCTTTGAATGTGGCTTCGGCTCCGTGACTTAAAAGTGGAATAATGGGGCCGCTCGCACAGCTAGATATATCCAATAAAACAGTAAAACAATGCTCGGATAATATAATTATTGGATGATCTAGCTGTGCGAGCGGCCCCGCTATTCCACTTTTTAAGTCATGGAGCCGAAGCCACATTCAAAGGGATAAGCAACGCAAGTTACCTATCTAAACCCTGCATTCGCCCCAAAGCGGCGTTTCTTTTTTATCCCGAAACAAACCGGTATCCTCAAACGCCTGAGCCTCCGTCAAATGCGATGCTACGAAAATGACAACGCCGAGCAAGCTTTCGCCACCAACAATCGATTAGGACATAATCTATAATCTGTTTTGTCGTTCCCGCTCGACCTCGTACATGAAGTCGAAGTATCCCTTGTCAAAGTGGTGTACTCGTACGTAACCATCCTCTCCACCACTCGCGTAGCTCTTTCCTGTGGGGTCTGCCGCTACCGTGTTCTGGTGTCCAAGTCAGCTTCCTGTTGTGATGTTCATACGTTTGTCTTGGCTGTTGACACAACCAAGTTTTGGAGAGCTTCGAAAACTTACTAGAGGTCCAAAATGGCCTCTTACACGACCAATCTCATCCTCGAAAATTTTGTGATAAAATCGCGCCTCGAATTTACCCTGTCGCGCAGCGGTAGTTGTGACATCCATAGCAGCCTGACCACCACCTAGGATCACATAGTCCTTCTTGGGGGTGATACATGCACTGTTAAGGGGTGTGTCGGAGGGGTAGGTCTTAAGAAGTTCGAGATCTCGAGCAGCCATCAACTTGGATGTCTTGTCCTTTGAGGCGGTAATGAAATATGTTCGGTCCGGCGACCATTGCAAGTCTGTAACTTGCATGTTGAGCTCGTGGATGGGGATGTTGTCAATCAGCTCGCCAGTCTGTCCACCGCCACGCAGTCAGTAAAGCAACCACCACGAACGGCGACAGGCATTCGTCGTACCTTAGCGTCGTATTGAGAGACGGAGCCATCCTCGTGTCCAGCGATTATGTACTTGGATAGGTAGCTCCAGCCAGCAACAGTAGCCTTGCTCTCGTCGCAAACAATGGTCAAATCGCGCTCGTCACTCTGTTCGGCGTTGACGTCGGGAACGATGGGGAAGACGAAGATGGTACCCAGATGGCCCATACGCTTCTCAGTGACACCCAGGAGTTGAAGTCCGTCAGGGCTGAATTCGACGCGCTTGACGGCAGTTGGGAATTCCCAGGTCTTGAGCAGACGGCCGGTCTTGATCTCCCATAGCCGCATGGTGTTGTCGGCGCTGCCGCTCACGATCATGGTGGAGGTGGGATCGACGTCGACGGTCCAGATGGCACCCTGGTGGCCCTTGTAGGTGCCAAGGCGCTCGCCATTGTGGGCATACCAGGCACAGATCTGCTGGTCCTTGGAGACGGAGAAGAGAAGGTCGCCGTCGGGATTAAATCTGCGCGCCCTTCGTTAGTAGGAGAGGCGGTCGCGGGGTATCTGGAGCTGGTGTACTTGATCTGGGTCAGGGCACGTTCCTGTCGACGGAATATATTAGCAATATTCCTTTGCGCACAGTATCGGGCTGCGCGTGCGGTTGGCAGGTACTCACATGGCCCGAAAGAAGAATAGGCCTCATGATGGCGGTGTTTGGTTGTCGACTTCTCGGGGGTGGGAGCGTCACCAGCGATCGTGGGGTTGGTGGGCTTTTGAAAGGTTTGTGCGTGCACGTGATGATAAGCCGAAAGTGCGTCCCAACTGGCAGCGTGGTGTAGGTGTAGAGTGTGGAGGCGAAGAGGTGCCAGGGGGATTGACTCACTAAACCTTGTCGACTTTCAGCGCATCTATCTCCCTGTATGCTTAAATACAGTTTACCTAACTAAGGCTTAATACTAGGACTTTTTCCAGGGAACTAACTTCTACATGTACTGTACACTAACTATTGCAAGCGACTTGAATGTAACTTTTAAGGTTGTAATAGAGATGAGATGGGTAATTAGCGTAGAATACATTCCCAGTCACCTAAGAACGTGGTTATTATTCAAGTAGGCTCCGTAGAACAGTAGTGCTTCTAAGAGTCAGGTAGCAAAGTGCAGTCTTCCTGTTCTGTTACAGTTGTTAGGTAACTACAAGCTGTTCTAGTCGCCGTGCATTCTCTTATGATGAAGCAGAAAATAGCCTGAATGGCACGCCGGCAATAACACAAGCGACTGCGAGTGAGATTGGGGCTATAAGAGCGTTCATGAGGTTGACGCATATTTGTCCTTTGGACGTAATACTCTATCTCACCAGCACAATTTAAGAGTCACATTCATGCTATAACATATCCACTCATCGAATGTGCTTGTGTTTCTATGATACAATCCATCATCGTAAGAGACGGCGCCATTCTTTAGGCGCTAATAATAGGTAACTATATATACTAAGCCCCTGTCCCGCAAACTTACTCATTCTCTAGTACCTGATGTATTGACTCATTCACAGTTTATCTTCTCTTCTTTTGTGACAAGAATTTGAATAACAAGAATCGGCGTCTTACTTTTGGTAACCCCTTGCATTCATACCCTTACCAAAAATCATTTTTGCCAGGTCATTGACACACAAGAAACTCATCACCGTTCCGCGTTGGACAGGCCGTGGAGGAGGTGGTGGACGACCGAGGAGCACTGGCCGGCAGTGTGAGAGATGGGCATATCAAACGGTTTGCTTCGTGGCTCGCATGTCGCAACGCCAGCGAGGAAGAGTTTGCTCTGTTTGCGACTGCGACCATCAAGTGCGCGTCTGCGGCGGCCAGTCACGGTCACAAACGTTACCAGCGTCACAAGCGTCACAGATGCAGTAACAACAGGTGCAGCGGCAGCGTCAACGGCTACGGCTACAGCTACAGCTACGGGTACTTCGACTGTCTTAGCCCGGCCCTGTCCCACTCCCACAAACTTACTATCAGTAGGATCAATAGGAATACTGATAGGTCCTCGATATGGCGCACCTGTCCAGCCTGTAGCTCCAGGCCCAGCTGCAGGTTCAGCTCCGCATTACGGAAGCCAAAAACCCTGCAGGTTCCCTAATGCTCGACTTCCCCTTCTTCCGACCCAAACATATGATTACTACACAACCCAGGCCTCTTCCGCGCTGCGAACCCCACGTAAGACGGGGCCCCATGTTTGTGTCACGGCTTCTGTGAGCGAATACTACGCGAAGTCCTCCTTCTCTTCAAGGAACCCGAACCTATATTCGCTTCAGGTCCAGTCGCCCTTTCACCAGGTTGGCGCCCCGCGGTTCTTCTCGACGAGTTCATCCACTATGACGGCCATTAAGCTCGATGGCACGGCTATCGCGAAGTCAATCCGCGAAAAGCTCGCTGCCGAGGTGGTCGAGAAGCAGAAGTTAAACCCTCAATATCAACCTTCCCTTAAGATCATCCAAGGTCCGTTCACAGCCAGTGGCCCTTTAATTGACAGACGTGGATAACCTAATACATCTTTAGTCGGTGATCGATCTGATTCTTGTATGTGCTAACTTTCACCCTTATGAGAAATGTCGGTCTAATCAATGCATCTCAAGCCACGTATGTTCGCATGAAACTAAAGGCTGCCGAGGAAGTGAGTGGATGTGCCAAACATGAGTCATTATTTCTTGACGTAAGGGTCTAACAACATGACTCACTTAGGCCAACATCAGCTGCGAGCTTCTTCATTACCCAGAGTCTATCACAGAGGCAGAGCTCTTGGCAAAGCTACACATCTTGAACAATGATGCCAAAGTCACAGGCATCCTAGTTCAGTTGCCTCTTCCCAAACACATCAATGAGTACACTGTGACTTCCGTCGTTGCCGATGACAAGGATGTTGACGGCTTTGGTACCACCAACATTGGTGAGCTTGCCAAGAAGGGTGGTCACCCCTATTTTACTCCATGCACGCCGAAGGGTGTCATGGTTTTGCTGGAGGAGGCTGGTGTCGATCTCAGGGGAAAGGATGCCGTGGTCCTCGGTCGAAGTGACATCGTGGGCAGCCCCGTCAGTTACTTGCTCAAAAACGCTGACGCCACAGTTACCGTATGTCACTCTAAGACAAAAGAGGTAGAGGAGAAGTTAAAGAAGGCCGACATCGTCGTCGCGGCCATAGGAAAGCCCAACTTCGTGAAAGGAGACTGGCTGAAGCCAGGGGTCGTCGTGATTGATGTCGGAACCAATTACATTCCTGACGCATCCAAGAAATCG
This sequence comes from Xylaria castorea, assembly GCA_022495115.1. Lineage (NCBI taxonomy): Eukaryota > Fungi > Ascomycota > Sordariomycetes > Xylariales > Xylariaceae > Xylaria > Xylaria castorea. Next base: position 308,035 of record MU382646.1, on the reverse strand, counting down.
GGACAGCGTCTCGTCGGCGATGTTGAATATGAATCAGCATCCCAGGTTGCCTCTTATATCACACCTGTCCCGGGTGGTGTAGGCCCCATGACGGTTGCTATGTTGCTACAGAACGTAATTGACGCTACGACTATGTACTTTGACCGCCAGAGGCAGAGGCGCATCGTACCTCTCCACCTTAAGCTTGAGACCCCAGTTCCTTCGGATATCGACGTATCCAGAGCCCAAGCACCCAAACAGATCACTCGGATTGCAGAGGAAGTCGGCATTGGGCCACACGAACTAGAGCCGTATGGTGCATATAAAGCCAAGGTGGATTTAACTCTTCTAAAGCGACTTGAGCACCGCAAGAATGGTCGATATGTTGTCGTCACTGGTATCACACCTACCCCGCTTGGCGAGGGCAAGTCCACCACGACGATGGGCTTGGCCCAAGCCTTGGGCGCTCATCTCGGTCGCCTGACTTTTGCGAATGTACGTCAGCCCAGCCAAGGTCCTACCTTCGGTATCAAGGGCGGTGCTGCAGGTGGTGGCTATAGTCAGGTTATCCCCATGGATGAATTCAATATGCATCTAACGGGCGATATCCATGCTGTCACTGCTGCAAATAACCTTCTTGCTGCCGCCATTGAAACCCGCATATTCCACGAGAACACACAGAAGGATGGGCCCCTTTATAAGAGATTGGTGCCCACCAAAAACGGAAAGAGGGTGTTCGCGCCGGTCATGTTCCGTCGACTGAAGAAACTCGGTATCGATAAGACGGACCCCAATGAACTCACAGAAGACGAAATCCACCGTTTTGCTCGTCTGGATATCGATCCTGATACTATCACCTGGAGGCGTGTCTTGGATGTCAATGATCGCCATCTGCGTGGAATCACCGTCGGCATTGCACCCACTGAGAAAGGCCAGACAAGAAACACTGGGTTCGATATCTCGGTTGCAAGCGAATGCATGGCCATTCTCGCCATGAGCACCAGTCTTCCTGATATGCGAGAGCGACTTGGCCGGATGGTCGTCGCTACCTCGCGATCGGGGGATCCCGTTACATGCGACGATCTAGGAGCTGGCGGTGCCTTGACTGCTCTCATGAAAGATGCTATCAAGCCTAACTTGATGCAGAGCTTAGAAGGTACTCCTGTATTCGTGCACGCGGGACCGTTCGCCAATATCAGCATTGGTAACAGCTCTATTCTTGCGGACAAGATGGCTCTGAAACTCGCCGGTACTGAGCCCGATGAGGACCACGACGCCAAAGCCGGGTTTGTCGTTACCGAAGCAGGTTTCGACTTCACAATGGGTGGCGAGAGATTCTTCAACATTAAGTGCCGTGCCTCGGGTCTTGTACCCGATGTCGTAGTTGTTGTTGCTACAGTCCGTGCCCTTAAGGTACATGGTGGTGGCCCTCACATTGCTCCTGGTGCTCCTTTAGACCCTATTTACAAAAAGGAGAACGTCGAGGTGCTACGAAAGGGGTGTGTTAACCTTAAGAAACACATCGAAAACGCAAGGGTGTACGGGTGTCCTGTTGTTGTTGCCGTTAACAAGTTCTCTACCGACACTGACGCTGAAATCGCCGTCATTCGCGAAGAAGCCATCGCGGCTGGCGCGGAGGACGCCATATTGGCGAACCACTGGGCCGAAGGCGGCAAGGGTGCTATTAACCTAGCCAATGGAGTAATTGCTGCTTCTGAGAAGCCAAAGGATTTCAAGCTCCTATATGACGTCGAAGGCGGCTCCGTTCAAGAGCGCATGGAAGCCATCTGCAAGAAAATGTATGGTGCTGCGGCTGTTGAATTTAGCGAGCTGGCACAGCAGAAAGTCGATACCTACACAAAGCAGGGTTTCGGTAACTTGCCCATCTGCATTGCGAAGACGCAATACTCATTGTCACACGACCCGGATCTCAAGGGCGCTCCAACGGGCTTCACCGTCCCTATCCGCGATGTCAGGATGGCGGCTGGTGCTGGATACTTGTGAGAAATGAACCCCGCACACTATACTTGAGCTACACTGATACTAACCTGTTTGAATAGATATGCCCTCGCTGCTGATATTCAGACCATTCCTGGACTGCCGACGGCACCGGGCTACCTGAACGTCGATGTCGATGTCGAGACCGGCGAAATCCAAGGGCTCTTTTAAGAAAACAACCAATCGAGGTTCGTATTTTGTTTTGTTTCTTTGGCGGTGTTCGGGCTAGGCGGAGATTTAGACTCAACTTCATGGCATGGGATAGTAAGGAAATAAAGCATAGCTTCTTCTGATTCAACTAGAGAAGCGGGAGTACAGTTATAGGGGACTTTTTCCATATGAAAAAGGGACGAATACAAGCGGGCAGCATTCCGCGATATGATACCTTCAACAGCAATATAATAGAGCATTGAGTAGAGATGCGTTGATGACACTTTGGTTCCTACCTGTTTGGTCCTTTGGTATGTCTTTTGCTGTAACAAGGACTTGATGTCAAGGGCTTGGAAGAGTGTTCAAATTGCAATGTTCATCCAGGGCGTCAAGGGGACCATAAGGTCTAGTCCTCCCTTTCAGCCAGGAGGCGAATCGAAGTCTTGGGTTGAAGGGTCTTGGGTGGTCCTAGTCCCTTGGGTCCGTGTGACATTTGCCGTGTTTGAGGTGAGATTGTGGCCCACGGCTCTGAAGTTGGCTTCTCTCATGGTTCGTGCTAGTTTTATTGTAGGTTATTAGACTACTTCCCAGCCAGGCCACTGACCTATAACTAGAAGTATTGTTTGAAAATAGCTAACCCAACCCAATAACTTTGATAGCATGCCTCCTAACATTCTTTCAAACAACCCCCCCTTTGGAACGCTTTATGGAATAGGAATTAAGCAGATTCACCGCTTCCCAGTGTCTATTCCTCATGGCCCATGATAGTGGTGTTGAACCGGTAGCATCTTGGGAGTCTAAGTCGACACCCCCCTTTTCGAGTAGCAGCTTCATCACGGCTATACGCCCGTTCTCCGCAGCGAACGACAGTGGCGTCCGGCCATCTCTGGCACCCTTGGGGTCGATATCGATGCCGGTTTGTCCAAGCAGCAGCTCTACCACTGCACTGTGCCCATTACACGCTGCTATTAAGAGCGGGGTTATGCCATATTCGTTGTCTTGGGTGTTCAAATCATCGCCGTTTCTTGCAAGCAGCAGTTTTGCTACACCTTCGTATCCGTAACATGCTGCTAGCCAAAGCGATGTTTGATTGTGATTATTCTTAACAGCTAGGCTGATACCCTTTTTCGCAAGCAGCAGCTTGACAACTGGCTCATGTCCTCCCTTTGCTGCACTTAATAATGGCGTGTTACCGCAATGCAAGTCTCTTGAGTTCGGGTCGACGCTGTTTTCTGTAAGCAATAGCTCTACTGCTGCTGTATGTCCTCGCACTGCCGCTAGCAATAGCGGTGTTTCATCAAAATTGCCTCGAGAGTTTGGATCAACACGGCTGTCTGCAAGTAGTAGCTTTACTACCGCTTCACATCCTTGCCATGCTGCTAGTGATAGCGGTGTTAGACCAAACTCGTCTCGACAATCCGGATTAACGTCGTCTCTCGCAAGCAGGAGCCTCACAGCCATATCGTGCCCATTAATTACGGCACCGAAAAGCGGTGTTCGGCCATTTTTATCCGTTGATTCCGGTTCAACGCCTTCAGTCTCAAGGAGAAGCCGTGCAGCAGCTTCGTGTCCACTACTTGCGATTAACCACAGCAAAGTCCGACCAGAGGCGTCCCTAAAATTCAGGTTCCTGCCATCGTTCGCAAGCAGAAGCTTTACCATCCCCTTGCACCACATTTCCACATCGCTTGACTCACCACTCCGTTTGTTTGCGAGAAGCAACATTATCACCACTTCATGCCAATTCCCAACTGTACTGGACAGGGGCAATCTATTATGCTGGTGGTCAGAGCATAGATAGATGCTATTCTTCATGAAAAGCACCTCTGCGAGCTCTGTATACCTGTCCTCTTCATATATATGCGGCGATATCCAATAATAATCCTCTAAGTCTAGGAATATTCCATAGCCCTGAGTTGGAACCTTCACGATCTCATTATACCAATTTTCAGCAACCCACGACAACAGGTTATGATTACCTATAGTTGTAGAACGCGGGTCAACGCGGCCGGTTGCTAGTAATAGCTTTACACCTTCCAAGCACCACTTTTCTGCTGCATGTGATAATGGCGTCCGACCGCTAGCATCTTTAGAATTTGGGTCGACGCGACTTTGTGCAAGCAGCAGTCCCACTACTGTGTTGCCGTTCGGGTTCTCTACTGCGTACGATAGTGGTGTCCGGCCATTAACATCTTTTGTGTCAGGGTCGATGCTATCTACTGCAAGCAGGAGCTTCATCACCATTTCTACACGGTTCTTCTCTGCTGCGTGTGACAGTGGTGTCCGGCCATCAGAATCTTTAGAGTTCGGGTTAATACGTTTGTCTGCAAGCAGTATTTTTAACACCTCTTCATTATAAATCCCTGTTGCTGCGTATGACAGCGGTGTCCGACCGTAATCATCTTTGGAGTCCGGGTCGATACGGTTATCTGCAAGCAGTATTTTTAACACCTCTTCATTATAAATCCCTGTTGCTGCGTATGACAGCGGTGTCCGGCCATCAGCATCTTTGGAGTCCGGGTCGATACGGTTATCTGCAAGCAGTATTTTTAACACCTCTTCATTATAAATCCATGTTGCTGCGTATGATAGCGGTGTCCGGCCATCAGCATCTTTGGAGTCCGGGTCGATACGGTTGTCTGCAAGCAGTAGCCCCAACACCTCTTTATTATAGGTCACTGTTACTGCTGCGTATGACAGCGGTGTCCGACCGTGAGCATCTTTATAGTCTGGGTTAATCCTCGTGTCTGCGAGAAACATTTGTGTGATGGATCTATGTTGGCCCGCACCCCATAGCCTATTTGGTACCACGGCCCACGATAGCGGTGTCCGGCCTTCCCTATCCTCAGAGTCCGGGTCAACCCCGGGCTTTGCAAGCAGCAATTTCACTATCTCACAAGACCCTGTGGTTGCCGCATATGACAGTGGCGTCCTTCCCTTCTCATCCTGCGAATCTGGGTCAACGCTCTTTGTGCTAAGTAGTAGCTCTACTACAGTTGCCCCGTTCAAGCCCTGTACCGCCAGAGATAGTGGCGTCCGACCATTCCTATTCTTAATATTGGGCTTAACTCCTTTGTTTTCAAGCAGTAGCTTAACCACCCCTGTATAGCCATACTTTGCTGCATATGATAGCGGAGTCTCACCAGTCTCACTCGTGGAATCGGGGTCAACATTATTATTTGCGAGAAGCAACCTAACTACCGCCTCATGCCCATGCTCCGCCGCATGCGACAGAGGAGTCCGGCGGCTGTTGTCCCTAGAATCGGGATCGATATCATCCCTTGCAAGAAGGTGTTTGACCGCCATCTCGTGGCCATCTTTTGCCATAGAGGATAGTAGCGTCCGTCCAAGTCTATCCTTGCACTCTGGGTAGACTCCATTCATAGCTAGAAGCTGCCTGAAAACCCCGTTCTGCCTATTCATTGCTGCGTAAAACAGCGGAGTTCTGCCATGAGTATCTCGATAGTGTGGATCGTGACCAATTTTAAGCAACGCTGTTATCGTGTCCTTCAGTCCAAAGTACGCTGCTAAGTGCATTCCCGTTATGTGCTTAGGAACGTTCCATATATTGTACTCGTAAGGTTGGAGGGAAAGCAATATCGCCTTGCAGGAAGCGGATACCTTTGTATCAATTTTTAGGAAATTCAAAATCAGTTCGTCCTCTTCCATGGAAGCTGTGTGGGCATGGTGTCCCCAATTTCCAGCTGCATAGTTGTAAAGAGCATGAGATTCTAATTGAGTGTCGAACTTCGTTTCATCTAAGCAAAAGCCGGTGTCAAAGGCGTCGAACGATAGGTAGCTAATGCAGGCCATTACGATATATCTCTGTGCTGCCGGGAAGATAGAACTCCACGTCTTGTCAAAGTATTCCTGTGCCGTATAATGGATCAAGCGGACGACGTCACTCTGTCCATCGATAGTAACCAAGCCAGCGCATGCTGAGACGATATCAGATATGTGTGTAATATTGTCTTCATCTAATTGGCGCTCGCCAATTTCTGTTGCTAGTGCGTGCTGGAGCTCTTTCACGCTGAGTGGCCGTTTTGCATAGATGATCCAGGACAGAGCTGTCTTTGCTAGATCGCGACGCTCCGGAGCTTGGCTTTTAATTCTCTCAACCGCGTCCCCGTATGTTTGAGATAGTGCCTCAGATCCCGTCGGCAGGGATTTCAAGGCAAGCCTGATGGTTTTCGGGGTGATCTTGTCAACAAGCGAGTCAAGCAAGAGTTGAGCAAGAAGAAATCTGCACCGAGTGTAAGTATTCTCGAGATTTTATATGGTAGTTTCAACACTTACATTCCATCAGCTACAACAGCGTCATGAATTGCTGAAATGACACGCTGCTTCAACTCTTGGTTGTCAGAAACACAACGTGCTAGGCGTGGTATTTGGCCCTGTACTAGGCTCTTTACATCTTCCCCGTGAGCTTTGATTGGAAGCTTAACAGCATCTTTGAACTTTTCGCTAATCGTACCAGCAGGTCGTGAAGTGACCATCAGTCTTACTCTGGGTGCTTGTAGGTTCTTGAGCTCCGATAGTAAGGCATCGCGGTACTCATCAGGACATTCGTCCAGTGCGTCAACGACAATGTAAACTATAGTATAGTCTTCAAAAACGCGACGAATTGTCGTTGAAATATCGCTGAGAGAAGGTCGCGTCTTTTCTTTCTCGTGTGTCTTATGTAAGGTCTGCACTACGGCTGGAGTATGGGGCAGTTCCTGAACGAGCTGTTTCAGAAGTGCGGAGAGTAGGTTGACGACTTTACGTTCTTTGTCTTCCTTGTAGTTACAGTACAGGAAAACTACTCCTGATCCATGGCGATCACTAGTTCTCCGGAGATGGTTGATAACAAGCGATGAAATCATAGTTTTACCTGCACCGGGAATCCCGGGGCAGAACAAAGTAGCATTTACGCCCTTGATCCAATTGCTAAACTCTTGGGACTCGAGGAACCACATGCCAGTTCCTTCCTGCTGTTGGGATGCAAGGTCTGTCTGTCGAGCAGAAAAATCTATCGGAGATAGCCAGTTGGCGATGACTTTAGATAGTTCATCGTCTTGACTGTGTCGTACAGCGCTGGAAATTGATTCGGTTTCCTCCTTGATAGCCTGGGACAGTTTTCTAGGAAATTTATCAGCACGGTGAGAGTTTTGGCCTTGACTGAGTAAGTACTTACAAGTGGCTTATCTCGAAGTCGAAGAGTATCAACGACTTCAGCCGCTCAATAATTCTCAAGATCTCCTCAATCTCTTTTTGTTTGAATGGCCATAGAAGAGCAGCGGAAACTTTTCCAGCTCCACCCTCAGGTATAACTTTAGCCACCAAGGTTTCCAAGGCAGCTTTGTACTGGTCCAGGATACCATTTTTGGTTGCATGTTGACGAACCCCAGCATGCAAAGGGTCCGTCGGGGCTGATTCTTCAAGACAGCACTTCAATTTTGTTAAGAGAGCGAGTAGATTGGACGCTTCTATAGCGAATCGTTTCTGGTCTTTGGAGGCATTCTTAACGTTATTCAGATATTTTACCACCGTTGTCGTCAACTGAAGTACTGCGATGATACCCGCAGTGGTACTAAGCGGGTCCATGGTGGAATCGTCTCGTTAAAGGTAGTTCTTCAGCGGAATCATCTGAGTGGAAGCGACCGGCGAGGATCTAATAAATTCTGTGCTTTTCGTAAATGATAAGCGGACATACTCTACGAGGCTGTCTTTGGAAAAAAAGATGGTGTGTCGCACAACATCTGTAAAGCCAGTGAGTGCTCGAGTGATTCGAACTTGATGGAAGCAAAGTCGGAGGCGCGGGAGTGCGTCGATAAACCTAGCAAATGATCATTTTAGCTGTCAGCAAGGTGGTAGCATGCTACATGCATCATTCCTACTGGATGAACATCAATAGTGCAACTCCAACTTCATGCAGGCTGGGAATATGCAGATAGACATATAGGCAAAAGCAACCTATACGTAGAGCATCATCGTCCTGCTATAACGACCTGCTTAATTGTTGTTTTAAACTACCCGCACTTCAAAACGAATAGCCACAAAAGGCAAAGTCGCTAACAACCTGCCTACTGTAAAGCAGTGTTTTTAAATGGACTAGCGAATAATCGGCTTGACTGAATGCCTATTTATATATACTCCGATGCAACTACGAAGTGCTGCAGATGTCGGCCCCCAAGAGAATCTTATAGCGGCGGGGTATATTAGGCTTAGTACTCGTTGGAGCCTGCTGCGTGATCGGCAATACCTTTGACGCACAAAGTTTCCTTAACTATAATGACTGGCCGTAAGCCACCCGCAACATGGTACACGAGAAAGGGACTTGGCTAAGCAAAGTTACGAGTCTAGGTAGACTATCCCGGAGCAGCATGTCCGGAGGGGCTGAGCTGGTCTTACGCACCGTGGCTGGCGGCTGACGGCTTTCAACCATGCGTGAACTCGCTGGACCACCTAGCCTGATTATAGTAGGTGAGTGAAGTTCCTCAGCTTCTTAGAGCACGAAAAATTTCCAGTGTCTAACAGTAATAATGTGTTAGATATAAGATGTGTGATTATGTAAGGCAACAAGCTTGAATACCGCCAGCCTCCTATTAGCTATTTAGACGCAATATCGGATAGTATACACCTACTAGAAAAACGTTGAAGTGTGAATATACTGACATATAAATATATCCATGACTATAATCCACCCACTAGAAAGAAGCTCTATAGAAGGTGGGTGGGTGGGTGAATGAATGATAGCAAGCCCTACTTGTAGCCCAATATGTCGCGTGGTGTTCGATATGAACAAGTTAATCTGTTGATATTCAAATTATAATGGTTGTATTATTGTGGTATGTTATGTACGTAGTATGTTGTGTACGAAGAGGTTGGTTGAAGATGGCAGATTTGTTCAGATTATTATACTAAGTTAAATATACGAACGTTCGTTCTATAAGAGTTGTTTACCGTAGTAACTAAGAATAAGTAGGTGAGCTACAACCAGTATCGGACCGTGCCTTGGAGGCTCTTAAGAACGTCAGCAATCTTTTAGTAGCTAAGAGATAGAGTAGTGTACTGCTATAGTGACTTTTTTCAGCTGCTTAAATGATCTAAGTATCTGGGAAATCTGTTCCAGCTTTGAGTATTCAAGAGGAACATAACGGTACGACATTTGATGCCTTGTGGGATGGTGAGCGCTAGGTCAGAACGTCCTATCTTCTCTTAGCTTACAATCACCGTTTGCTTTTACCCCCCCAGGGGAATCTGTAAATTGTACTTGTTTCCCTTCGAGGGCTCTCCCTTTTCTCCCTTGCCTTGCCTTTCTGCTTCTAAGTTTCCCTGGGGTCATTTCTTGTTATCACTCGTCTCCCTACCTCCTACATGCCGCGTAACTTGATAACTGTCTTGCAATACGATTTACCTGATGTAGTCGTTACGTTCTGAATCTATATGCCAGGAGCTACGTAAATGGTGTTCATGAGGCTGAATATACTGGAAACTCTGTCTTGACAACTACTCACCTACTGGGGGAATTCCATCTCAGGACATGGGATGATGTCGCAAAACAGAACTGCAACACTAACCACAATACTACCAAAAGTTAGAACGTAGTTAATTAAGCTGAGCGACTTGACTGCCTGCAGCTATTAAATACGTACCGTAACAGATGCTGGCACTATTGTTTGTCTTGCCCTAAGTAGGTACCTAGCTCTAGCTGTATTAGCATTTATGGCCACAGCATTGTACTTTAGTTTTAACCTCTTCATACGATGCCCTGTGCTATTATAATCGCTGTTACGAAAAAGCTACATTGTACGTGAAAACGTAAAGATAGGAGGGAAAAGAACTAAAAGGCTATTCTAACCTTGTGGGTTGGAGATGCAGTTATGACTATAGACACTGCGGCTCCTTTGGGTTGTGAGTAAAGTGCTTTCTATGACTATACCTGTATCGACCACAACATTCTGCTACAAGGCACGTATGTAACAGAGTAGCAAAGCTTTTGGGACAGAGTGACAGGTAGCCGGAGCTTGAGTTCCAGCGTATCAAACCTCTTAAAGTCGCGACACTGCAGTTTGAATGTTGGTAGACATGAGCGCAGTGGACATTTATTTGGATCAGAAATATGCTATGATGCCTTAAAAGGGTCACTTACTGGCTGATTTCCTTACTTGGTAGGTGGCTGTTTAGGAAGGTGATATAATAAGATATCTGCCCTCCTGGTAGCATTCACAGCCGGAGAGGCTCATAACATCCGCAGCAGTGAATATCCGATGCCAACAAAGTCAACGACGTTTTTGAATTTAATTTCGATTCACCAATCACTGCCGAGAGCATAGGCATAATGAATGGGGAGTAGAAGTTATCATTTGAGGGGGAAGACTATCTACATTGACTGCGACACCGAGTGAATATGTATATAATTCGAATAGAGAGGCAGAGGTATGCCAGATATACACGATAAACTCGGCGGCGGCGGAATGTCTCGCGCTCCATTCGATGTATCTTCCGGTACAGCAGCCGCTTTGACGTCTGATTTCCCGTACATAATAAATACTAAAGCAAAGAGTCGCTAAAGCTAAGGTGGTGTGAGCGGCCGTGACCAACCCTTTCCGAACGCCTTTAATGCTAGTGAGACCTCCCGTGTTGATGCTCCGTTCCCAAAACCGCCTACCATTCACTCCCATGCATCTTGATGGCGGCGCGCTCCTCGTGTGTACCTCAAGCAATGTCCCGAAGAGCAGCGAGCCGCCATAGATCCAGACCGATGCGCCGAGAGATGCCTAGTTGAATACTTCCCTCACGCATGCCGGTTTCTCTTCCCTTCCCTGCCGAACGATTCTTTTCCGAAGTTCAAATTGTCCACGTTGAATAGCTCTGATATGTTGATCGACCGCTTCTGGCCGGCCCCACGTCCCAAATGACCTGTCGTTGCGTTCCGTGGTCGTGGGCACCGCTTTTCCTTCCGGACACGGTTGGTCTGAGAGGAAGGTCCTTGCGTCATGTTGTCATTCGTTCTTATCGAGTCTGACAAGTCGAGGTTCGCGATGTTGAGATAGGACTCCTGGGGGTAAGGGAGTGGTGATTGAAAAGTAAAAGTATCCTGTGTCGGGACGGTAATCATCTGGGGCTCTTCGACAACGGGCTCGGCGATGACGGGCGGATGCGAAGTCACAGGTGCCGAGTCGTTCCGTGGGGCGGGAGGCTGTGAGACAGTATTTGAACGTGGGAGTTCGGGTGAACAGACCGTTTCGGCCTTGTCGACCTCGTCTTCATCATCGGAGACCTGGGGACCGGAGTCCCTGCCATCCAAGCGCTCAGTAGCCCATTTCCTGATCTGCCACCCCTCCCCGTCGCCTAAGCCGATATGCCGCCTGTCAAGGAAAACCAGCAGGTCATCGAGACAGTCCTGGTATCCATCGGAGCGAGACTTGGCTTGCGCGGCAGCCGAGGTTTTATACAATTTGGTCACGGATAGCGCTGCGGCCTTGAAGGCATCGAGGAGTTGCTCGGGTGAGTCAGTGGCTTTAGTTGGCGAGGAGCCTCGCATGGCGTCCATCATGTATTGTAGCAACGGGGTTGTCTGTGAGGTAGGCTCAAACGCCCGGACTGTTGGGCTTTGCTGATGATGTACAGTAGACCGGATGAGAGCAAGCGGTCTCCGAGCCTGACAACAAAATCCTTGGCTTATTTCTCGCACGCTTGCTCTCGTTGTTTGGCCTGGGCTGGTGGGCCGGAAGCGATCGAGTAAACGCACTGGTCCTGTTGCGGTTGTGGGGGTGGTGCTGTCGGGATAGTAGTTCGAGCGATGAAATGACAGCGGCGAACGCTGAGGCAAGCTATGATAATGTAGAGGGTAAGTGATGAGGATACGTTGAGGCAATTGTGTAGGTGTTGCGAAGAAACGGAGCCGCCGTTTGTCATATGATTACGACGATGATGCTCCTGCGGTCACTTGGACTTGACTCTTTGCTGGCAGGGGGTTTTGTTGTACTGGGCGGGCTAGTCGGAAGCGGAAAGGTCAAAAGGTCACGTACATTTAATACTATGTAGTACCTACTTATACCCCTACACATCAGCAGGTAGGTAATTAAGTACACTACCTGTCTAAGCCAGTATGTAACTAAGGCAAAGCATCGTAATGACGAGAGAGTCGCTAAGTTCTTTGGCGAGCAGGCCTTTTCCCCCACGACCCCCCACTTGTTGTCACCTGGCATATAGGTGTAGAGCTCACGTTGACAACATCCCTTGACAACCGTCCAGCAGTGGCATCAGATTTGGGAACAATTCTTATCCATGATAACTTATGTACATATTATGATGGGTACCTAAAGTTGAGTTCACACATCGAGACTTCATGCTTTTGGGGTGCAACCTCTCCACTATTTATTTCCTACGCAGTAACTAGAAGTCGACTACTTATAGATCCAGACTAGACTGCTTTTGAAAAGTGTTACCTACCTACCTAGTAAGTACCTTGTTAGATGGTATGTACTTAGGGACTACTTAATGCTTTGAAGTTGTACCTGCCTCCCAGTCGTACGGTAGCACCCTAGCTAGACAAACTGGTGCTGTACGTACCTATTTGGTATGTATTCGTCTATCCACTGCCAACCAATCTTTTCGACCAACTCCTCCCTCCACCTTTAATTCTCATAGCCACCATTCCGACGCGTTTTGTTCGTGCCTCACCAAGTCTCTCTTCGACCAACCTTTCCTCTCCGTCCGCCCATCATCAGACACCGCCATTACGACCCTCCCGAGCCATAACTTGACGCGTACTTGACCAAGTCCTTGGGCATATTACGGCGCGCGTCTCAGTCGCGTATAGTGCTCGCGGCAGCACATATCGATATGGCTCCCCGTTCCCGCCCGAGCGCCGTCAACCCTGACGCGTCCATGTCAGATGCGCCAGAACCTTCATACAGTAGACCTGACGAAATGGTGCGCTCCAACTATCTCGGGACATAGCGCCCCTTATGCCGGTCATGCTAATTATAGTACGACAGGAGGTTGACGACACCCCAGACTTCACAGACTCCGACACAAACCCCAATACCACCGCCAGCAGTGTCATTGGCGACCATCCTATAGATGGCCGCAGGAAGCGTGCCGAAGCAAATCAACTAAGAAGGAGTATTTTTGGCAGGAAGCATGACGCCCTGGGAGAGTCTAAGGTACGCGCTAGAGGATAGGAGCACAAGGGTGAATGGCGTGCTAATGAGCATGTATTTTTAGGAAGACGACAGCATAAGGAGATTTCGCTATCTTTTGGGTCTAACCGACTTGTTCCGCCATTTCATCGAGACGAATCCCAACCCAAAGATTAGGGAGATCATACACGAGATAGATCGTCAAAACGAGGAGGAGGAGGCAAAGAAGAAAAAGAAAGGCGTCCGTCAGGGCGGCGCGGCTACTGGCCGTGAGCGCCGGACTGAGGCCGAAGAGGACGCTGAGCTGCTGAAGGACGAAAGACATGGCGGGTCTGCAGAGACGGTTTTTTGGGAATCGCCAGGCTTCATTCATGGAATGATGAGAGATTACCAGGTCGCTGGTTTGAATTGGCTCATTTCGCTACACGAAAACGGTATTTCGGGTATCCTTGCAGACGAAATGGGCCTAGGAAAAACATTACAGACCATCTCTTTTTTGGGGTACTTAAAACATATCATGGGTATCAATGGGCCCCATCTCGTCCTCGTGCCGAAATCTACACTCGACAACTGGAGACGAGAGTTTGAGAGGTGGACGCCCGACGTCAACGTGCTCGTCCTCCAGGGCGCCAAGGATGAGCGACATGCTTTAATCAACGAGCGATTGGTTGACGATGGATTCGATGTCTGCATCACCAGTTACGAGATGGTTCTGAGGGAGAAGAGCCATTTGAAAAAGTTCGCTTGGGAATATATCATCATCGATGAGGCGCACCGCATCAAAAACGAGGAGTCTTCGCTAGCACAAGTTATTCGTTTGTTCAATTCCCGAAACCGCCTGCTGATCACGGGAACGCCATTGCAAAATAACCTCCACGAACTGTGGGCTCTACTAAACTTTTTGCTTCCGGATGTGTTTGGTGACGCTGACGCATTTGACCAATGGTTTTCCGGCCAGGGTCAAGATCAAGAGAAGGTCGTCGAGCAACTCCATAAGGTCTTAAGGCCCTTCCTGCTCCGCCGTGTGAAGGCCGATGTTGAAAAGAGTTTGTTGCCCAAGAGAGAAGTCAATCTATATATTGGTATGTCAGACATGCAGATCAAGTGGTACCAGAAAATTCTCGAGAAAGATATCGACGCCGTCAACGGTGCGGGTGGAAAACGAGAATCGAAAACTCGTCTCCTCAACATCGTGATGCAACTACGAAAGTGCTGCAATCACCCGTATCTCTTTGAGGGCGCTGAACCTGGGCCGCCATACACAACAGACGAGCATCTCGTATACAACTCTGGAAAGATGGCACTGCTCGACAGACTCCTCAACAAGATGCAGGAACAGGGTAGCCGTGTCCTGATATTCTCACAAATGAGCCGCTTACTCGACATCCTTGAAGACTATTGTGTATTCCGTGAATACAAGTATTGCCGGATCGATGGAAGCACTGCACACGAAGATCGAATTGCAGCTATTGATGATTACAACAAAGAGGGCTCCGACAAGTTCATTTTCCTGCTAACAACACGAGCTGGAGGCCTGGGCATTAATCTGACAAGCGCTGACATTGTTGTTCTTTATGACAGCGATTGGAATCCTCAAGCCGATCTACAGGCAATGGACCGCGCTCATCGAATTGGACAGACAAAGCAAGTTGTAGTTTATCGATTCGTCACTGAAAATGCGATCGAGGAGAAGGTTCTTGAGCGAGCAGCCCAAAAGCTTCGCCTCGACCAGCTTGTCATTCAACAAGGCCGTGCTCACCCGGGTGCTAAGGGTCCCGCTGGCAAGGATGAACTTCTCAACATGATTCAGCATGGAGCTGAGAAGGTGTTCCAGAACAAAGGCGCAAGTGGTGCTGCAGCAAAGGGTACTGAGTTGAATGACGATGATATTGAGGAGATTTTATCCAAAGGCGAAGCTCGAACGAAACAGCTCAATGCCAAATATGAGAAGTTAGGAATCGATGACCTGCAGAAATTCTCTTCAGAATCTGCGTACGAATGGAACGGTGAAAATTTCAGCGGCAAAAAGAAGGAAATTGGGTTGAATTGGATTAATCCCGCGAAGCGCGAGCGTAAAGAGCAGTCATATTCAGTTGACAAGTTCTATCGACAGGCAATCTACGGGACCACCAAAGCAGAACCCAAGCCTAAAGCACCTCGAGCGCCGAAGCAAATTCCTGTTCACGACTACCAGTTCTACCCCCCTCGTCTGCGAGAATTGCAAGACCGTGAAACAGCATTCTACCGCAAAGAGATTGGGTACAAGGTTCCATTGCCTGATGGCGATGACGACAATCTGTCAGAGCGTGAAGCGGAGCGTGCCTTAGATCAGCAAGAGATTGATAATGCCGAACCCCTCACAGAAGAGGAACAAGAAGAGAAGCAGAAGCTCTCCCTTCAAGGCTTCGGCGACTGGAACCGACGGGATTACCAACAATTCATCAATGGTTCTGCACGTTATGGGCGACATGACTATGATAGAATTGCCGAGGAAGTCGATAGCAAGACCCCAGCCGAAATTAAATCGTACGCGAAAGTGTTCTGGCAACGCTACACCGAGGTTGCTGACCATACTAAATCGCTCGGAGTTATCGAAACTGGTGAGGAACGGCTTCGTAAGACTGAGCATCAGCGTAAGATGCTACGGAAGAAACTACAGCAGTATCGTGTGCCTCTGCAGCAGATGAAGATCAACTACTCTGTCTCTACAACTAACAAGAAAGTATATACTGAAGAAGAGGATCGATTCTTGTTAGTGCTTCTGGACAAATATGGAATTGACTCAGAAGGGATTTTCGAACGCATTCGCGACGAGATCCGAGAAAGCCCCTTATTCCGGTTTGACTGGTTCTTCCTGAGCAGGACGCCCGTCGAAATTAGTCGTCGCTGCACTACCCTTCTCACTACTATTGTGAAGGAATTCGAGGATGTACATCCGACAAAGTCGAACGGTGTCAATGGGAAGGGCAAGAGAGAGCCTGACGATGAGGAAAATGATGAAGATAGCATTCTTGGTATGGCCCCGGCTAAGAAGAAGTCAAAGGCTGGTGTCAAAGTAAGTGATTGCGTGATACTTGCATTTGAAATGGAGTTTGTACTAACGAGAAAAATAGAACAAAGCCCTCGACAACGTCAAGGGTGCTAGCAAAGCCAACTCTGCCGCTCCCTCTTCGCGGGCTTCCAGTGTTACATCCACGAATTCGGCGTCGACGCCGAAATCCAAAGCTAAAGGAAAGAAAAAATAATTCAACTCGCATTGCTCAGCAGAATGTAGGTTCATCCACCTAGACGATCAGTGACTCGGGATAAATGTCGCCCCACCTCGCGATAGCTATCAAGAAAGGAAGAAAACAGAATTCTCGGCAGGACGGGATACTCTGACGATTATAGAGGCGTTCGTGGCGTTCCTTTTGACGGATCGGAGGTTTTGTGATGGAGTGTATAAAAGAAATTACGGTCTCGATTTTTTCTTGCTTTCCTAGAGCGAGCCTCGCCCTGTGTCCGGCCATGGAATGGGACGAAAAGGTGGACTATTTTGTTCACGGGACATGATGACTGGTCAATACAATCGCCGACGCAAAGGCGGAGGCGGATTGCAAATTTGTCGGAGGACAGGAGCAGTGAGTAAATCGGTCAGCTGCCTTAGGTAGTATGACGAACTGTCAGCTGGACGACTGTTATGAAATAGGAGGAAATGTCCGTAGTGTCCATACGAGCTAGTCAGTCTCACCAAATATGAAGTTTAAAAATGTCTAAGTTGAGTGAGTCCTTGTTTATTCGTGGGTATGCGTGTAGCATGTATCTGGTGATATATTTACTCCAGATAAAACAGTTCGCATTCGAGTCATATGTAAAGTCCAAGCCGGACAAGGACACACGAGAGAGATTTATCTATACCGAGATTTTCCCTTCTCATTCCTTCCCACAAACCTCGGTTCAAGCCGAACGTGATCTCAAACGACCCCTCTCAGAGAACAGGAACAGCTTGCCATGCAATAACTATGCCAACGCACCACAATGCTATTTTTATTTCATTTTTATACCATTGATCGCAGCAGTATCGCTCCCCTTTAAAACGCCCACAGTGGAATGAATAAGCGCCCTTACCCCGAAACGCCTGCTGGCAAATTCATTTCTATAAAATATGCATAAAAGTTGGGACCAGAAATTGAAGCTTTAGTTCTCCAGCCAGTCGAGGAAGTCGGGCGTGAAGTAGCTGACGACGATATTAGCCCCGGCGCGCAGGATGCCCTCGGTGACCTCGAAGGCCATGGTCTTGAGATCGAAGACGCCAGCCTTGGCGCCGGCGTGCACCATCGCATACTCGCCGCTGACGTGGTAGGCGGCGATAGGGAGGTCGCGGCCGAGCTCCTTGGCGTCGCTGATGATGTCGAGGTACTGGGCGGCGGGCTTGACCATGATGATGTCGGCACCCTCGCCAATGTCTCTCGTGATGGCGCGGCGCGCGAGACCACGGCCTCCGGGCGGTAGCTGGTAGCACTTGCGGTCGCCGAACGAGGGCGACGACATGGCGGCGTCACGGAAGGGCCCGTACAGGCAGCCGGAGAACTTGGCGGCGTACGACATCAGCAGCGTCTTGTGCGCGATGCCCTCCTCAATCAGCTTCAGCTTGATGGCGCGGATACGGCCGTCGTTCATGTCGGATGGTGCCACGCAGTGGGCGCCTGCCTGGGCGTACGCCACGGCCACGTCGCTGAGGCGGTCAACGGAAAGCTGGTTGTTGAGCGAGCCGTCGTCGCGCAGAATGCCGCAGTGCCCGTGCGACGTGTACTCGCAGAGGCACACGTCTACGGAGATGAAGAGCTGCGGGAAACGCTGGCGTAGCAGTTGAATCGCCTGCATGACGGGGCCCTTGGGGTCGTCGGCTGCGGTGCCGAGGGCGTCTTTGGTGCCGGGCTGCAGGGGCACGCCGAACAGCATCACGGATTTGAGACCCTTGCGCACGAGCGGCTCGAGGAAAGGGACGAGCTTGTTGACGCCGCGGCGGTGCTGTCCGGGGAGGGAGGGGATCAGGGTATCATCGTCTTCGATATCGGAGATGAAGAGGGGGTAGATAAGCATGGACTGCGATTGTTACACCATGTCAGCATCTTGTCTCGACACTGGAGGTCAGCGGATGGATGGCGGATACAAACCTTGGTCAATTGGCGGTCAGCCTGCCAGGCTCGGGCCAGTGGATGGTGATAGCCGCCATGAAGCTGGCTCGAGATGTCGCCAGAGATGCTCACACTCGTAGCGGCGGTACTGGCATAAGACATGGCACGTGAAATGTGCGAAGTGCGGTCGTCGAGTGTCGAGACCGAGGGCGCACCGCGGCCGGGGGCCGGGCGGCGGGGGTTGTTGCTGTCGCGGATGGACAGGTCCTGAACAAGGCTAGAGAACGACATGATGAGGTGCTTGTCGAATGAATGGCACTGACGGGAGACGGGGCGGTGTTGATGTCGGTACAAGATGTACAGGGATACACGGGAGGGAATGTGCCAAATATAAAGTTAGAGTTAGAGTTTTGGCACAAGACAGAGCCCGCGGAGTTAGCCAGATAGCCTATAATGTACTGAGCCACCGCTACAAGACAACCGAGGTGAATAACCGGACAAGATGTGGTGAGAGACGACAATAATGACAGGTCACTCCTCGCGCTGGATTGGCAACACAGCGTAAAGTATATGCAGAAAAAAAAGAAAAAAGACGACGAATGTTCAATGGTTACTGTAATGCAATGCCATGTGTATAAGCTGAATGTATCTAGACTAGCGAATGCGGATGAGAGGTGAGCCGAAGCCTTTTTCTCCCGAATTGGACTATCTTATTAAATGCCTTTCTCCTATTGGCTGAAAGGCTGTCCTCGCAATGGCATTCGCTTCTTCGGTTTGCCCCTCGGAGGATCGGATAGCGGGCGGAATGCGGCTTCCCCACCGAGGCTCGCTGTCAAAAATGCACCGCCTCGGCTTGCCCACTTATAGTGAGTTTGACATAGTTCAATAGTATTGAGATAATTTACACCGTAATTTAACGGATTCATTACTCTGTAGTTGCAGTCGACTTGACCGACTCCTTAGGAGTTGGTCCTTAGTTGGTAGGTAATGAGGGGCACAATCTAACTCACATGTACATAGTACGTCTTGATACCTTGGCAGACCTTTTATCGTTAGATTCAATATAGTTTAGGCCGCTTGTCTAAACTATCGAGATCGTTTTTTTGTTTATATGTAATTATTTAGTTATATAATTACGTTAGTGATCTGCGCCCGTTATCTCACACAATTGTTTACCTGTATTCTCCCAAACTAGGAGACCTTTTACGTTGAGAACCATGTCGAGCAAGAGTCAATCTTAATTCCTTGAGTTGAGTTACGCTACTGAGGATGTTCGTAACATCGATAAGAACATGGCTTCGAGACAGAGATGGCAAGGAAGAGTGGTCACTTGAAGTGGCGTTAAGCAAGCCTATAGAGATTGTTCGGATGTGCGGGGATCACAACAGAGATCAAAACGGAGCGGCACAGAAAGCGTTGATCATTTTCAAGGCGGAGCAAAGGCTAATGGCGGATCTTTTATATAAGCTGTTCCACTACGAACCTGAGAAGCGCTTGAGTGTCGAGGAGGTACTAGTTAGCGCACGAGTGGTTCAAGATGGGGATTGGGGCTACTGATTGAAAACCCAAGCCCCGACGAGTTATCAGAGATTTCTGCTAGTTCACGTATATCTACCTGTATGTAGTCGTAGCGAAGAAATTCCATGTTGATTAACTGCTTGAACTCCGCTATGTACATCCTACTCCTAGAAAACTGGCGAGGTCCCTAGGCGTACGTCTGAGCTGGCATGCGGTAAGTTTGCTAAGTTATCTTCGAGCGGTCGTCTTTAATAGACACCTGGACGTGGTTTTTAACTTAGGCAGTGTCGAATCGTAATGTTTTTTGCATCAAGTATCCTACATCTATGGCTAAAAGGGGGGATTTGTTACTGCTATTGTGAAAAGATACCTAATCTTGCCAACCGTTTCTATGACCGTGTTCTTAGCTGAGCCTAAGCAGAAGCGGCGAACGCGCTAAGCCCAATTTGTTGTGGATTTTGTCAGGTACGTTGAATAAGCCCGCATTCAATCAATATACCTATACAATATGCAAGCACGACCACCTACCCAATCGGGCAACATCGTTAAGTCTAGAAGTCTACAGTAATAGTGTTATATCCAGTGCTACTCTATATGAACTACCTCTATGTTTTATAGCTATACCGTGTCTGAAATGAACAGTGATCCAATTTCGCTTCTACCTAAAAGGGTTTCATACGCTCTCACGCTGACGTGGGACCCTACAAAAAACCAAGACGTCTCCAGATGAAGCTTGCGCCGCCGAGGAAAGCCGTCACGCCTGTAAACACAATCAGGTTGCCATAACTACTCCCATAGCCATACGCCACCTTCTCTCCCGTCCACAACGAGCCGCGCATAAGGGTCTCGCTCAAAGGTCCACCGACCACATTGCCAACCCCCCGGCCCGCGCAGAGGAACCCAAATACCATATTAGGATCGACTTGCCCCTTACTGCTGGTTTGGCCCTTCTGTGCTATATCCCTCATGATGCCGGGCCAGGCAGACGAGAAAGACCCTGCGAAAAGACCGTATGCGATGCAGAAAAAGTACAATAGCCCAAGGGACGACGACAGTCCCCAGATCACTAAGACGCTTATCGTGGCTCCGATCGTGGATAAGAGGATGCAGGTGGTGACATGAAGCCTGTCGATAAACCAACCCATCGCAACACATCCGAAAACAGATGCGATATTGACAAGTAGGATCGTGGTGGCGGCTGAAAGAGACGGCGCACCGAGCGTGGTGTGGGCGTATGTCGGCAAATAAATCCCAGGCAGGAAGAAGCCCATTGCTTCAACGATATTTGCTGTCTGATACACGAGAAATGCCGGCGTGACAAGAAACCACAGGTTGAAGGTCCTGACCTGGCTTGTTGCTGATGGTGGTATACGGGGCTTAATGAAGAAGGACAATGGCGTTGTTATCGCAAACAGCAAGCCTGCCCACAATCGCAATGTATTGCGAAATCCGAGGGTGTTGAGGAGCGACTCTAAGAGGAGAGGCAAAACAACACCTAACAATCCAGTACCGGACCACATGATTCCGTACGCCAGCCCCCTTCTCTTCACAAACCACTCGTTTAAGTACTGGCGACAACATCAATTAGCAATAGTCTCTCTAAAACCGCTCAACTTCTATTAAGAGGCAACCCTCTACCGTACACGTCAAAAGTAGCAGACTTCTCTGCTGTTAAACCCAACTGCTCAGGTATGCGAAGGTAAGTACTGAGATAAAACTAACCATGATACAGGGGCAGTAGGTAATTCCACCGCCTAGGCCATAAAGAATTCCCTGTGTTAGAATTAAGTGCGTTGTTGACGTCGAAAACGAACTTAGTGCCAGCGCTATAGACATGGTGAGGAGGCCTAGGAGGGGAGTCCAACGCGCCCAGCGCTTAAATTTCTGGCAAAGCCCCATGATGATCGGGCAAGCCAGGTACATGACTCCCATCGTACTGGTACCGATGACCGCGATGTTGGGCTGTCCAGCGAACGGCTCATGGGAGTTGTAGTAGTTTTGGAAGACGCCAAAGGCAAAAGGGAAGCCTAGAATCGTCAGAATCCAAGTATCTTCGCTTCGTCATAGCTGCCATGGCAAAAGCAAAGGCTATGAAACCTGAAGACACGATGGAAAACACATACCCCACACTAGAGCGTCGACCACGAAGACAGCCGCCAGAAAAAGCCAGGCATCTTTACCGCCGTCCACAGGCGGCAAAGAAAACTCGTGCCTCTGCATAGAATCGTCTTCGTCCGGCAGCCGAGTATCGACAACCGCAAAGAATCCCTTATCGCTATTTCCCTCGGCGTAAGGGGTGCCAGGTGTTACGCATTCCGGGGTTTGTCCTATGGCCACAGGCCCGAGCTCAATATCACCGAGAGCCATCATATACACAGGCAGATGCGATACTCCCTTGCAGGAAAATTTCCCGAAAACAAATGGATGATTCCCCAAACCTTGCTGGTCAAAACTATGAGATGTAATTATTGACCAGGTGTAGGCTCTTACTTATACGACGGTTTTTGGATCGGTGGTATGGAAACTATAAGCCGGATTCCTCAGTAGACAGAAGGAAAGCACATATACTTTCATCAAGCTTCGCCGATGACGGGATGACACGATGCATGGCAGAACTCTCACGTAAAATTTACCACCCTTTCTCTGCACACCATCACGACACAAGGTGAAATTCTTGGAATCGCGCTTCTGCAACCATATCACGATCCTTGGATCCTTTATCGGCTCGGAGGACGTGTATGTTGGTAGGTATCTACACGATAAATATGTCTGTGACGATACGGTGAGACTCCGTCATGGGGCCCCGGATGCACTTGCTCGCAGCGCTCTCTAATGTGAGGTTATAAGAAAATTGGCGACCTCAACCTCTCATTCGCCAAAGGAAGCTTTTATCTTTAAAGCGGCGCGCATACGATATTTATGCTTAGTGATGAGATTGGAGGAAATAAAGTCTAGAGCAGTCCCGACTACAACAAAACCGAAAGGTCGATACATATCCCAGCATAACGGAAATGAACAGGCACGGAATAGGGTCCGATATTTGAGAAATCGGCAATAGCAAAATCCCCAATAATAACGTATTCCTGCTCTTTTCCTTGGTGGTCGATACCATATTTTGCATTGTTTAGATAGTCTGTCGACCTTGCTGGGTCGGAGGACGGTCCCGTTTACCGACCTGCCTCCAGACCGCCGGTAAACCTGCTCCGTTTCCGTTAGCAATTAATTTAAACCGCAACGCCTAGGAACATAATTGATCTACACAGTACTACCCAACTATCATACCTAGTCAACCATATTTCGACTCATGCTGTGATACTTGAAACACGCGGGAAATTCTTGTTATGGGTAATCATATTGATACAGCTCTACAAGCTTGGCAGTGTTTATCTGTAAGTACACCAGGCCGGGGTATTATAGAAATACAGTAGGTATGGTACAGTGTGCGTAATAAAGCATCATTATCGTTATCGTCGTTGCCATCATTGGCATTCCTCTTCCCTTCCTTTCCTGCTCGCTTCATGCCTATGTGGGAGGCCAAACTCCCTTCATATTATTTTGCTTAGTAGCGATACTTGCGACGGGACGAGAGTCGCGGGGTACGATGGCTTCCCCGGCCGTCTGTGCCGTGCATGCGGCGAGTACCGGCTGCCTGTTGGGAAAGTGTTAGTAAGGGCGGTACTTCTAAATAGGCCCGGCCTGAGGCAGGCGGGTATAATGCAAACGTACCTTTTGTCCGGGCCGGTGCGTGAGCGTGCCCTTAAGCTTCAACAGCGCGCCGCTGATCTTATCGCCCAACGTCGCATGGCGCTTCTGGTGGTGGACCGGCTGGTGGTGGGACCGGCTGAAGAGACCGCCACCGCGGCGATGGGTGGTGGTTGTTCTGGTGGTAGTATGATGAGGCATTTTGGGTGATGGTAGTTTGTACTGGGATTGTGATGGAAGGTATTGGTAGGATTTCAATTGTTTTTGCTTAGGATGTGTTATTCTTGGTTTGTAATGTAGTTATAGTTCGACAAGAATTAATGAATCCGAGGAATAGGTTGCTTGCTCTTATATCTACTTCTCATCTATAGACCAATGGGCGAGAAACTTGGAAATGGCGAGGCAGGGATCTTTGTTTTCGAAGGCTTCCAAGCTGTCTCTCTCAACGCATGATGTCAAGGCCTACGTAGGTAGACCTAGGGTCCTACAGGGTGCGCCTCAAAGACCCCTATGACGTAGTGGCGCTAGCGCATAGCGGGGCGTTGCACTTTGGGCTGATAGATTGGTGGGACAGGTCATCCCCTGGATAATGTGATGTCACCCTTTTGGTTGATGAGCATGAATTACTGTACTGTAGGTATGTCATTCGAGCTCGGATTCGAGTAACTTCATTTCAGGTAATTCTCAAGCCGACGTAAGCCACTTAAGGCTCTAGTCTTAAATGAAGCTTTGTGTACAGTACGTGTGTCGGATTATGCCTTTCAGAAAGCTAAGGGGAACATTCATCTTCGAATGAAATAACACTTTTGATTAGAAATCTAACCATGGAACATATACTGCAAACAGGGCTATTCTAACCAAATTATTTCCAAGAATTGATATACCATATATGGCGACCTCTAAAATAAGGACATTAAACTATATCCTTACCATATGAACTAAAAATCATAGTCAAGGTAGGCGATAACGCATGTAACATACTATCGGTATTAGATACGGGTTAACGTCGGGCATTTTACAAGCTGTAAAGAGAGTTGAGCGCCATAACTTGATCCAAACTCTATTTTTGTACTGTCGGTCTGGAGACAGCTGAACACTCTATCTCTATGTTTTTTCTCTGTCACTTCTGTCTATATCCTCCTGACTTAAGAATTCGTTAGGTTCTTCTTAATCTTTGTGAGGTCATCCTGTGAGAAACCTAGCCTGTCTGTGACAAACTTCTCGAACCCTCCATGCTGCTTCTCTACAGCCTTAACAAACGCCCCCCAGCAGGACTTCCTCAGACTAGTGAGATTGTAGAAACCGGGCTGGTCGTCGCCGTAGGCATCCGTGCCCTTCCGGGCGAATTCGAGAAGCATCGCGCGCACGGGTTCAGTGCCGATGCGCGATAGCTGCCAATCCGTGGCGATGGCGTCCTCGGATGCACCGGCAAGGGCGAGTAGCAGGCCACCGAAGACGCCTGTTCTGTCTCGACCGGCTTAAGGATGTCAGTTTTTATCATGTGGGGAAATTTCCTCATATGTGCCGCGCGTTTTGAACACCGAGGGGGATGCGTCGCTATCACTTACCAGTGCAATGCACCAAAAACGGGTCCTGGGGACGATCCCTGACATGCTCAAGGATAGCCTTCCAGCTGTCGGCATACACCTCAGTGATCTCGAGATACATATCCACGTACCCGGCCTCGCCTTCGCCCGCGACGAAGTTATTCAGATCCGGCTTGGAGTCGGGCCTGCTGCTTTGAATCCAAGTGTTTTCGACGCCATCGATGACCGGGTCTGGCATGCGGGTGCGCTCGTCAGGCGAGCGCAAATCGAACACTCGCTTTACTCCCAACTTGCCCGTTAGTACGGCTTTGCCATTGTCCGTCAGACCGCCCAGGGCGCCGGATCGGAACGCGAAGTTCGCACGCAGCGGACTCTCGGGCACGAGCCCCAGATCCCGCGTGTTGAACGTCCCGTCTAAGAAGATGAAGGGCGGCGCGGATATTACAGGCCCGTAGACTTCCTTGACAAGCGCGTCATTCACGTCTGTCCCTGCGAGCTTGGCCAGGTCGGCTTTTGAAGTGGCCATTATGAAGGAGGGAGGGAGTGAGTTTGATGCTTAAAAGACGAAATGCTTAAGTCTTTGAATTGTATAGTTAGTTGTAACTGTAGCGGGGTAACTTCCGAGTAAGCCGTGAGCTTATTGTTGGCGTTGGATAAGACGAAAACTTCTCGGTTTGTATCCGTTCAAGATCTTGGCTGTTTATGTTATTTGCAAAATCTTGAGGCTTTTAGGTTGCAGTCGAATGCGAGAGAATACGAGTGTGCAATGGTTTGATACTGTCGTCGGTGACCGTTTCAGAATACCGGCCGTCCCATCCCCGGACAACTCATCCCCGCCCCCCACTTCGCATGGTTCTCTTTTGCGGTAAGATGGTGGGATTTACCTGCTTTTCGGGTCGTGCCGAGGCCGAGACGCGCAGTTACAGCGTTTTCATTTCCTGTCTTTAAATCCTAGGTCATGATTTATATGGTAGTTTGGTATTCAATTTAGTTCCGTGGTTGGCTGGCATTAAAAGGATGGATTACCTACCAAGGTGCTATGTGTGAGGAGGCATGCGGTCCTCGTGATTGATTTGCTAGAAGACTCATGTCAATGCACTTTCATTTCATATATTTCGGATACGGGACTTTTCTTTAGTTATGACAAAAGTTACAATATTAAATTATTTTTAACCTGGACTCGATGCTCACTTACTTGATTTGTTGGGTTGGTTTATAGGAAGCTAGATTATGTTGGGAAGTAGGATAGAACTAAAAGGTTTCCTTGAAAAATATTGGCGTAGCACCTTCCCAAGGCGTTGCCGTCCGCACCAAAGTGTTCTTTTGCCATACACAAGATGATAGCCACCGCAGTGACGACGGGATTGGACCATCCCAATATCTAACACAAACAATAATGGGACCTCGTTTTTTGACGTTCATGGCTCTCGGTGTTCTCAGTAGAAACTGTGCCTAGATATCAAAAACATTTCCTTTGTCTTTAACGAAAACACGAATGATATCGTCAAAGACTCAGGTATATGAAGCCATAGCCTCTACCAGTGAACAGATAGCATGAGGTAAAACAACGCAAAAAGAAACACTGCTGAATCAATCCTATCGTTTACAAACACTTCAATCAATACGCTTGTTTTTCCGCATAAACTTATGAAAATAGCCATATATATAGCCTTTTAGTATAGCAACTGTAATGTTATGATCAAGGCACACTAACGCTTCTAGCTCTTCTAAAATCACCACTCATAACATATCACAGTCTTCAGAACATTAACTGTAACCTAAATATTTTACGCTCAACACTATGGCTAAGAAATGTGGCAAAGGAGGCAAAAATCTCCGTCGCGCCAGGCGAGAAGAGAGCGATAGTACTAACAATCGCGAGCTACTCTTCAAGGAGGCAGGCCAAGATTATGCACGTATTGAAAAAGTCTTCGGTAGCGGCCGGTACAACGCGCGATCGTTCTCTGATAATGCAAAGGATGAGGGAGTCGTTCGTCTTGCCATTCGTCGCGGTACGCTTCGTAGCCTGTCAATTCTGCCTGGGGATATTGTCCTTGTTGGCTTGCGAGACTGGCAAGATAGCAAGGCCGATATAATCCACAAGTACTCTGCTGATGAGGCTTTGAGGTTGCATGCTCTTGACGAATTGCCCCTGAGAGCTGTGCGTCAAAAGAAGGATGAGGAAAGTGTTGGCACTACTCACGACGACAATGATGGCGACGGGGTCGTTTTTGGATATGATAGCGGAGAGGAGGGCGACGACAATCAATCAGGCGTCAACGTTGACGCCATTTAAAAATGTCGTTGAATACAGATAGCCTTTAGAGCGCCCTATACATTGATAAGCATATCATTAGGTAAGTATTTTACCTACTCTAACTTTATGTTAACACAAAAATGACAGGATGTAAGTATTGTGTAAAAACTTCGATTCAATTTCTCTTTCGTTTTTTTGAGGTGCTTTTAAATAATAGCTGTAGTCTGCACAGCTTGAGGTAATCATCAACATGTGTAACAGGTAGAGTGTCATAATCGTCATTGGATTTATAGTAGTTTTAGTTTGGATTGCCAAGCATTTCTAATCGAGTTAGACGATGCAGGTACAGCAAGATAAGCGTGCCGCTTTCGCTCCGGCTTCCATTGCGCGGGATCAGTTGATGTTATCTTATCCTGGATAAATTGATGAACGAAACACCAAGTTGAACGCTGCCCGATCTCGCTGGACAGTTTGCTAGACCAGCTGGGGAATGTGACAACGCATGTCGTCCGTTTATCTTCTATTCAAAGATATTGAATGGACGAGTACGTATGGAGTATCGAATCAGATCCGTATCGATGACTCCTATTATTTAGTGCGATAAATGGGCTGTCCATCTGTCCAGTCCCCACATCGCCCACACATTGACTTATTCACAATGCAAGGAGGTGACTTGAGTATACGGCCATTCACTGCCGATAAGCATGTTTACTTGTGGTCTTCCGATCTTACGTTAAATGTCATTTATATCTCGACAAGCTACGTTGCTTTCGGCCAGTAAACCTGGCTTCTTCTAAGGCCACTCCCATTGATCTCCGGATTAAGTTATAGCAAAACCGAGAATGGCCTGGCTATATTCGATAGCCACCGTTGTCGGGCTGGGTAGTCTTGTCAGGTTTGGCCAGGATGCCGCCGGCTCACTGTTTGTCGACACGCACTGCTATCAAGGCGTCCGAACAAATGGGGCCGCGGATACAGACGTGAACTGCTTCTCCGTATCACCTACGGGGAAGTTCGCTAGAGTTTTCAGTGTGAGAAGCGAATCGAAACTCGCGGAGAACGCCCATTCAGGTTATGCCATGCCCGGTCTTTGGGACGGCCACGGACACTTACTCCAATTCGGAGAGTTTCTCAATTCAGTGGATCTTTTTGGTTCCACAACTATGGACGAGATCCGTGGTCGTGTCCACAGATATGTAGATGAACATCCTGGCGCAGGAACTGCACAGGAATGGATCAGGGGCGTTGGGTGGGATCAGATGGCTCTCGGCGCTATGCCAACCGCTGTGAGTTGATGCCCATCATGGTTCACAGAAGCGTGTGGACTTCCATACTCAGGTCGCATTGAATTGACGTTCTGTGAAGGAGGATTTCGTAGCGGATGAGAACTTGAAGGACTTATATATCATGCTCGATCGAGTAGATGTGCACTGCGTATGGGTTTCTCAAGCTGTTCTGGATTTACTACCAGAAGATTTGCCTGACGTTCCTGGAGGAGAAATCGTGAGGAATCCAGGGATGGGTGTCTTTTGTGACAACGCCGTCGTCCAAGTCATGGCGCTATGGCCAAAACCAGACAACAAGAAGAAAGCAGTATTCCTGAAGAGCGCAATGAGGCAACTCAACCAATACGGATTGGTGGGAATGCATGATGCAGGGGTTAATGCTGACAACTTGAATCTCTTCAAGGAGCTAGTAGGGAGCGAGGATTGGACAGTGAGAGTGTACGCGATGGCGGAATACTATGATCGGAACGCAGTTTGTCCTGATCCAGTCGAGCGATATAACGATCCGAACGGCTTTTTGAGTATTCAGAGCGTCAAATTATTTGCAGGTGGGTATAACTCGTAGTTGCTCCTTATTTTATCATCTGGATTCTAACACTGATGTAGATGGCGCTCTCGGCAGCTGGGGCAGCGCTATGATTGATGATTATGCAGATCGACCAGGAATCTCAGGCTCCTTGCTCGTTAATGCATCCGAACTGACTTACCGGGCTGTGTCGTGGGCCACCAAGGGATTCCAAGTGAACATCCACGCAATCGGTGATCTTGCAAACCGTTATGCTATCGATGCCCAGACTGCCGCTCTCAGACTCATTTGTCCCTGCAAACCTCTTGCTGAGTGCCAGGCTCAACACCGCTTCCGGATCGAGCATTCGCAAATTATACACGAAGATGACCAAGCGCGCATGCACGCTATTGGTATCATACCCTCTATCCAGCCGACGCATGCTACTTCTGATATGGCTTATGCCGAAAAGAGACTTGGCAAAGAGCGTACGGAGAAGGAAGCATACCGCATGCGTTCACTTCTAGGCATCAGACCCGTACTGGGCAGCGATTTCCCCGTTGAACCGGCGGATCCCTTTCAAGGTATATACGCGGCAGTAACGAGGAAAAGCCCGCATACAGGTCTTGGTGCGAACGGGTCTCCTGACGGCTGGCATACGGAAGAGGCTTTGAGCCTCGACCAAGCAATTCGCGGCTTTACGGAAGGGCCCGCCTACGGCGGATTTACAGAGGGGAAGACGGGGGTCATCAAGCCTGGTGCTTTCGCCGATTGGATTGTCCTAGATAAACCTCTTGAAGATATGGATATCGAGGAGCTTCGGTCTCTGAAGGTTAGAGAAACATGGGTTGGAGGCAAAAGAGTCTATAACCGCGACTGAACTCCCTTTTAGATGGGTTAGGCGTCTAGTGTATATAGGGTACAGCAGATTGTATAGAGAAAGTGTGTGATAACGTCTGGTCATAGGACATCTGGGCGTATATACACAATTGGCGTGATATACCTAATAGACAAGAAAGAGGAGAATCAAGCTATAGAATCTTAGTGAGACGAGCGGCCTAATTAAATAATCCTTCGGTTAGCAGCAAGAATGCTTATAGGTGTCTTGTCCCAGGCACATGAACAAGCTGTAACTTGAGGTACCATGTAATTTCTTAATGTATATGAAAATTTATCATGATGGCCTAAACCCCTAAGGTTAGCGAATAGAGATTCCTCGCCTAAAATGCTCGCGAATAACATAGACAAAATGGGATTCGAGTATCTCATCGAAAGCTGCAGCCTCCTTGCAACATGCGTAGAGAGGTAAATTAAGCGAGGATGCTTAGAATAATTACCTAAGAGACGGATAAGAGACAGCTAACAGGTAGTTCAACGAATTACTCTCGGATTCTTTTACTGCTGCTTTGAGTTTATGGGTGACGTTTGTACAGCATTATAGAGCTGGATGCCGGGCGGGCGGCACTAGTTAGTGGCAGCTGCGGCAACCTTAGGACGGACCGCCGGAGATAAAAGTCCCCAATCGCAGACCCCGTCGTATCAATCTATCAGTTATGAATGACGGACGCGCTGGGAGCTTCAATCTAATCTTTTTTGGAGCTTCATTATATCACAAGCTGAACCCGGACCTTACTCGGCCTCGCAGACGATCTCAGCCATGCGCAGGTAATGAACTAGAACATCCCGTATTTGAGACTAGTAATAATTGAAAGCTAACCCAGCGCCTAGAAGCTCACATACATAAGTTCCCTCTCCAATGATGCGGTCGCAGGTGACTCGCCATGTCTTGCGACGCCCGCCTGCTGCGAGGGCCATAGCCACGTCGTATCTCGGCTCGCCCGCCTCGCGACCGACTTTTCGCACATACCCCGTCGGTTGCCGAGTCACCAGGACAGTCCAGCGGAGGTCCTTTCTCAGTCTGTTCCAGAAACCCCCTCGCACTCTAAAGAACCTCGAGGCCGAGCCAGGCTACGAGATGCTACTCACCTACCGAGCCGCCGAGAACGACGATCTTCGGCCACCCTCGATTCCCGACCTGGTGAATGCATGGCGAAGCTTCTTTACATACAAAGCGAAGCACAACCGGGCGGTCAATTCTACACAGGCACATTGTGCATTACGGGTCCTCCAGTACTTCGTCCGGCCCGCCAATGATGGCAGCGTCAAACTCTCTCTTGATGATCTCCACGTAGCCATGCAGTGCCTGGAAAAGCCCCCGAGGGACGACCCGGGTTCTCATCTCCAGCTCTCGATGGCCTTGTTTAGGGAAATAAGACGGAGGGAACTGAATAGAGAACCTGGGGGCTTTCATAAATTCACGGTGGACTTCCGTGCGGAGGCCTTCCAGGGCCAATCGAAATTCCTGCACTCTTTCCTGGTTGCTCTGTCACAGTATGGAAGAGCACTCGAGGCGAAGGATATCTTTTTGCAGAACCTCGACCCAAAGGAACACACATCCACCGAGTTCCACCCGAGGCATAGCCTGCTTCCTATAATGAATGGTCTCGCTAGAGAAGGGCAAGAGCAAGCGCTCCGCGAGGTGGTTAAGAAAGCTATAAAGTCTGGCGTTCCTTACGATGTTAGCATCCATGGTGTCATGACAAGCTTCTTTGCGCAGCGCGACAACTTTGAGGAAACCAAATTTTGGTGGATCAGACCCATCCGCAAGGGACTGCATCCTGCACCTCAAACATATTACGATGTTCTCCAATTCGCCCTTCGAAACGACCAGAAGGAATGGGCTATGGGGATATACGAAGATCTCATTGCTCAGCTGGAGTCTGGGTCTTTGAGCGAGTCCAAAGCTTGCTGGGACGTGTCCTTCCAGTTCGCTTTCCTGTTGTTAGGTAAGGGAATCGACCAAATTGAGCACATGCTCAATGTTGCTTTGGACCGCACCAAAGATCAGCCAAAATCTCGGCCAAATATAGGTTCCATTAATTCTCTTCTTAAGTGCGCTATTGATAAGGATGATCCATACATGGCGGAAAGATTCATCTCGTTATCTAAGAAGATGGGTTTCAAACCAGATTTGTCCACCTATATTCTGCAGTTGGAGTATCGACTACGCGCCAAAGATCACGAGGGTGCATTCGCCACTTTCCAGGCGCTACGAGAGCTAGAAACATCATCGAATGAAAGGGAATTGCCTGTTCTCAACAAACTAATTCGTGGCTTGTGTGCGTCTTCACGACCAGACTACGAAAAGATACTCGACGCGACAAGCTACTTGGAGCAACGGCATGTAACTCTAGAACCAGAAACGGTAGTTTCGATATGCATGGCCTTTATGAAGAACGATGAGACGTACGAGGTTATTGATACGCTCTCACTTCATACAGCGCACTATAGTATTGCGGAGCGCCATATGGTGCGCAAATCCTTTGTCGATTACTGTCTAGATAAAAAGAATAGTACGGCGCGTGTTTGGGACGCCTACGCTCTGCTTCGTCAATTCTTCCCGGAGGTAGAGAATGGAGATCGGGAGGCCATCATGGAGGCCTTTTTTGATAGACGACGTGCGGATATGGCCTGCTACGTATTTGGTCACATGCGCTCACACAACAATTTAAGGCACCGGCCTACTTTGGAAACCTATGTGCGCTGCCTGGAAGGAATTGGGCGGTGTCCAGACATGGAAAGTCTGAGGATGATTCACAACATGGCGAAGATGGACACAACTATACAACTCAACACAAAATTGTACAACGCATTGATGATCGGCTATATCGCATGCGATATCTCTCACCGTGCGCTGGACTTTTGGGCGGAAATTACCACGTCTCCCGAGGGACCTTCATACGCGACTTTAGAAATTGTCTTCCGCGCCTACAAAGCACAGTCCTACGGCGATGTACCCGGCAAAGAACTTTGGGAAAAGATGAAGAAGATGGATGTTGAAGTGCCTGAACACGTTTATGCGGCGTATTTGGCCATGCTAGCTGCGCACAGCCATCTACCGGACGTTAAGCTGCTCTTGGATGGATGCGACAGTATCATCGGGAAGCGTCCGGATTTCTTGACGTAAGCAGCATCTTATTTCGGCGCTTGGACTCTAATAGCTAACCAGAAACGCAGTTTTGCCTATGTATATAACGCTTTACCAGCCAAGGAAATGAAAGAAGATTTTGAGTTGTGGTCAGAACACGAGTACCCACCACTCTGGAAGGCGCTCACCAAAAAGCATCGTCGAAAAAAAGACGAAGACGGACTGTCGCAGTTCAAGGTATCGCAACCGTGGAAGGCATGATGATCTGTACAATTTAAACACTCTGAATGTTTTGCTATCTGTACATAACAATAAAAGCGGCAAGATGTTGTACATTTGAACCTGTCTTTTTAACTCCACTTCAGCGTCTTATTCTGGGTAGCCATATTCTGGATGAGAGTTCTGTTGGGCCCTCTCATCAATAACTCGGGGTGTTGGTGTACACTTGGGTGTAGACCCAGTCCAATCGCTCTCCTGATCGCCTTGGCCACCTTGCGTTGGTTGACTGGCGTCAGCCCGGTCTGTACAGAGCGCTCTATACGGCCGTGCGGTGTCATGAATTCGGAGATGAAGGAGAAGTTCTAATAGTTTCGGGAATTAGTAACCATCTTCACACTTTTGACCCAACGCCCCATCGCCCTTCCTTCACTTTCCAGACTTCGAAGCATCCGTCTGAGCACATTCCACGCGCAGTCCGACAAGAATGACGAAAAGGGGCAACATGATAACTCACCCTATACATATCCAAGGGCCGTAGCCCCAACAGATCGACGAGGTCCTTCTGGCGGGCCGTGTTCCTCCGCCACTTGGCCATCTCGGAGGGACTCAGGTCGTGGGGGGCGTAGACGTCGCCGGCGCGCCACCGACGCGGCAGCTGGCGCATGTAGTCGTCGTGGCGGTTCTGGCTCCGTATCATGTCCTCGACCTGCTGCTTGCCCGAGCCGCGGCCCCTGCCCGCCGGCGACCGTATGTTCTTGTAGATCTGGCCGAGCATCTCCGTCGAGTCGGCGTTGCCGTCCATCTTGGACGCGCCTCCCTCGAGGTTGAGGATTGACGACGTGGAGTTTCTGATGTCGCGGACTGTGTGTATGCGGATATCATGTTAGTCGCTTGCTTGCTCACTTAGTTCGGTCGCTGGTGGTTGGTATGGACGACGGATGAAGCTGAGGTGGTGCAAGGAGTGGCCTACGGGCTTGTGGAGCGGCTGTCGTGGATAAGGGCGCGCTGGGTGTCTTGAGGAGGGACATGCCTTGCCGGAAGGCGGACGGAATCGATATCCGTGGCGGCATCGTGGGTGGTGCGGGACAACTGCTGCTGTCACGGTCTGGTGATGCAAAGCTTCAGGTCAATTGGCGTTGTCGTCGGTAGATTTCGAGTCTAGACCCTGTCAAGGGAAAAAGCTCGGCGGAAACTGACCTACATTATAATAAAGTGGGCCTCGCATGCGGCTAGCTAAGCGTGTACTTTAATACCTTGGTGGGTCCCTTAGTTAAGTAGACATGTTTTTCTTATCGCCGCAGATGGGATATGGGAATCAAGTCTGGTATCAAACTCTCAGTCTCGCTCATCAACTGTTTCGTCGCCGATTGTCGTATCTAGCGATATCTCATTCAATTAACAGCCTGGACCGAGTGAGCCTGCCGAGGAGCAGCAATTCGTCAAGATGGTTCGCAAGCTCAAACATCATGAATCTAAACTGGTAAGGCTCTCCTTGCAGAACTACGACCATGGACCAAGTCCCTGTCAAACAACTTGCTAACAAATTGTCTAGTATGCACAATCTGCCTTTTCTGCATTGGTGTTCTGATATGTGTTTTCCCACATATCCATAGAAGGCGCTCGCCTGCACTGAGAGCTCTTCGATTGCACGGACGGACCTCTGACGTTTCCTAGATTAAAGAAGACGGATTTTGTTACGTGGAAACAAGATCATGACCACCGCGATGCAGCAGTAATCCGAAGATGTACGTGTATCCAGCGTCGCTTGGTGCTTCACGACGACATAGAGCAAAAAAAATGACTAACTTGTTGTCAAAGATATGATCCAGGATCGAGGAGACTATCAGAAGTATGTCTAATTGGCACATCCTACCTAAACGTCTGGAATACTGACGCTCAATGAATAGGTACAACAAGCTCTGCGGAGTGAGTATTCACCTGTTTTTTGATCAAGTATGATCATTGCTGACTTATTTCGCCAGTCATTACGTCAGCTCGCTCACAAGCTCTCGCTTCTCCCCCCGGAGAGTGCGACACGTCAGAAGGTATGACTCCTGATTTTAGTGTCATCGGCAGCGCGTGTTTGATCGTAAAAATCTTCGGCATTTATTGGCTCCTGCTTGCAAACCTATTCTCGGGAGTGACAGCGGCTGACCACCGACGACGCAGCATGAGAAACTTCTACTGGAGAAGCTTTATGATATGGGCATTCTCTCGTCAACTTCTAAGCTCTCCAATGTCGAGCACGGCGTTACCGTTTCAGCGATGGTACGGTATCCTCCTCCAATTACTAATATGCTTTGCTGATATTTTCTGTTAGGCTAGGAGGAGACTCCCAGTTGTGATGACCCGCTTACGAATGGCGGAGACAGTACAAGCGTGAGTAAATGCCTCGTTGCTATATCGGCCAATTTTAGGTGTCTAAATGTAGATTGCTAACTTATAACCTAGCGCGACAAAGATGATAGAGCAGGGGCACGTACGAGTAGGAGTTGAGGTACGTCTTATTACACTAACATTTCTTCGACACACGGCGGATTCCCAGAAATGCGGGCAGATGCTTCTTGCTTAAGCCTTCTTCTAGCCATATCAAACTCTATGCCAGACTCGGGCGCTCCCTCTCAAAGCAACGTGACTAACCCAAATCTTATAGTGTATAACGGATCCTGCCTTCTTCGTTACGAGAAACCAGGAGGACCTCGTTACGTGGACGGCTGACAGCAAGATTAAACGTAACATCATGATTTACCGCCAAAAACTCGACGACTTTGAGCTCCTATAATGCTAAGGAACCAGGAACGGGTACTGTTTGCAAAGATAGAGGCACACAGAAGGCATCAGGCGTCGGGGCGTTCACTAGGCTTATAGGGGATTTAACATGTTTAATGAAAGTTATATTGGTAGCTGTCGTTGATGGCCCCTTCGGCGTGTTTCATCGACGATACAAGTGAAACTCCTCCTTCCGTATGCTGGAATACATCCTTCACTTACTATCGGACATACATACTCAGTACTGGTCGGTACTGGTAGATGTTACGCGACCGATAGCGGAACACGTAGTACCTAGGTTCGAAGGGCGTATAAGGCCAATTCAATTGTCTACCTACCTAACTAGGTAGGTAAGCTGATATTATTCTCTTGATAGTTTAGGTGAGTGCCTAAATCAACGGTTGTATCACGTGACGTGACGCGCATGCTCCTGCCGCGTCGCCCCGCTTTATCGTACTTCCTCGTTGCTAAAGCATCGAAGCGCACCTATAATAATGTTGGATTACCTACACCTTTGTCAATACAGCGAGCTTTCCATCAGAACACCTCTTCATGCGATCATGTGTTCTAACTTAGGTATCTATGTGACGCGTGACCAACATGGTGCGACAAACAGATCCTATTGTTATTCTAGATGACGAAAGCACGGCTTCGGAGGCGTCTACGGAGAGTGAAGTTAAGCAAATCCGACCGACTAAGCGGAAACTGAAGCCGCAGCCCATCGACCATGATGAATGGAGCGACGAGTCAGATGAACACTACACAGCCTTCAAAAAGCGGAAGGCTACTTCAGACAAGTCCGTTACGGCTAAAAGTAAAGCGAAAGCTGTTGGTAGGGGCCAGCCATCACAGAAAAATGCCAGCCACAAGGCCAAACTACCGTTGAATGATAGTACTGCCTCGGAGACTGAATCTAAAGTTACTATACCTACATCAATCCCTGCTTACTTCCAGAAACGTCGTACAGCCTTTGATGAGAATCTCAAAGCTCTACATGAGGCAGGACTGCGGCTCCCCCCAGACTACTCGGATATATACTTTTCCGACGATGAGAGACTCGAAGAGATAGAGGAGAAGCCCCAGTTCGAGCCCAGTAGCGGGATTAAGCCTTGCCACCCGTACAAAGACATCAAGATTGCTGGTGGATTAATACCAGCTTCTCTCGCGCAGTACCTTCGAGACTACCAGATCCAGGGGGTGCAGTTTTTATACGATCTTTTCGTGCATCAACGAGGTGGCCTCCTTGGTGACGATATGGGCCTAGGCAAGACAGTTCAAGTCGCCGCATTCTTGACTGTTGCCTTTGGGAAAACAGGCGACAGTCGTGACGCAAAGCGAATGAGAAAATATAGGCGCAATAAGGATGAGTGGTATCCGCGCGTTTTGATTGTATGCCCAGGGTCTCTGATTCAGAACTGGAAGAACGAACTTGAAAGATGGGGCTGGTGGGTCATCGATCTCTTCCATGGTCCCAAGCGCGACGATGTCCTCGGCGCTGCCCGGGCTGGGAGACTCGAGGTCATGGTTACGACATATGCGACCTATAAAAATAGTGCAAACGAAGTCAATATGGTGCCTTGGGATGTTGTTATTGCCGACGAGTGCCACTGCATAAAGGATCCTACGGCCGGGATTACACAGTCGATGAATCTGGTCAACTCTCTATGCCGCATCGGCTTAACCGGAACAGCTATACAGAACAACTACGAAGAGTTGTGGGCGCTGCTAAATTGGACTAATCCAGGGCAGTTCGGGACATTGAGAGATTGGCAGCGCATGGTCGCTCAGCCTCTTGCAACCGGGCAAAGTCATGATGCTACCCTGCAGCAGTTGAGTAAGGCGCGCACAACGGCAAAGAAGTTGCGAGATAATCTTCTCCCAAAATTTTTCCTGCGTCGCCTCAAAAGCTTGATCGCGAACCAACTACCAAAAAAAAGCGACAAGGTTGTATTTTGTCCTCTATCAGACCTCCAACGACAAGCCTACGAGAATATTCTTGCTAGTCCAGTCGCCCAATTTGTCCTGACGTCTTTTGATCAATGCCCATGTGACTCAGGTAACACAAGAGGTCATTGTTGCTATACAATGAATTCGGACGGCGAAAAATGGCAGGCGCTTACCTTCCCTCTCATTATATCGCTACAGAAGTTAGCCAACCACTTCAATCTACTCATGCCCCGAAATGCCGACGTCTCTGACAAGTATCAGAGACAGCTCCGAATCCTTCAGGCCGCCGCGCCAAATGATTGGGAATCACATTATGCCAGCCGAGATTCGATTCTGGGCCTTGCTAACCCTGAGTACTGTGGGAAATGGAAAGTCTTAAAAAAGCTGCTGGAGTTTTGGCATACAAACGGCGACAAAGTTTTGGTCTTCTCTCATAGCGTGAGATTACTGAATATCCTACAGCAGCTCTTCAATAAAACGCTGTACAATGTTAGCTACTTAGATGGCTCGCTGTCGTATGAAGAGCGTCAGGCAGTAGTTGACGACTTCAATTGTGATCCAAACCAATTCATCTTCCTGATATCAACAAGGGCAGGCGGAGTCGGGCTCAATATCACTTCCGCCAACAAGGTCGTTATCATGGATCCCCATTGGAACCCGAGTTATGATCTGCAGGCACAAGACCGTGCGTATCGAATTGGTCAAACACGGGATGTGGACGTCTATCGTTTAATTTCCGTGGGTACAATTGAAGAAATTACGTACGCACGACAAATCTACAAACAGCAGCAGGCGAATATTGGGTACAACGCCTCGAATGAGCGCCGCTATTTCAAGGGCGTCCAACACCAGAGTAAGGGAGAGCTCTTCGGCATTCAAAACTTGCTAACCTATAATGGCGACGAAGGTGTTCTTCGCCATATTGTAAACAAGACCAATGTGGCTGAAGCCAGGGCGGGTGTCAAGATGATTGACATCGACATGAACAAGGTAGCTCAGGCTGTGGAAGACGACCTTCCCATCAAAAAAGAAGGTGGGTTCGATGATGAGACCGGGGGTCTAAAGCAGCTATCCAGCATGCTTACTGCTCCAAATAACAAACGCGGTATCGTACAGCACTCGAAAACGGCCAACAAGACCAAGAGCGACCCAATTCAAGCCATTTTAGCTGGCGAAGGCGTTGAATATACGCATGAGAATTCAGAAGTGATTGGATCATCCAAGATAGAGAATGAGCTGTCTCGATGGGCTGAGAAGGCTACAGACCCGGAAGGCGGTCTCTCAGATTTGGCTCTGTTCATGGATAGTCAGCAGGACCCCGCGACAGGTGTGAACTATCAGTCCTTCCATTACGAATTCAACCCACCCATGGATGTCATGCAACGGCAATTCTGTACCATGGCCAAAGAATTCGGTTTTTCTAACGGCACAGAATTCGCTCTTGCCGTCGAGGGTATGACACAAGAGCAGCGAAGAAATTGCCTCGATTCGTTCTACAAGAATCGCGCCGAAAAACTGCGAAATACTGGAGAGATCAAAACTGAAGGTGTAAAGACAGAGGCTGACACCGAGGAGTCTGTAAAGCTGGAGCTTGGTGTTGACGATCAGAGTAACGTCGACAGTCACCTAGTAGCTAGGGAAAATATAAAGAGGGAAGACACTTCGGCACGGAATGCCAGGAAGGCTACGGCCGACATCAAGCAAGAACCTAGCAATAGTCCCATCAACACATCTGTGCCGATCGCATTAAGGCATGATAGACCTAAGCCAGATGGTGCTTCGGTCTCAATTTGGCTATCGGATGATGAAGAGACGGATGAGCTATGATTGTATGAGTTCTTGTAATATCAATATCCCACATGTTGGACTAAATGAGGCGTCTTGGGTGGCATGGATTATGTGTGTTGGCGTATACTGTAGATGACCGCTTCGTAGCGTAGGCGGTACTGTTTTGAGCTATCGATCAATTAAGCCTCAATTCACGTAATTCTCAAGTGCACAATGACGAGCAGAACATAACTAAGATAAATGGAAGTATAGATTGAGCCATCTGTACCATCAATCTAATAGCAGCCTCATGTATTCATCGCAACGCCAATCTGTAAACATTAGATTAGAGGGTACGTAAGAAGATGCAGGGGGAGTATACGGGAATTCTATGACTCAGTGGCGTTTTCGAATAGTTCTCTATTAGGAGCTACTGACGTGTGTATTGTCTTAGATGCCTATTAGTCCTCTATTCAAGAGAAGAATGCTGGGGGAAAGAATCCGTCCTGCTTTGGATATTTTTTCTTTCCACTGAAGCATCTGCCTTTAGATGGGTATAGGTTTGTGGTTATGGACCTGGATTGCCCCCATAAGCTCGTTTTCCGAACTCCCCGGGATGAAGGGTCCTCGTCATTTTACTTCGCAAATTGAGCAATCCGTTACTGTTACAATAAATAAGTTCAAACTAACAAAACACTCACATGCTATTTCACCACTAGCAGTGCTTACCATTTTGCCCCAGTGGTATGTTTCTTATAAGTACACAAGTAGCTGAGAGCAAACTTGATTGGCTAGTTTAGGGGAATCAACCTTAAAATACACTAGACCAGCCACACTATGTTACTCAGGTATTCAATACGATTCGATAAAGAGAAAAAGTAAGACATGACGTAGCATGGCAGAATAGCAAAGTTTCGAAAAATCGGGTGGTTTTCTGATTCCAGCGTTGGCTTCGAATTCATCCTATATTGCCTAAAGCGGAAATTCCCATAATGGGCGTAGCGTTCCCCTGTATCTAGCATCTCCTAGACTAGTTAGTCTACATAGGTAATGGGTTATCATTCCATAAGAGTTGCCTATTCTGCTATTGTTTGTCACCGTGTAACATTCATTCATAAGACTTGAGCAGCAGGAGCTGGGAACCGCTCAAGAACGGGCATTGTCGAAGCAGGTGCATGCTACCCGCTTGCCCTATCCGCCTTCCTAGGCAAATTCCCGTTGCGCCTTACCCACTGACGGTGACCAACCCTCCAGTTCGAACAGAAAGAACAAAGCATTCCTCCACGTTCAGAGTCATCACCTCATCATTGTCACCACCGCAACACATTCATTTCACGACGTAGCGTGCAAAACAACGGCTTTGCTTAGCCTTCTCAAACACTCACTCTCTTCTTATGCCACTTTAACCACTTTGGCTCTCCCTTTGGTAACGAGGATATTCTTTCGTTTCAATTCCACTCCCAGCTCTTTCTACGTATCACCTTGACGATCTCTCATTCGGCCGCCAAAATACACTCCCTCTCCACGTCATATCGACTTACCTGAGGAATTACCCCTGCGTCATCCAAATTACTTCGTCCTAGTCTCTATAATCTGCCTTTAACTAAGGCCAGCCCACCCGGCTGCATTGTTTCAACCCTGGTATCCGCTGGCAACGCATTTCCTTCTCCGACATGAAGCCACTCGTCATACCACTTTTCGCCGGTACTGTGGCCGAGGCTAGCACCGCTTTCCGTCCGCGACAGTCCGGCAATACCTGTTGCTTTGGCCTCAGTTCGGTTGGTATCGTCGATGAGGAGGTCAAGGAGGATCACATAGGTGGCCTAAGTCTTGGCGGCCCTTTTCAACAAGGCGGCTTTTGTTTCGACAAGTCGACGAAGACCATCAAGGATACCCTGAATCACAACTGTTTCATGAGGGGCCCAACTGAGCAATTTCAATGCTATGCAGGAATCGTTGGCGCCACGGCGTTCGATATCTCGCCTCCCGGCCCGGACGGTAAGTCGTACCTTACCTACGACGGCGGTCCGGGCATATTTTCCGCCTGTCCTGTTGGCACCGGAGTAAATCAGTATTATGACATCTTCTCGGTTTCGAAGCCTGATACAACCAGGTGTATCTCAGTTTCTCTAGCTCTTTATGACCCCTCAATGGGTTGTTTCTCTGCCAGCAATACCACAATGACTACCCCAACGTCAAGTGCTAGACAGAGTACAACTAGTCGCTGGTCCACTCAAGTCCGCAACCAACACTCCTGGGTAAGAACAGCCAAATCTTCTACCATGTCCGGCTATAGCGAAGTGAAGAGTGCTGGCATATGGTCTAGCGTATCGCCGAGTACAAATGCAACCGCCGAGGTTGTGTCTAAGACCAGCTCGGCAATAGCATCACAAACGGCCAAGCCATCACCAATATGCTCAATCTCGCCATCTGCTCCATCAATCGCTCCCATCAAATTAGGTACGCCTGACAAATCAGCTCCAGATGGTCTCCAAGACAGCTCGGCGGAAGCGTCCATCACTTCTTACAACAGCACAGTCTTCCTATACAGTATTCCCAACTCATTTCTCCCTCCTGTATCGGATGCCAAAATGCCTCTCTGTGCTTTGCAGTTCCGCATGCCAGTTTGTACGGAACTTCCCAAAGGTTATCCATGCTACAGTTTTAGCGGGCTAGAACAAGAGGTCCTCGCGAATTCTGGCATGAACTTCAATCTTGTCCTCGACGATGGTCAAGCAGCATGGAACGGGACTGCGTTGCATCAAGTCTTCCCTGGAGATACCATAATCTTAGGCACGTTCGAATGTGGGACGC
The DNA here is from genome assembly GCA_022495115.1 of Xylaria castorea. Lineage (NCBI taxonomy): Eukaryota > Fungi > Ascomycota > Sordariomycetes > Xylariales > Xylariaceae > Xylaria > Xylaria castorea. The sequence goes on along the minus strand of MU382646.1, from coordinate 265,340 downwards.
CGAAAGGATCCTACGGCCCGCGAAAGATGAGCTGGCACGTTAGCAGCGTCCGTAATTTTAGTCTCGAGTTTCTTCATGCCGGCGTAGGCAGCGATGCTGAATTCCAAGACGGAATCGGTGCTTGGATTATACCATGCCAATAGTCACGATCTTGACCATAGCCTTTCCACGACTTACACACCGATTCTTGGCATAGGGAGAGCTAAGGGTTCGGCCATGATTACTGGGCCCGACTGCTCTGTTTATTCATGTGGGGATACTATGATTGGTATAAATGCATTCTTCCTAGAAGATAAAGTAATGGAGAGTAATGGCCGCGAGACATACTGTTATAGAGATGCTGGCTGTATTCTAACATTGTAATTACCTGGAGAACGGCTCACAGTGAGATTTGCGCAAAGGGCGCGCGTACTCCTATAGATAGCTAACATCAATTAAGACCCTCACGACGCATGATTACACAACAGGATTGAGGCCAAGATTGTTCAAAGTACAGCGGCAGGGGACATTTGGGGCAAGGTGTCGTACACGGTATATCCCGATGTTACTCTAAATACAAAAACGACGTTATTTTGCGTGACAGGAGTTGATTACACATCTGATATACTCCGAGAAGCGGACAAGGTCATGCGATTAGAGTCTCCGTTAAGGCGTCACGTACTAGTCCATACTTCCTCTAACTATACGAGGCAAAGAACTGTATGATGAAATGCCCTACGGTACAGGCCAGGTGCTTGTATCGAGCATACATAGCTAAAACTGATGTGTTTCTATGCCACCAATCATCGGCCAAAGTGACCGAGCCGACGTGGGATAATCGGCGAACAATTATGAACAGTTTGTATGTTATCTTTCGTGTTCTGGAGGTTATCGGGGGATTTGGGGGATTATCGACGGTGGGATACGGTTTGGGAACATCATGAAAAGCACGTCAGCTCGCCGCATATGTCACAATCCCACCATGAAAGCTTCCCCGCAACCACCACCCACGCCCATGTGCTCGAAACGACGTGCCATCTCAGCAAGCGAGATGGTAGGGCGGAGGGGATCCTGGAGCGCGATCACCCAATCTGCGCCGGGCTGGCGGTGCTGCACGCCGTTATCGTCGCGATGGCGTGAGATGTGCGACGCTTGCGTCATGTCGCCATGCAACCAACGAGTGGCCGCCCCCGACGCACCTACGCGTATGTCCGGCTAGAACCGTTGGAGAAGGCGTCACGTCGCGGTGCAGTGTGAATGGATTCCTCCATCATCGCGCACATAAGAAGAGGAGGTGAAGTCGCACAAGGCTTGCAGTCGAAGACCCGATTGTCTCACGCCAAACGAGGAAAGCAAAAGCAAAGGCTTCGCCCCCGACGATTACCTCAATTCTCCCCGGGAAACTACGTCGAAAGACTTCGTTTGCAGATACTATACAGTCGAGCTTAGCAGTACTTATACAATGGCGCCCTCTGCAACCGAGACAATCGTCCCGGCCATCGAGGCCCTCAAGTTAAAGGTGGTCCCGGATACCGAGGCGACCCCTGAGAAGGCGCCCGAGGACATCAACAATGGCGGCGCTGTTGGCAGCGCACCTCTTGCCGAGGCCAACGGCCTCCCGAAGCTCGAGACGAATCACCGCGAGCCGATGAAGCTTAGTGGTGCTCTCGACCAGTTCAAGTACTTCGATTCCACGGTTGTTATCGGCCGTGAGTACGTCGACGTCGACCTGGCCGAATGGCTGCGCGCCGAGAACTCGGACGAACTGCTACGGGACTTGGCTATTACTAGTAAGTTGAATCGTCCTATATAATCTCATTCAGTGACGGGGAGATACCTGCCAGATACTCACTTGACCAACCCATCTATCTCCCCGTATCCTCGGTAATCCTGCTCTGCGCTGTCTGTCCTCTTTCGCTAACCGACTTGATTCCACCTAGTCTCGCGCCGTGGCGTGGTGTTCTTCCGGAAGCAGGACAACATCACGAACGAGCTGCAGAAGGAGCTGGTGCAGCGGCTCGGCGAGCTCTCGGGCAAGCCCGCGACGTCGGGCCTGCACATCCACCCCATCATCAACGCGGGCCGCGACCGCGGCGGCCACGACCACGAGATCAGCGTCATCTCGTCGGTCCAGAACCGCAAGCTGTACAAGCGCTTCTCCGAGAACCAGAAGGGCTACAACAAGCCCCAGAGCCGCCGTCTCGAGTGGCATAGTGATATCACGTTTGAGCCGGTTCCGGTAAGTTCTCCTTGCTCATTCCGTTTTTATTTTTTTGTGTGCCTTGTATGATTGATTCTCACGGGCCCCCGTTACGTTGACGCACTATGCTTCCAGCGGTGGGACTAACCTCGAGCCTTATAGAGTGACTACGCGCTTTTGCGCCTCGTGGAGCTTCCCAGCACTGGTGGTGGTGAGTTTCGAACCCCCCTGTTCTATCTACTGACCTTGCTCGGATGAGCTTGGCGAGGGTATCACGAACAAAACCACATGATTGGATGTAATCGCTGATCTACGTTTGTCCCACCGTGAAACAGATACCCTCTGGGCCTCGGGCTACGACGTCTACGACCGGCTCTCGGCGCCGGTGCAGAAGTTCCTCGAGGGGCTGGTGTCGTACTGCGCGCAGCCCATCTTCAACCAGTCGGCGGCGGAGAACGGGTTCGAGATCTACGCGGGGCAGCGGGGGGCGCCGGAGAACGTGGGCGAGGCGCTGGAGGCGCACCACCCGGTGGTCCGGACGAACCCGGTGACGGGGTGGAAGAGCGTGTTCGCGGTGGGCAACCACGTGAAGCGCATCGAGGGCCTCACCGAGGACGAGTCCAGGCACTTCCTGAACTGGTTCGTCGACCTCATCGTCGAGAACCACGACCTCCAGGTCCGCAACCGCTGGCAGAACGTCAACGACCTCGCCATCTGGGATAACCGGTCCGTCTACCACGCCGCCACCCCCGACTACCTCGAGGCCTTCGGCGACAGGACCGGGTCGCGCGCCGTCAGCCTGGGCGAGCGGCCGTACTTTGACCCGCAGAGCACGGGTAGGAAGGAGGCCTTGCGCGAGGAGGGCTCGCTGTTGTAAAGAGAGAGAGAGAGAGAGAGAGAGAGAGAGAGAGAGAGAGAGAGAAAGGCGGGGAGAAAGCTAAACTTGTAGAGAGCATGTTTCCCGCAACGTTCAGTCTGTCTTTACCAATCACGGCTTTTCCGAGGATTGTGCCTTTTGTTTTGTTTTGGTCAACCAGAGGGATCATTGAGGCCGACCATGCCTTGTCCCAGCATGACAGAATAAATGAGAATTAAATTGAAGTGGCTTTCCATCAACGGTCATAGATGATGCCGAGCAAGTTGTGCTTATTACCGCGATATCCCCATAGATTCTCCCATAAAAGATTCTACCAAGAAAACACCTACACCACGGAAGAGGTACACCTACAACAACCGTACTAGCTACGCGAGTCAACTTCCAACTTATCGACTTTAAAACCCAGGGGGTCCAGAGTTCATGGTAACGAAAGCGCATAACATATTAATTCTTGCTAAGATTTCGTTTACTAGAACACGAGTTAGTTGCTACCTAAGGCTATTCTTCAGGCCACCGATGATTCCACCTAGACATAGACGACGAACAACAACCATTTTCAAAGTATGGCATGTGGAGTTGACATATTGCATCTTTTCGCGGTCCAGTCTCCTACCATCCCAGGCTCCTACCATCCTAGGCTCATGACCACTGACCCCTGAACCCCTGATATACAGGTAGGCCTGGATTGGCATTACACAACATGGCACGACCGGAAGCGACGAGTGACCGGCTCTACTACTCGATTCCATCCCAGTTTTCCTCACGGCCACGGTCCGAAGCTTCACACTGCGTTCTCATGCAGCTTCCCGCACCCCTACATCTCATAATATGATCACAGGGGACGTATGGCAAGCGAATTCTGTGACACTATTGACAGTTGCAACTAATAAGCTTAGATAGGTCCTTAGTCATCGCCACTTGAGTAGTATAAGGCATCGACCGTTCTATTCGCACAACAATTAAAACAAACATCAAACGAAATTAATTAATTGGATCTTGCAAATATTACCACCTTTGTATGTAATTAGGCTACAGTTCTCAACTCCCCTTATCGCCATGTACGAAAAGGCAAAGAGCCAGCTCGACAATTGAGATCCTAGCAAAGCCTATCAAATTAATTAATAGTGCCAATTTCACATCCAGCTGTCTTTTCCCCTGTAGCGATCCATCGGGCGCGTTGCGTACAAACCATTCTAAACCCGTATCATTACCCTTCATACACCAAAGCCAAAGGATTATTATTTCCCTTCCCTTGTCATTAATCTGAATACTTCTAGCGGGTGGACCAACTGAGGGTTATGGTCGATGCTTGTGCACCACATTATAGGAGCAAGGTGCCAAAGAGGGTGAAAAGGCCAGCGACACCAGTCACATAAAGGAAGCTCATATCCATCGGTGGAGCGGGACGTCCAGTGCCTCCGTTGTGGCCCGACGAAGTGGCGGAAACAGAACCAGAGCCTGCCCCGGCTGTGCCCGTTGAAGTACCGCCGGCGTTCTGAGATCCGTCGCCAGTTAGACCCGGGCCTTTGCCAGCACCGGCGGTCATATACTAGAGACAGTTAATTATGCAAAGTAGAATGTAGTGATACTTGTCTTACCTTCTTCGCCCCATCGGGAATAGCTGGGAGGGCACTCTCACCCCATTTACCGAGATCCCAAATACTGTCTAAGGTAGGGCAGGCCGCAGCTTTTGTAGTCGAGGTGAACCCACCATCACCAGACGGAGCGGGATATTTCTGCAGGGCTGACTTGAATTTGTCGAAGTCACTGTCTTCTTTCACCGAGTTCGAGTTGCCGGAAAGTTCGACAATACCGAAATCATTCCCTTCGCGACTGTACTCGTATAACAACCCTCCAGAGTAAACTCCGGACATCTCGTCGCTCATCAAGGCGCTTAGCTCTTCGAAATCCCGTGCGTTCTTGGTACATCCCCACTCTGATAGAAAGACTGCAGCACTCTGAGTTAGATATTGCAATTTTTCCAAACGTATGGAGGACTCGGATAAGAACCTTAGTGGCCCAGGACTAAAGAAACTCGGAAGAAACCAACTCTGGTAAATACTTACTTGGTATACCGTAGCCAGTGAAGTTCTTGACCTTCTGGTCCCAACCAGATTGGGTGAAAGATGAGGGGGCGCACCAAGAGTAGTCGTTCTGTCAACAACTGTGTTAGTGAGGTATCGGGCAACATGTTGTATCCAAGCAAGCAACTTACAAATGCGAAGAAATCACTACGCTCATCGTCACCACCGCAGTTGAAGTAGTCAGCTGTCTGCATCCGGTTATCACTAACATCGGCAGCAGAGTAGCCAACAGGAATCTTTCGGTAACCGCGTGAGCCGATGTATTGACGCATGTCACGAGTAGTCGCCTTGACGAAAGGCGCAGACTTCACTGTCTCCGGCATATCGTTGATCACTTCGTTACCGGAGAAGAAGGCGAGCGTATTGGAATATTTAGCAAACTCGTCAATGGTAGCGAAGATGCTTTGCAAGTACACATCATTGTAGGACGGCTCAGGGTTGTCCCGGTTGATGGAATAGTTGGGGTTGTTCACATCAAGAACCAGGTAGATTCCAGCATCGTTGAGCTTCTGCATGCACGTGGTGTGGTCCTGGGAATTATCTACTGAGTAGACACGGATGGCGTTGACGCCGAGATCCTTGAAGTTCTGGATATCTCGCGTGCAAATATCGGAATTCGCAAGGGGATCTGCGTTGGTGGAAGAGCCACCGGGTTGGTAGTCGATGCCACGAACGTAGAATCGCTCCTTTCCGGCCCAGAAAGCTGCGTTTCACTGTCAGTACAGGTGTCCGGTGTATTCGCCTCGTGCATTGGGAACGCCCAGAGCTCGTACCATTGCCTGAAGCCGTGACAGTAGGGAGAGCAGCAGCTCGGTTAGGCAGTTGTTTGTCGGTGAGTGTTGGGCCGGCGTAAACAGCATCGGCGGCCACCAGGGCGCTTGCCGCTGCCAGTGCGATAGAACGCATGATTTAAGGTGTCTGTATTAACGATCGAGTGGTGCCAATCGAGATTGGTATTCCGGGAATTAGTTAGTTCTTATAGGCAATCGTCCAGGTCTATGAATAGGCGTGCTTCTCGCAATCTCACACAAATGAGGAACGGTCTGCTCGCTCAAGTGACGTTGTTGACGAAGGCGGAATCCTGTCTATCAAGTGGAAGACAAGCAGCCGAAAAGAAGGAGCAACAATAGCGAGTGAATGCTCGAATTCCGAGAGAAATAACGAGTGTGTAAAGAGCTGAAACAGGATAGAACGGGAGATTCGGACAACAAAGATTTCGAGGGCGAAGGAGAACAAATAAAGACATGCACCACATCCCCTGAACAGTCGATCTGACCAAACAGAATCCAGACACATCTCATCGCCAAATAGCGATTCCTCGGGGGGCGCCCATGAGTCGTGCATGCACTGCACGCGCTGGCATTGGGGGGCGTGTCCGCAACATGAGCTGGATGTAGATCAACGTCATGGGGAGGTTTGAAGCAGGTGCGGTACCTCTGGGCAATTGGCTGAGAAGCCCGAGAAGCCGTGGTGTCCGTCTACAGTAGTTAGTTACTGTACCTACTGCACTATTGTAGCGTACTACTGTAGGTACACTATGTTGACTAGTTAGGCTGCTGTACTTCGTAAAGAAGGTAGTTATAGAGGGGCGTGGAACGTGGAAACGGAGGGGTGAGTGGTGTAATGGGCAGGTAGACCGAGACCAACATCCGTACCATAGTCAGGACATAATGGCACAGAATCTGCACCTGCCAGCGGAACATGGTGTACTACCCGGTGCATTCTACAGTACCTCGGAATTACCTACAGTAGTGCCTTGGTCTTACCACCCGATCGAACACGCAAAGATCGGCAGTATTGATGAATTGCACTCGAAGTCTTGAGGAAGATATTGCCTGTGTTTGACTTACAACTACATTCAGTATTCCCAGTAACTATCTACGCTTCATTACCATTAAACCTACATAGTACCAGTACTTGCCTCACGTGTGTAGACAAGTGTAGTGTAGGGGGCGTCTATATAGTTGAGAGATTGAGTTGTTGCTCGTATTGCAAACTCAACATTGCACTGCCACCACAAGCGAACGCCATCCGACCATCCTTTTCGTAAAATGATCAGCGCTACTAATTAACCCAGTCTAAACATTGGCTTTAACCAAAGATGGCAGTATCTAATTGGTTCGCCATCAAAGCTCGAATGTTATGCGCCGAGACGAATTCCGAGATTATTTGATGATTGTATACACTGTATAAATCAACAACCTGATTTCAAGTGATAATGACATAGGTCGGGAATGGAAAATACTGGTGCCAAGGGACATAAGGAAGATCAGAGGCTAGGATTTCCCTTGTGCACTAGAGTTTCAGGCACGAAACAAGAAATTGAGAGGTATCCACTCGCTCCGATTCTACACTACTGTAGCACGGAAATCCTCCCGTTTCCGCCAAGTCTTTCCTATCGTGGAAATATCTTACACTAAAGTAGTACCTATACTAGGAACGTGTAGTGAAGATCTACACTCGCGTTTTCAACGCAGAAGCTATGCATCCAGCTATTATTAATAGGAGATTGGTAAATACATAGTTAGTTTAAGTACTGTATACTAGCACTATACAAAATTATTATACAGTATAGGAAAATAGTGTCTGTAGACATCTGTTCACGTTGAATTCCCTCCATGCCTTTTACAATATCAACATCAATACTGGCCGCTTAATACTACTTAGTCGGACAGGCTTCCAACTAGGCGATAAGTTGATATCTTAAAAACAGATTGAGATATCTAAGTGCTACGTGTTATGCACCTTGAAGGGACTGCCATGGCTATGTGCATATACGTAGAATTCAAGTAATATAGTAAGGGTTCTGTCGATCGAACTGAACGCGATGAACTCTTCGCAGTGTATCTATCTAGCTGGTTGAGTAACGAGTGTTTCTGGGTAAGATGTGTCTGCCTACCTCTTCATCCTAGTATCAATAGATAGACTTATATACTCTATATCACACTCGCCTTACTCCAGTACTCCCTTAATTAAGTCAGATGAAGTTCAGCTTATTGCACAATTCCTCAGTGCAGCAATCCCCAATCAGCTTCCACTTCCCATTACCATCACCTCGGATCACAAACGGCCTCTTTCCCCCGGCCAAGAGCGCAACTCCGTCCCCTATTTCTGTGTCGTATGGAACCAGTGCGAGATACCCTTTCAAGGTCTTGCTAAGCCGCTGATTGTAGGTGTAGCCGTTTCTTCATCACGGTCATAGTTAACTAAAGTTTGCAGTGCTTCGATACCGTAACCAATTCTCGAGTGTATCTGGCTCATCTGAAATGGTGTCGAACATGAACCCTTGCAGTGTCAACGTTCTTCCGTCGAGTCTTAATTCGGGGTACCATTGAGAATTGCCACTAGCAGTGAAAACAAAGCCTTATGTGCCCTCGAGTCGGCGACGTAGAGTAGATAATTCCATGTCTTGTACGGCTCGTTGTTCCGGAATCCATTCGATATCGTAGCTAAAGTCTGGGACCCAAGAAGGTAGTTTCAACGGTCTGGCGTCGTCGTCGTCGTCGTCGTTGTCGCGTAATTCTGGGGGTTTCAGACCCCGAGGCCTTGGGTTTTTAGTACCGGTTAACATCTATGTCGGAGGGTTCCTACTACCTGGCGGTAATTAATCTTGACGTCCGGAACTTATGCTGTTGATTTGGGGACAGAGCCGCTTTATGACCTTTTAATAAAAGTCACGCCACGTCGATTATAGGGTTGTTGAAATGACACTTAGTATTAGAGCTATGCTGATTCGTTATAATTTATAACGTTCGTACGTTTAGGCTAGGTATTTTCAGCGTCCTTGTTACTCCTGTTACTAAAGCCTACTAGCACTAACGCTGACAGAACTCGATACATACCAATTTCCGTATTAAAAAATAAACTTAAGCTATTTATTTTTAAAGATTTATCGCAGTTGTTAAAATATAATAAGAAAACAAGCTACTTTGAAGATACGTTATTTTCCTGTATGCTACTACTTTCTATATACGTCACTTGTCTACCTTCCTCCTCTTCCCCCAGGTCCAATGGGCCCTCGGATTCTCAGCCAGTCCTCTCATAGCCTGGGCATCGCCAGACTCGGGCCCCTTTTCTAGACTCAGCTCTTCCGCTGCTCTTAAAGCGAACTCTCGAGACCGCTTCTCGTCGCCGAACAGGGCGGAGTTCAGTGCTGCGCGGGTATATGCGGATCCGAGATGTGCATGCAAACCCTCCTCTTCGTGCAACGCCGTGTACTCGACCCCAGTCTCAGCGGTTACCTTCATCTCTTTGAAGTTGTTTAAGTCGGCTTTCAGTTGTTTGATACGGCGAAGACGCTTATCAGACTAGGTGAAGATCATGGTTAGCTGAGAAGGCAATGCGGGGTTTTCTGCATGGGTTACAACTGGTACGGGTAAAGAGAAAGCGAGAAGAAGGCATTTTGCCCCTGTTGCAAATCTTTGGGTTTCTGAGGGCAAGATTGACCCAAGGGCGAAACTTCAAGGGTGCCCAGGAAACTTACTGCTGTGGTCTCATTCTTTGGCCCCTGACATAACGCACATGCGCACTCAAAGCCCCAGGTACGAATACGCTGTTTCCGTTCCCTAGACGGCAAGAAGACATCAATATAGCTGATGGTCAACTCTTCGCCGTGCTGGGTGTCGCGGGAAGCGATAGCAGTAATAGTTGCGTTGGTGATGCGATAGTGGACACTGTAATTATCATCTATCAGCACTTTCGCACGCCATGATATTTTCCTACTCTACCCGGTATCTTGGGACTGAACTCGAAACACCAGAAAGAGCAGAGGGAGAGCTAACTACAGCAGACTCACTTTGGCCGACAATCATGGTTAAACCTCGCAATATCAGGATAAGAACCCAGGTGACCTGTCCCCTTCTCGCCGGCCCCGTGGACAAAGAACTGGAAGCTGTTCGTGTCGATCTTGTCGTGTATGTCGCGGCCCATCTGTCCCAAGAAGGCATCTCTGCGGTTGTTCGGAAGTCGTGCCATGGCGATATCATACACTAGCGCGAGAGGACGAAGATATCAGGAGGATGTCAGAAATGAGAAAGAAAAAAATAAAATAAAAAGTACTACTCAGCTCTTAACCAATACAAAAGACGAAGGACCTAGGAAAAGCTTGGAACGGAGCAATTATCTACTCACTCATATCCCGCACCCCAACCTCCAACTCAGCAATCGCATCCACCTGCGTGACCAGCGTCGGCGCCCTGACCATCAACACCTCGCCCTTGACAACGGACCGGTTCGCGCGCAGGCCGATGCCCTTCCCTGGAATCTCCTCGACGTAGAACGGCGGCGGGTACGCGCCGCCGTCAGCGTCGACGGGGTAGTCCTGTATGATGTGCGCGTATTGCGGGCTCGTGATGAGCGCGATGCCCCCGTTTTGCGCAGTGTTGGAGAATACACACGTCCCGTTCACGCAATGCTCGGGGCCACTCCATCCTGAAGACGACGACGGGGGTAGAATGAGCCTACGGATGAAATCTGGGCTCGCGCATGCTGGTGGTCGGAGCTTTTGGATTGTCGGGTTCCATGGACAGGTTTCTGGTGTCAGATGCTCGGATGGCGCTTTTGCCTCGGCCTCTGCTGAGGAGATACTCAACAAGTAGAGTAATACGTATGAGACTGAGACACGCATCGTGACGAGAAGAAAATTCAATCGATCGTTCGAAGAGGAAAAGGAGCTAATAGTGCTATCCTCCTTCGCCACGTTTCATCACAAGGATCGAATTGAACATCGCGAGACAACGTAGTAGACAGGTAAGCAGACACAAGACATGCCATGCTGGCATCATCGGAAGCAAGGCCAGAAATCACATGCACGAAATACAGTATTATGTGTCCAGAAAAAAGTTCTTTGTTACCCGGCGCATAAGGAGATCAATGTATTTTGCCTAAGGTCCAGACCAACCGGCATGTTGCAACGATCCACGCATCTCCACGGTCTTGGCCATCCTGATGTGGAAGAGGGCAAATGAATATCAGTTATTCAGCTCGCCATGTGAGTAAGCCTAGCTCCTCTCACATCCTCTCTGATTTATATAATATTCCAGTGTCCGTCTAAATGTCGCTGAGTGCTGCCGTCCGGACCATAAGACTCGACGAACGAGACGTCATGCGTGACTTTTCGGGCTCGATTAGATGCAGAAGTACTATGGTGACGTTAGTCAGCCGGTTTTCGGTCATCTCAACCGACGAGAATCTGCGGAGCTGGGGCACTAAATACCGGAATGTCTGTCTAGATTCTTGCAAATATTCAGCCGTTACTCTTGTTAGACACCGTTTTTGACTTCCTTAGACTAGGGGAGAAAGAATCAGCGATCATGTTGGGTATAGCTTGAAAGTTGCGATGACATTTGTGAACACAATGGATTGTACAATTTGATTTTTCTCTACTCTCCATATATATACTCCTATACATATATCATATCATTGTCACGATGTCTCAACCCAGCCGTTATACAATGCTATGCCACATCTGTAATACCGAGAACAAGTTTGTTTCAATCCAGGCTCTTATATAAGGTTGTGATTGTTCATGCCACTTGCACATAGCTCGCCGGTACACTTCTCGTTAAGCCGCCCTTTTCTACTTCGACCCAACCGTCTCCTGGGTCGTCTTTGATGAGCACGAATCGCTCTCCTCCTGTCATGTTATGTTCTGTCTCGCTTTGAGCGGTATAATCGTACAAAGCGATCACGTATTTCAGCACCTTGGCCCCCCGACGAGGAGCAACGGCCGGTCCCTTCTTCTTGACTGCTGGCGCTGCTGTGCCAATAGATGAGCCTGAATTTGAATATGTAGATCCGGGACGAGTTTGGGACGACCCCGTATCCTGAGGTACAATGGGAGCTGCAAATATTTCGAGATATGTTCCGGGTACGACTCCTTCCTTGTACCCAGCGCGGACTTTGACCCAACCGGATCCATCTATGGATGAGAGTTAGCGTTTGTTGCACATTGCGGGGTGTGTATGGGTGATATACCGTCTGGCTCTACTATGCTCACTTCCTGACCCTCAGACGCGCTTAGTTCGCCTTCTCCGCTCCCTTCAAAGCTGTAGAGCATCTTTCCTTTCTGTTCATTCGTTTTGGTTGCATTGGATCCGTTGACGGTGCTCCCGGGAAGCTCACTAATAAAGGCAGTAGGAGGTGGTGCGACTAGTCGGGGCTTCCGAGCAGCAGGTCGTGGACCTGGAAGCTCGGGGGTAGTGGTGTCCTCAGAGGAGCGCGGATTCGTCACCTGGCCGCTAATTGACCGATGGGCACTGGCTGCATACCCTGAACTCAAAGAATTCATGGTGTTGGATCGAGTTAGATCCGGTAGCTCCGCAACATGGTCTGGGGTTCCAGGAGCGGGCTTAAGTAGAGTTCCTGTGGCTGTTTGGCGATCTAGCTTGGTCTTTTTGCGCTCCTCTTTCGACAATTCTCCTGGGCATTCGGCCGGGACCTTCATCTCGCACTTGCTATGACATGTATAGCCACAGTCTCTGCAGTCGAACCCCTTTGCAGACAAGCCCCATATCCGCTCACCGCATAGATCACAGTTGGTCGGGATTTTGAAGGTTTGGGACTTGAAGTTGTGATTTTTGGCTCCCAACGTAACGTCACCAACCGCAGACGTTATGGTGGACGTCTCAACTTCCGCCGTCAAGCGTTTACGGTCAACCTGATGTAAATCTTCTTGAAGGGCGAAGAGATGCGAGACGACTAAAACCTCGTCTTTGTCTTCAGTTCCTTCACGAACTTTCTGCTTTATCCGCTTCACCGACTCGACTTCCCTCCTTTTTTTGTCAACCTCTCTTCTTAAGTCTCCTAGTTGACTCTTTGATTTATTTAGCACATTGCGTAAGAATATCTTGGCTGGTTCATCCGTCATCATAGCATCGTCGTCGTGCCATACCGGGCTTGGCTCGAACACCTTGTCATGAGGTTCTTGGAAAGCGCCCATATTATGGCGTATGTACATCATAGAATCGAGATGTGGTTGGTTGCGAGCGATTTCTTGTGACAAATGGTCTATCATGCTATTGCTTTGAGTCAGCATTTTTGCTTCCAGACTGGCTGCCATGGTCCATATGGTATTGAGTTTGATGGTTCGGAACTCTGACAAATCCTGCAGACTGTCCATTACCTCCGGTATGAACTCATGGTAGTATTTCTCCTTCTGTTTATTGGTGACATTGATAGCTATGAGGTATGTGTTTTTCATGTTGTTCATCTCGTGAAGCTGTTGTTGGTAATTGCTTTGCGCTTTGGCCTTGTCAAAAGAGCTCTCCGACTTCTTGCGCTTGCTCTCCACTTCTTGGCAGACAGTGTCGTACTTTGTCTTGACCTTGCGCAGGTCGGTATAAGACGAATCTCTTTCGGCCTCAAGTTTCACGGCGTATTCGGCATGACGCTTGCGCAGCTCTTCGAATTTGGTAGCATAGTATTTTAAGGGGTCAGCGACCTTATGGATCAGCTCATTTCCGTAGCGCTCGTGCTCATCAGCTCGCGCCTCGAGCGTCGTAAGATGGGTGTTCCATATCGTCAGGGAGGCGTTTTCGAGCGAGCCTGGTGTCATAGCAGGCGTGTCGCCAACACTCAGACTCGTAGACTTTCTCGTCTTCTTCTCAAAGTACTTTTTGGCGAGGGCGTTCAGCCTCGCGCTATGCTCCTTCTCGAGGGCGCTTCTTTCTCGGTAGAAGTTTTGGATGTCGTCGAGCCAGGCAATGCCGTTGGCGACCCAGGCGTTGGCGGGTTTCAAGCCATCCTAGAGCGGGAGACAGAACGTGTCAGTGCCCGACCACCATGCGCATCTACTCCTGTCTACCATGGTAGCGGCAGCGCGCGAAGGCCTGCGCAGAGCCAGTGATGGTTGCATCTGGGCGGCGACTCCTCACCTTCAGCTCGACACCAAACGTTGGTGCCACATCCACCTCAGCCATACCGAACTCGACAGGGGTGCGGACGCGATGTTATTCAACATGCAGGACGATGCAAGACTTTGCGTGGTGGTCGATGGGGTGCTTGTGCAGGACTGGCCACAATGATCTCAAGCTGCAAGGCCATGCTACTGAGAAGGCGAAGTAACAGAGTGGTGATAAGCGTGGTTGGTTTGTCTGACGACGTATTCAGACGGGGATAAGAAATCTAATCTGGAGCAGCACAGCGACACAGCCCACCTGGGCACCAAGCGTCCTTAACCAATTTCAGTAGGTACGGTACCTAAGGTACCTTTTTGGGAGATGATAGAAGGCTGGTAATACGGGGTATCTACGGGCGAGCGAAGAATAGTTAGAGGCCTGCCAAAGTTGCTGACAGTTCCAAGTACTCATGTGGGTACGTAAGGTAGATACTTAACAATCTAGGAAATACAGGCACCGTACGGAGTACAATAGGTAGATAGGTATCTACATGTAGGGGCGGACATGGTGTACACTAGTTCTTAGTAGGTGACAGAACTTAAAAATGTACCTAAGTACTGTACTTTCACTGCTAAGATTCTTTTGTGTCTTGGCAATGACATTTAGTGTGTACCTGCGTCTGGCAAAGGTTAATGCTTTGTGAGAGAGGTCTTGAGCTGTAACACCAATGTTGAATATTTGCGACGCAAATTAATGTCTTATATTAGATTGTAGGCACCTGTATATGCGAGTAGTATTGGTTGCTAAACAGACAACTAATAGTATATACCTACATCTAGGTAGACTACATACTGAGAAGGTTGCAGTTGCCCCTCTATCTATTGTGCAGGTACCTGCCTAAGACATGTTATTACCCCTCCGTCCCCAAGTCTCTCTGCCTGCCATAGCAAGAACCCCACCAAAATATTCCCATCATACTTCAATTTGAGCTCTGGGGATTTCATCAGACACCTGGAAGCTTACTTCTTTGTCCTTGCCCACCTTTGGTTTTAAGCTTTTTACACAACCCAGCGAAGTGGTCTTCAATAAATTCCATAGGCCACCAACCTAAGTACGTGTCTCCTGGAGAATAATAAATTCTACCAGTACTGTCCATCTGTCGTGCTAACAGCGGAACATTGCAGCCTCTACTCCCCTTCTTACCGTGGTCAGCCGCTTCTCCCATTTTGCGACCACAATTCCCTCGAGGAATACGACATTCGCTCGATCGCAAGCTCCCATTTTGTGAGATCGGTGTGCGCCTAACATAGTACCACCATGGCCGACCAAGCTGCCCAGGCCCCAGCAGATGCGCCGGCCGATGGCGCGGCTCCTGGTCCTGGTCTTCAGGAGAACAGCTATGATGTCGAAGTTCAACTCAGTGATCTTCAGCAAGATAAAGAGAACCCGCTGGGATCTGCTACAACTTTTCAGGAGCTTGGATTGTCAGTCACATCTTGACATGGTACTGCTCGCCGTCGCCATCGCTGACTTCCTATTTGCAGGCCGAACGAGGTTCTGGAGGGTTTGAACGCTTTGAAATTCTTGAAGCCCTCCAAGGTTCAAGAAAAAGCTCTCCCTCTCATGCTTGCCGACCCTCCCCGCAACATGATCGCCCAATCTCAGTCAGGGACTGGAAAGACTGCCGCTTTTGTTACTACCGTTCTCTCTCGAGTCGACTTCAGCCAGTCCACCACCCCTCAGGCCCTCCTTCTCGCCCCCAGCCGTGAGCTGGCCCGACAGATCCAAGGTGTCGTCACGACCATCGGCCAATTCATCCCTAATCTGGGGGTTGCAGCTGCTATTCCAGGCTCTATTCCTCGAGGGGGAGCCATCGATAAAGCGATTGTTGTTGGTACTCCGGGTACTGTTATGGATCTGATCCGTCGGCGGGCGTTTGATACCAGAGCATTGAAGGTTCTCGTTATCGACGAGGCCGACAACATGCTGGACCAACAAGGCCTCGGCGATCAATGTGCCAGAGTCAAGGGGTCGGTCTTCCAAACACCTCGCATATACGACCGTTTTATGCACTAACAGGTCATGACAGCATGCTTCCAAAGACTATCCAGATTCTTCTATTCTCTGCTACTTTTCCCGACAAAGTTTTGAAATACGCGACATCCTTTGCTCCTAGTGCGAACATAATGAAGTTGAAGGTTCAAGAACTTACGGTAAAGGGCATTTCTCAAATGTACATGGACTGTCCTGGCGAGGTAGATAAGTACGAGATTCTTTGCAAGCTTTACGGTTTGATGAACATTGGTTCGTCAATTATTTTTGTTAAGGTATGTGAAGCTGCTGCGTTGACTCTCTGGCGCAGACTAACTATTTTAGACTCGGGAGAGTGCAAGCCAAATCCAACAAAACATGGCTAGGGATGGTCACAAGGTCTCGGTCTTGCACGGAGCGTATGAAGGTAGTGAACGAGACGCCCTGCTTGATGACTTCCGAACTGGCAAGTCCAAAGTCCTTATCACCACTAACGTCCTTGCTCGTGGCATCGATGTTTCTACAGTCTCCATGGTTATCAATTACGACATCCCAATGAAAGGTATGGGCGACGCCATGCATGACACTGAGACGTATCTTCATCGAATTGGACGAACTGGCCGCTTTGGCCGTGTAGGCGTGAGCATTACGTTTATCTCGGACAAGAAAAGTTTCATGGCCTTGCAGGCCATTTCCAAGGACCTTCAGATCGACTTGGTTGCCTTAAGCCCTGACGATTGGGACGAAACTGAGAAGCAGGTCCAGAAAGTCATCAAATCAAGCCGAGCACAGGCCAACTTTGTCCCAAGTGCTACCGGAGGACAGGAATGATCTGTGCATACTGGTGAGATGGGAAATTATATCCGCCACCCTTGTTAATCGACTTGCTAAATGGACTGGGGCACGCCAAGATGTTATGAAGAAATGACTATAATGGAGATGTTTCGCTTTTGCGCGTAAGGGCGAAAAGAGCCCCCGCTGGATTGATCAACAATGTCAAGTAATCTGGTAAGGGTTGCAGTATGCTGCATACCTATGAGAGAGAGATTACCAGATACCAAACATGGATGCGAAAAGCCACGAAACAAACACAAAATTCGGGTAGGAAAACGAATAAGATGAGAGCTATCTAATGACCTAATTGCCGAACCTACGCCTCGCTATGTCCAGTTCAATAGTAACTCAAATAAGTGTTGCTCTTTGTGTCTACTAAGTAATAGGGGAGAATATACACCCAGCTCTAAGGACAAAATCTGTCCAGCAAAGTATACAGTGAAGTTTTACTAAATTGAACGGTTGATTTAGTCATGTATTATATGATTTGAAGATATTTACTATAGTATCAAATCGGTAAGGTAGAGAGAGGGAGGAAATCGCCAGGCGTCTTACTTCTCCAGTCGAAGACTTGCATGTCAACTGGCAAGAACCCTCGACGCAGGCACTTCGCCTCAGCAGAAGACTGCTACATGTATACTTAACCTACATTCTCACGAATGTCATGATCAGACGATGTGGCAGCCAAGGTTAGAATGCAGTGTGCACCTGCGGGCGCTCAACAGAACAGAGTCTTCAAGTAACGGCGAAGGAATTTATAAGGAATATGTATGGTTGCAGTTTGGGGCGGAAACAGTAGCATAGCCCTGCTCAGTCAGATTCGGATCAAGATAGGTACACTATCTGAATGTGGGTTGACTTGTGACTTGTGTGGGGGCTGCAAATCATATTGGACGTATTGGCGCCGAGCCTGATCCGAGCGAAACGCTGCCAGGGTCCACTTCCTACCTAGGTAGTTAGTTAGTTGCTGTACGTCCCCAGAAACAGAAACTCCACTTAGACAACGCTGTAGGCGCGCGCAAATCGAACGTGCTACATACAGATGCGCCATCTCACATTTCAACAACACACAGCCTACCATTTGCGCGGATCCCTGCGCTGCACATCTATAATTGACCTTGCATGAGTATAGTCTGCTTTTGTTCCTGAGTGCCATGCTCGCCAAGTGCCACTTCAGCTTCTCACTACCCCGGGTCTTGGGCCTACCGGCTGTTTACGTGGTAGACCGCCAATTGGGACCGAAATAAACACTCGAGCCAATAAAACCAACACACAGCCGTAAACCACCTCTTTTAGGAAACGTATAGCCATTCGAGCACTCGTAAGCGTTGCCGAGATGCAAGGCCTCCACTCCGGTAGCTTGCCGACTGGTCCTCGGTGGCTGGCCACCGATTATAGACCATGTCATAGTAGCTGCTCTTACACGCGCCATTGACCAATCTTGACGATGTGATGGGCACAGCTACCTACTGCAAGTCGCTACGTACTGCGTAATGTTTCCTGTAGACGCTGGCCTCAAGGGGTGGTCATGGTGAAGCCGCAGGTCTCCTAAATGGCGCGCCCTGCCTCAATCTGCAACGGCATCTTCTTCCTCACGGTTTTTGTGTGTTGCCTCTCTACATTCATTTGTTTCCTAGCCTTGTCTTCTTTTCCTTTCTAAGCCTCTGTATTCTTACTTAGTAATTTAAGCATCTGTAACTGGGCTGTGCTGGATCGTCGTTGAGATGCTGGTCGTCTCTATTCAGGGTTTTCCAACATTATAGGTTAGTTATATCGACTTTTCTTTACAAACCATATATCCGGGTCGTCTCAAGGACCAATGCCTGAAACATACCGTCTCCCCTCCTACAATCTGTATCTTCCTTTACTATCTTCCTAGCAACGACCGAGGATCAGAACCGTCCATGCTACGGGGAAGCCATGCGCCGCCCCCTGCGATACGAATCTGATAGCAGCCGACTTAAACGTTAGAAGACCTCTCATGCTGACCTTACCTGAAGATATTTCCATATAGAATGGCTCGCAAGCCTTCACTCCTTCGATTTCTTATATGGACCTCTTCAATAACGATAGCAACCTCTCGTTATGTCGGACTGGGTGGCGATATTGCCTCACTCGTCCCTACTTGTGCCCAGTCATGTTTGGTGTCATTCATCACATCGAATTATCCCACGATAGATTGTGGAACAGACTTCACTCTGCCATGTTTATGTCCGGCTCAGTCGATCTCGGGCTTTACCGTCGGCGAGGCTGCGTTACAATGCCTCTTTGGGTATATCCAGCTTGGCTTGTGTGATAAGCAAGATGGAGACGGTGAGATGAAAAAACTCGATTGATACTAGGCCATCGGCATCACAGCTAACTTCCTCAGGCGCTGCTCCAGCGAGGGTCCTTCATATGTGTAGTGGGCAGGAGAACGCCTTGCCGAATACCCATGCCACACTCACAGCGACATTGGTCGTACCGCCATCAGGAGCTCCAATCTTATTGCCGCCATCAACGTCCATAAAAACAACGCTGTTAACGTCGTCAACCAGCACCTCAACCCGGACAACGTTAAGAACGAGCACCAGCACACCGTCTATCACCACCACTCCAAGTTCCTCTCTAGCAACTACGTCCATGGTGATGACCTCATTCCTAACTTCGAGTTCAACTATAAGTTCAACTATAAGTTCGACTTCAAGTCCGACTTCAAGTCCGGCTTCAAGTCCGACCTCACTTCCGACCTCAATTCCGGCTTCCGAGCCGTCGCCGACGACGCATCTCGCTCCAGCCCAGATAGCTGGCATTTCGGTAGGAGTGGCTGGAGCTATAGCCATTGCAGTAGGTGCCATCATCTTAGCAAGGTGTTTGCGTCGCAGAAAGTACCCAGATGCAGACTCTGAGAAGGCCTTTTTACAAAATAACAACAGCACTGGTGGCTTTGATGGCTTTGATTCTTTTGGCTCAAGAAACTCTCATATTTTTCATATCTCGCCTCCGCTATTTCGACCATCTCAATACCCTCCGGACTTTGTTCCCCGCCCTGCGCCTCCTATACCAAGAGCAGTTCAGCGAGAGCCGCCAAAGCAGTCTAATAAGATAGACCGAGATACTATTGGATTAGCTATTTCACGCCCTCGCAGTTTGATGCCCCCAAAGCCATCCCCGAAGATACACTCACCTGCGATGTCAACCCCACGTCTTGTTGAGGTGCCACTTGAAAGAAAGCCCTCTAAACTATTACCCCCAAGGCCAGCTCTAACTCTCAACATTCCGTCGACGGCGGTTACTCCTAGTGTTCCCTCTTCACAAGCACCTCTCACAAAAGACAGAGCGAGCACCTTGACGAATATGACGGCGTTTGCCGATCTGGACCTGGAGGCTGCTGAAGGCGAGCAGACCTGGCGCCCCCCACCTACTGACCCCTTGTCAGCCACCACGTTATATGTTGCCGATAGATATGGCAACTGGGTGCTGAGTAACAGTCATCGTCGATCGCAAATCGCACAAGTCGTGGAAGCAGCTGAACTGGATACATACACGCCTCTCACAAAGTCACCGGCTGAAAAGCGAGAAGAAGCAGCAAAGATGGCCGCGGCTATAACTGCAGCCACAACGCTACCAAGGGCGCCACAACCAGCCTTTTTATCCCAAGACCCGACAAATTGGACATATTCTCAGTCTTCGAGCCTATATTCGCAACCCAGTTCAGGCCGGCAGTCAGGGCGGAGGAATTCGGGGAGGAATAGTGGATCACGGTCTCGGAAAGGTAGCGGCGCGCTTGTGATCAATCGTTCTGATTCCAAAGCTTCAGCCACTACGATACAAACCTCCACGACCGGGGGGAAAGAGGACGGATTCCCTTACGAGAATGATATCGCTCGTTTATCGCAGTTGTCACCGGTTAAGGAGTCGCCATCACCAGCAACTGGCCGATCGCGGGTTACTTACCCAAAAGTCCACGGCCGCCTAGATGGAGCAACAATTAGATTTGTTCCGCCACCCAAAAGACCGGACTTCGCAGGCTCGCGATTCGAGCAACCAAGCCCAACACTAGGAGTTGTAAACCCCGTAGAAGGCTCACCTTCAGCGTATCCTCGCCCTCTTAATCCTAGACGCAACGAGAGGCAATTTGCGCCGATGCAGAGGGTTGGGTCCGGATTTACCCCAGAACCACCAGAACCGCCGAATGTCGAGGTGTTCCCCCTCCAGGATTACGGCCGTCCAAACGAGGTACCGCGGCCAAGACCATATCCCCGGTCCGGTTTTGTCCCTACTCAGCCAGCTGAACCATATCGATATATGGACTCTCAGCAGCAGAACCCATTCAGTACACCGTCACCACAATACGGTCCTACATTCACACCCTCGCCACCCTCAACAGAAAAGAGGTCTTTAACCCCACCGCAACCAAGAATTATGGATCGTGGCCGACCCCACATTGCGTCTCAACGTGTAGGATCAGGCACAAGCTTCCAAACTGTCAGCTCAACCACAAGCTCGCTCCTTGCTAAACGGCTTGGCAGTGATAGAGCCGCCGCTCTTGCACTTGACCCTAATGGGAAAAAGGCGCAGAAATGGAGGCGACAAGGCAACGATGGCGGCTTGCTAAGCCCAGACGCCATTTTGCTTGGATCACCAAGGGGAACGCTCCCCCAGACGCCAATTTGGCAACCAAAACTCACACCAACACGACGAGGTGGCGATCTTTACTTAAATGTACAATAATAAAGTTGCCTGCGTGAAGCGCCTACTCTTCCGGTTCGGATTGACTAGAAGAACCAGGCCATCGTTACGTCTATAGCAACATTTTTTTCTTACTCAGTCTCTCAGCATTTGTACTGATACGGCGTCATCTTTCTATCACTTATCTTATGGCATATCACATCGGTAATACTCATGAAGTCAGTCTACAGTCCCCAGATTGGACAATATTTCCTTTTACAAAACAGCATCGTCGTCGGTCATGACTTTTACTGTATTATACCCCATCATGCATTATTCTCAGTTTTATGAGGGTCACGGAGAACATACACATGGGTCGGCGTTGGTCGGATTTCAATTTGAAGCTGAGCGCAGGAGACAAGTGAAGGGGTGGCAAGTGAATCTTTGTGTTGTAAGAAGACACCAGAGATGGGGCATCAAGCAAGAGGATGAAAAACGGTGCTTAATATGAATATAATGACCCAGGGCGCCCGCGATATCTGCCGTTGGGTGTTGCTGTGCTTTGGCCAGCACGAAACTGCTCAGCAACCAAGCCGAATATGTATATCAGGGAGAATTACCTAAACCAGGTAGATAGGAATGTTGTCCAGACACGGAGACACATGGTCATATGTAAGGGTAAGAGAGATATACCTAGACTACCATGTGAAAATAAAGACTCCTGTCAATTCACCTATCCCTTGACCAGTTCCTTAATTCTCTTCTGAACGACTTAGATTACTAGTCTAAGCAGTGAACCCTGGTAAGGGGAACGGGGACAACCCTGTCGTTAGCTACCCTGAAGCGCCCGCAAAAGTGGGGTCCGGTGAAGTGGGATGCTGCCCAACTTTTCTTCCCCGTATCTTTCAAATCGCATCCCAGATGTACCACGACCCATTAACGACGAGCTCACTGGACGGCCTGTGCCAACAACGAGGTTTATCGAATTAATAATAACTCGCCAGGGCATATAGGACGAATAGCATCAATATTCCGCGGCGAATAAGTTGTACGAGCAAACCAATCAACACACGTATAAACGCATACCGTCAACCCCCACCTCTCCCTCCCTCCCTCTACCCGGCGGCACAAAAAAAATCAACCCTCATCACCACAATGGCACAAGGCGCACCCAAGAAGACGGGGAGCAAGCCCGCGCTGGCGGGGCGCGCGAACAAGCCGCAGCCGGCCAAGACGAAGAAGGGCGCGCGCGTGATGAAGTCGAAGAAGGGGAGCGCGGCCGACAAGCTGCAGCGCAAGCTGGCGGGCGGGATCACGACCAAGACGGAGCGCCTGCTCGGCGAGCGCGCCGGCCACCTCGAGCTCATCGGCCCGGGAAAGAAGGCCCGCGGCGAGAACAAGGATGCTGCTGCTAATAAGGGCGGGTCGCGGAAGTTTGGGTGAGGGGGACGATGGATTGATGAGTGTGAATAATTTGAAAGAAAAAAAAAGGAAAGGAAAGGAGGGTGGGGAAAAAGAAAGTGGGCTATACGGGGAACACCGCGGAATCAACGACTTGCTGTCTGTATGGTCGGTTAGGTCAGGAGCCTGCGGCTAGTAAAGACGGACGTTCATGCGTGCTTGCTGGCCGTTGCGAGTACGTGGGCTAGGATGGCTGGCTGGCTGGCAACTATCGAGAGAGACTGCGGCTGGCGGTCTAGATGCTGGGCCCGCCATTCGCCTATACGGCTGCCGTCATGCCGATACAGGTACTATACCGACTATTCATTCCCCCTTCGATGGTACTCGAATACGTAGAGCGGAAGTCGGCGTTATGTTGGCAGCTCCAGAGAAAGCAAGCTGCTTGCTTGTTCGTTTCGCTTAGGTTCACAAAAGATATACGCGGCTCCCTTGCCCATTATCAGCAAGACATCGTAGGTGTCCGAGCCTGCCTGTCCACTACTTATTTATCCTACATGGTTACAGACTTACGGTAGATAGAGTCAGACCTTGTTTGTATAGTTCTACATAATACGAAGAAGGCTCGCATGGGCTCTCAAAACTTTCTGAAATAGTAACTGTATATTGTTGCTCTCTTGCATTCGGCTGTTTGTTGTCCCCGTGCCATTCCACGCAGCTGGCTCCGTGCTTCGAACAGCATCAAGAGACCCGTTTTCTCGGTACTTCGTCTCAAACTTGGATCGTGAGAGACTGGTCAGCATCGACGGGATGCTAACAGCTCGTCGTGCTGTTTTCTAAAGGTACTTTTTCTCTTTTTCAATTTTGCTCCCTTCTTTGCAGAGCCTCAGTCACATTGCCGACGAGTCTTTGTACACAAAAGTAGAATCATACGTCGTTTTATCTACATACCATGTCCAGTGCCTATGAATAATCATGAATGGGGTATCATCAAAGTCTAGTCTAATGCTACTCGTACCATGCGCCAGGACCTATGCTATAATCTTATACAGTCGTGTTTGTGTACGAATTTTATGATGATTTTACAGTTCTACTACGTCTCGCGTAGGTCTGTTAGGGTTTGGACGATGCATCTACAAACCCAGGTAGGATGAGAGGTAGGGTGAGCGGTAGGGTAAGCTAGAGTTGACTTCTGTCGGAATACGAGATAGCTTGCTCAGATATCGCCTTGTGCGGCGGGGTATGAACTTTTCAGAGTTCAGCTGTTCGCGCTGCTCAGCTAGCTCGTCGAGGGCCTTAGGTATAACCGACTTCATGCGGTAAATAGGCATATTTGATGAGAAATCTTGCGCCCCTTTGATTTTCGATGCAGCGTGCTCAGCGATGGGGTTCCAAGGTAGAGCTTCTGTTTTTTGGAGCTTCTCTGAGGGTTTTCGCATCTGTTCTAGTCGAGCAATGACTTGTTCCATCAAAGGCCTAGGGAACATACTCAAAGCCTTGATTGTACGGTCGTTAGGTTGGAAGCCAGCCTTTTCAAGTGACCATATTGCCTTTACAGCACCGCTCACGTTGCGAGCCCTAGCGAAACCCTGAATGACAGTATTCCATGTTGGCAAAGTTGGCCTTATCCGGCCGACATTGGTCATCATATCGAGAATAGCGATGACGCCACGCATGTCATTGTGGTTTTTGAGTCCATTAAGCATTATGGTCCACGTATGGATGGATGGAGGATGATGATGCAAATGACGACCATGCTTTGCCTTCTCCCTCTGTGCGACATTGATCATCTTTCGTAGGCGACGTATAGCGGAACCAGTCGTTGACGAGAATTGCATCAAAGTGCGTAGGAGTATATCAACCACCAGCGTACCTTTATCTGCTAGGAGATTCAACGCCGCTGGGTCGTTCCTGTTCACTAATTTAAAGAAGTAATTGTAGTAGCGGATTGCATACTTTGGCGTCATAATAGACCGCAAATGTGCACTTAACATGAGACACAATGTAGTGCTATCTGGTTGCATGAGCCTGTTATCCGGTTGTGGCATCAGAGATTCGGCCAGCCTGATGGAGGTTGTCCGATGTTTTAGCTGCACACCCCACGCCCCTAACATATTTTCAAGTGGGAATAGTGTAAGCTTTTGTAAGGGAGCAAGATCAAAAAATTTGGCGTACAGCCGAAGCATGGGGCGCCAGGCATTATTCCCTTTCTTCCGCTGTCTTCGTCTTCTCTCGAGCTGCGACTCGTTCTCTCGAAAGAGAAGATCTAAAAAGTCGTTTAAAAGGATAGTCGACCAAGCGTTACGAGATGTAATGATTTGAAATATTTGCTCGAGTAAGACCATATCATGATTCTGTTTTGATGCGTTGAGTAGGGTAGAATACACGTGGTGATCTGGTTCCAAACCATGTTGAAGCATAAGCTCAAAGACCTTCCACGCGGTATCAAGGTGACCACGGATACAGAAATTGCGCATCAAAGCCGATAGTTCTAGTAGATTTGGACGGAGACCCTGCTCGATAAGGAATTTGAAGAGAACATCTGGTGCAGCATGCTGATCTGGCAACGGCTCGTTTTCGTTCAAGGCAAGTAACGAGGTGCACACGCTTGCGGCGGCGGGAGTGTTGAGATCGAATCCCGGCATACCTATCAGAATGCGAAGAACATCTACGGCATACATTTTCGTGTCAAAACCCTTCGCAAAGCGACTTGCTACGTGCAATAAGGTATTTGCGTGGAGTGGATGCTCGATGGTCCGAAGTAATTGATAGCGCAGGGCAAGTTCGGAGGTTTGTAAAGGGGATAGAATGAAGTGTAACACAGTCTGCTCCAGGACTAGATATCTCGGTGGGCAGTTGCCGAGTACGAAGCTAGCTATCGTCTCAATTGCTTGCTGAATCTGACCACAGTCACTCCGAGCACCTTGTCGAAGCACTCGTTGGTGACGACGGAAAAGGAGGTACAGCACGTCTTCTACGACGTAACTTGGGCACCAGGAGGGGTCGAATGTGGATTGAATCAGGGCTGATAGAGTGTGCGGTTCTAACTCCAACGCAGAAAGAACCATTGTTGGCCAGATACGTTGTCGTCTATATTTGTCCAACCTCTGCCATGCGGTCTTCATTGACGCCGTCTCGCTTTCCTGAGGGGACGTCCCAGATCTGGTGACATTTATGCTGGGATTTTTCGCCCCGACCGAAGATGCAGCAACGGTGTTCTGCAGGAAAGCAGAGAAGTCTTTCTTCCAGGCATGATACTGATCTAGCCGCGGTGCTGCACTCTGAATCTTCGGGTGACCCCAGAGCAACCGTTCCAACTGGCCCACTGCATGGTTTGCTTCTGGAGGGGACAGGACATAAAACTCTGCGATATCGCTGCGAATTAATTTGTATTCCCCCGATGCACTTAAGATCTTAGTCTTAAGTTGGCGCGCATTCTTTGCCGGCGACAACCCAGCCAGCCGTTTTATAACCGAGCGTGTTTTTGGCGCAAACTTCGCAAATTCGCCATTCCAGTATACCATGGTTTCACTAGTCTGATCATCTTGTCCTTCTCGTGGAATCGAGGAGGTAAGCGGCACAGAAGAGCAGTCGCCCTCATGCGTGTCGAGAGCTTCGCTCGGGTATTCAGATTGCGAAGACCTGGGCTCCTGTACATTGTCGTATCGGGCGGGTAGGACCACAGCGTGCGATGGTCGCTCGACTGAGATTGCCGTAGTGTATAATCGGGGCCGGTTAGAAGTATACCACCCGAACGCAGATCTTGTGAGCCGTGCTGTGCATTTCCGACAAACAAATGGAGTTGACATAGTACGATATTTTCGTCGCGGTTTCGGTCAGGCTCTTCATGGCTGCAATGTGGGCAGAGATAGTTTGGTTGGTAAGAGCTTTGCCGTGTCTGCTTGACCGCAACATGAGGGTGGATTAATTCGGAGCCGTATTAGGGATGATGGCTCAGAAGTAAGAGCATGGTAGCAAATATGTGATGCCGAAGCGGTAGGAAAAAGACGAGTATGTTGAAATCTCAAGTACATGCAATCCAATAGCAACGAGAGATTCCAAGGTTAGCTAGGTTTCGGTCTTTTTACTACTAAATTAGGTGTAGCGCCAATACCCCGACTGCTCACTCTAAGTACTACGTAAGTTTATGCGCAGAGAGAACGTACAGTATCTCGAAACGGTCAAGCTCTCCAAGTAGCCTAGTAGGTACTAAACGGTTCAACCACTTAACTACATGTATCAACCAGTTCGATGTCCATGTATTCAAGTAACACGATTTCACCCCCGGCACACCGCGGTCGACGCATGAAACCCCGGAGATATCAGAGCCAACGGCATATCACATACAACTTCCACCGTTTATGGTGCATCCCCCGATTTCCGAGCCTTTCGTGTTTTCTCGTTGGAGGTGGCTGACCACCACATTGCCAAGATAGAGTCTTCCTCGAACTTTTCCAGTGGACGGCTTTGAGAAGCTTTCTATATTATATATAAAGTTGATCAAAGCATACCTATCATATCTGGTTTATTTACAATAACTATCATCCGTTTCCTACGGTTTCAATTAATTGAATTCACTTGTTAAAATCGGGGTGCAGCTCGAGGCTAGTGTGCCTTATCGATCTGCGCTACTAGAACTTTTCTACAGGGGGTGCTGCCGGATAAGGTATGTACCACCTGCTTTTACTTAGCTACGCTGGCCAGCTAGTGAAATATGTACATGGTAGTCGCAAGTACCAACAATTGCACCAACAATTGGAGTGTTTATTACACGCCTAATCCGAAGCCCTAAACTCTCTCTCTGTCAAGCCGCGAACCAACTCAATCTTCAAACGCACCACTGGACTACTATTCCAGATATTCCCACACCACCCGTTGCCTATCGTAATGTCGGCGTCACACGCCACCCTCAGCGCCGCATCGGACGACCGCAAATCGCGGCTCGCCAGGCTCAAAACCCTGAAGCGCAAACAACCCGGCGACGAGATCGTCGCGCCCGAATCCGAGCGCTCGGCATCGCCTGCCGCCGAGGTTGACGTTGCGAGAATACACCTGTCCGGCCGCAACTACGATGCCGAGGCGAGAGGGCCTAAGCTAGGCTTCGAGGCGCCCCCGACGCTGGGCATGGAGGGTCCCACGCTCGAGGAGCAGGCCGCGCTCGTAGAGGACGAGGTTAGGGAAAAGGCCGCCGAAGACGCCAAGGACGACCAGGGCATCGATCTGTTCAAGTTGCAGCCCAAGAAGCCCAACTGGGATCTCAAGAGAGATTTGGGGAAGAAGCTCGAGGTGCTGAACGTGCGCACCGACAACGCCATCGCAAAACTGGTGAGGGAACGCATCGCGAATGCGCAGGCGGCAGCGAAGACGACGGCTCAGCCTATCGCGGCGGACGGCGATGACGGTAGCGCAGAGGTGGCGGGCATGGACGGCGTCGCACTAGTGGAAGGGCTACGTGTACGAGAACGGGAAGAGGAAGAAGAGCGCAAGGAGCTGGAGGCTGAAGATCTGGACTAGACCCGTATGGGATACATTGATTTGCATTGCACGGCGTTTGGTCACTGGCATTTTTTGGAAGGCATATGTCATTAGTTGTGTATAGGCTTGTTAAGCTTGGTTTGGCTCAGAGTAGGTAAAAGTCTATGATACCCATCACTATCGACCTGCGTTCATGCTCTTCGTAAGAGCCAACCGCTTTGAAAACGGGCTAAGGCTGCGTTCCCGTGCAACTCGTTTCGGTGCTCCTCCCAGTTCGGAGCCATTTCCGCGATGTGCACCTGCCGGTCTATCATTATATTGTGGAGGGCTGTCATCCCGTCTTCGGTGTGCACGGGGAGACCTGGAGCGGAACCGTCTCCCGTTATCAGGTGGCGGTGACCGACTTGGGCTCCTCGAGTAACTTCCACGTTGTCTATCTCTATATCGACGAGTTGCTGGCTGTTCTTCGTTTTCAACCCGTGTACGTCCGAAGCTGCTATTGCGACTTGGTGATCTCGTTTGTCGTCTTGTCGTCTTAGGTGATCTCATGCCTCTATTGTGTCTTTCGGGACTAGCGGAATAACGTCGTTCATAGTCACTCACTGAATCGAAAGATCGTCTCCTCGAAGATCCTCGTATCGGTGATGGACTCCGAGCAGCTCCACTTGGCCTCGGCGGAGACATCGACACTTTTTGACGAGGGGGCGATAAAGGCCCTCTAGTCGAAATCGTAGAGACAGAATCGTATGACGTTGACCTTCTACGTCCCGGTGAATCATGGTCCGTGCCATCATCCTGCTCTAATTCTCGCTTCCTGGCTCTCTCAGCCTCCCTCTTAGCCAACTCCTGGTCTGCCAAGCCTTTCCTGTAGTGATATTAGCAGAAATCTACATGTCTGATATGAAAGGAGACATACGTATCTTGTAGCGAATCTGTAGTATCACTAGCTAGCTTAGGCACAAGTTTGGGGTTGAGAAGCTGCTGTGTTCGCGATGGTCTGGCGGTGTAAGGTCTTTCTTGTGCCGAAGCCTTGCATTCATATGAGTAGTGCCGTACTAAGAATGTGAGTTTAAAAGAAGAAGCAATTTGTAGCGGGGAACTTATCTCTTCTGAGGCACTTCTGGCACTGAACATTTGTTGGAGCGCTCTTTGAAGGCCCTCTCCGGTACATGATGGCTGAGTGTAGACAATGCAAAGCTGTTGAGCTCTACGAAGCGGATAGAAACACCAGACGGTGCTACAAAATCCACAAGCTTATGATTTCGTACCTTTAGTATATGAACCAGAAGATCGGGTGAGGTACTGGTCGGTGCTGGCTGAATATAATGGCTACGCTTTGGAAGTGAAGTCGGATGTGGCAGTGTTCATTATATCAGCCGCCACTAAATTCGCATTTACCATCACTGACACAGTGAGTAAAATATCTTACACTATGGGAGACTAGGTTGAAAAAACGGTGGTGACCCAGTGCACGTTTACTTCAGGTTACAGTACCAAAACAGGCTAGTGACTCCCAGATCAGCAGAAGTATTAGGATTCTCACCTGAGCCATGCCACTTTTAGCCTGAGCCTGGACTGAGCAAGATCCGCTTTGGAATAAGCTAAAATAAACAAACTTGCATAACTTCCGATAGTTACATGTATTACCGTAAATGCACTAAAATAGAAAGTGACCGTTTTATTCCAAAGTCGAACATAAGCGCAAAGACGTTTTGCTAAGCACGGGCAGCACCCCTCAAAAGCCAGACTATGCTTGGCGACGGCGATAACGCTAAGTATGTATACTCCGTATACCTTGCCCCATGAAATATACCTTTCTGTTGGTAGTGTTAGTGCTGCAGCACCAGCATTTGTATGTATCGTGCTCCGTTGCCCATACGTATCCTAGTGTAGCTATTGACTAGCCCGACTACTCACTTTTTCTCTATGTATAACGCTTTTCGAACCCAGACAATTAGGTCAAGCACATTTCTAAGGCGAAAAATACCCTACTGAACATTGGTTGTAGTTCATTTGGAAGTTTCAAGGTTATAGCGAGCCTACTAAACAAACTAGGTAGGTACACAAGGCGGTGAAACAAAATAGTGATACAATTTCAAATACCTTAATATATTACCACCCACACCATTCAATTGTACAAAACACCACAACCTTTGTCTTCTATGTAAAATTAATATTGAATATAATTCAATGGCTTTCCCAACTACTCCTAAAACCACAAGGGCTGTAGCGTATAATTTAACGCAGAGCGATACGCCGGAAAAAACAGCACTTCGTACCCTGGTCAAATTCCGCGATGACCACAACCTTCAAATTACGAATAAGGCTCTTTTTGAATATACTGGGGTTACCCATGCCACAGGTTACCGAGTACTAAAGAGTACAAACCGTCGTCTTTGCGACGAGACACGAGGTCGTCCTCGGGCCCTTACAGAGGCCCATATTGACCAAATAATCGAATTTATTGAACGAGAAGGCTGGGAAGCCCGTTGCCTGCCTTGGATTAACCTTTGCGATGCTGCTGGCCTTGAATTCCCGACTCTTTCGAAGCCCCCGTCTGTTCCTACGATTAGAAAGGCTCTATATACGAGAGGATGGAAGAAGTGTGTCGCTTGTTCAAAATACTGGACTTGCGAAGACGTAGCTCAAAAACGCGACTGTTGGGCTCGAGAACAGCTTGAAAAACACGAACTCGACCTCTCCTACTACCGGAAAGTACGGTATTCAGACGAGATTCACTTCAAATTTAGTTCTGAAGGCAAGGTCAATATTACTAGAAAAGCTGGCACTCGGTACTGCGCTGAGTGTATTCAGTACCGTACTAGGCCTTCCGATTCAGGTGATCGTACAGTCTGTTTAAATGCCTGGGCTTGTATTGGGCACGATTTTAAAAGCAAGCTGGTTTGGTACGAGAGCTCGATTACTCTACAAGCATATTTGGACCAAATCTTGAAGCCCCAAGTACAGCAGTGGCTTGATAATGGAGATACTTTTATTCTAGAAGAAGACGGGGCTTCAGGGCATGGTGGACAGCCTGAAAACAACATTGTTAAGCGTTGGAAGGAAGAGGTCGGCCTTAAACACTTCTTTGACTGCCCTGGGGCTCCAGATCTCTCCCCAATCGAGAACGCTTGGAAAGCTCCAAAAGCATCTACACATAGTCACGCAATTTGGGACGAAGGAGCCCTTAAAAAGCTTGCGGAGGAGGGCTGGGAAGCCCTAAAACAAAGCACAATCAACGAGTGGTGCGATTCAGTACCGTTTAAGCTATTAGATGTAGTTAAAGCAGAAGGGCAGTATACTGGGCATTAGGCAAACCACTAAAAACACCAAAAACAACTAATCTATTGCTTTTATTGCTTCAATTGTACTGAAAATAAGGGGGTTGGAGGGTGGTGTATCACTATTTGTTTCACCGCCTTGGTACACTAATTTGCATTTTAGCATCGACAGGTAATGACGAACCGATCGCAGATATTTATGCCGCCAACAAGGCTAGCCAACAGACAATAATAAGTTGCGTGACCAGGACTGCTCAGCGGGGATCAGCTGAGCAAGGCATGCTTGATCAGTGGTGATCAGTCTAAATTCACTAAGCACAAATGATCAAGACTAGTATTAGTGAGGGAGTGAATGGATATATATTGGAAGGGATTTACTAGCCAATTCCTGCCAGCCAGCATTGCGGGCCACCTGGTTGAGTCATGTTCGTAACAGTAAGTTGCCAAACCAAAACCGGCCAGTTCACGCCCATCTCTCCACGAGCCACTTGCACTTCGATTACCAATTCCGCCCATTAGAGGTTTGCTGTTCTGCTTCAGAAGTAACCCACGGCGTCTGTGTATCCAGACAGTAGTCGCGCACGGTCGGTTCGTTCGTCAATCACCATGGCTGAGACCAAATTCCACATCAGAGAAGTATGCCACAACCCGACTGACGGCGACTTTATAGTCGCCGCATTCGATTCAGCGCTGCCTCACCTGGCGTCAGCCGGGAGTGGTGACCAGTGGGGCTCAACACCGTTTTCCGAGCGGGCTGAGTATCGCCAGCGCATGTACGACAGCATTCCCCTGTCAGAAGCGTCCCGTCTCAATCAAGAGGGTAGCGAACGTGGGAGGCTATTCATCGCCGAGGTAGAGACGCACCATGGATCAGACCTGCAAGGATTATCGTTCCGGACGGACGACCATGGAAATCACTTCCTCTTGGTTGGAGCTGTCTTCGTGAGAGAGAAATGGTGGCCCGGCTATGTCAAAGCCCACGACAGCACCAAGTCAATCTTCGAGAATGCAAGTACCGATGGAGCGTTCTGCTACGTCGATTTCTTGATATCGGATTTTCGAACGGGCACAGCACGGAAAGGGGCTGGTGCAGCGCTGCTTCAAAGAGCGAGGACTTATTCGGCTTCAAGAGGAGCCAAGGCGTTATACCTGGACTGTTGGGCTGGAAATGGCGGTAGCCTTGTCAAGTACGTTCATCGAGCTGCAGTTGTGCTTCAATCCTAGCTGGGTAACCGCACTAATGCAAGTTTAGATTCTATACTGGGCAAGGTTTCGTCAAAGTCGCCGACTTTTCGAGTGAGAGGCCTGACTCCGATAAATGGCCAGGGAGTCTCCTCAAGCTCGAACTTCAAACTTGACATGCACTGACATGGTAGTTCTGTTATATTGTGAGGCTCTGCTTTAGGGCATAGATTTTACGCAAGGACGGTCTGCCGGGTCCAAATCCGCAGCTTAGTAAAGGCATTATCATTCACCAAATACTTTATACTACGGCTTCTCAGTGGACTTAAGCAGCGAGATCTTTCTCATTCGAACCACCAAATCCTGAGCCGGTTTTTAATTGATGACGTGAGGTAGTCAATTCGAAGCCAGCCAGGCTCGGTGATCTGCCACGCGCCTCAAAAGCATGATGGCGCGAAGATGATCTTATATCAGCTACCGAGTAATATTTTCAGCAACCTACGCCCCTTCTGCTGACTACATACTTCGCCCTTCTCCGTAGTACGGAGTGGGTTGAGTTAGTGGAAAAAATCTGGAAGCTTATACATATCCAAGAACATCACCAAGAACGTCACGGGGACCTTTCCTAACATCCCCTATTTAAACCAAACATTTTTTTTCTTGGTTAGGTAACCCGGCCATATATTACCTGCTACATTCATATAAATAGACTGCTGCAGCACTCGGCTGGAGACGTGAGAAGCGGAGGCAGTAGAGGCAAGCCAATTGACTTTGATAGCACAAAACAACAGGAGTCAATAACTGAGTGGGCAGATCTGGGTGAATTATAGGCTTGGTGTGCGTTTGCAAGCTCCCTTCTCAGCCACTTCCACTTCCACACGCCACAGCTTCATGAAACCCCAACGAGATGTCACCTGACAGCGCGCAGCACTGAAAGACCGTGCGCTGATAATGTTCAGCTCTTCATCTCCATTTTCATCAATAGATTGAAGGCCAGCATTGCTTTAACCATAGTTGCAACACTTGTCTATTCTCGTTCGGTCGTTTGCGTCATGGATATACGCGATATACTCGTCAGTAACAGTCCTTCTCAAGGAGAGGTACCGGCCCCGACCGAGGAGCTGAGCGAGGAGCTGAGAGGTCGTAAAAAGAGGAGTAGGTTGCGTATAAGTAATCATGATTCTATGTACAAGCTAAATGTTAATACTAGAACATTCTGTTACTGGTGTTACGTGGGATCCGGCGACAAGTTACGATCTCATTCAAATCGCCGCAGCAAGTAAATTACTAACGCCGTTACCACAGAGCGGCAGATGCCGAGCCGTTCAGTCACCAAAACCGCGCTGTTAAATGCTCATGTTATTACAACACCATCATCAGATCCGGATATTCCAGATGAGCCGTTGGCAGCTACGGCAATAAAACAGTTAGAGCGGCAACAGCTGTGGCCTACCGATAAACGCTTGCCTAGACTTGGGTTAACATTAGCGATAGCCCCGGTGCCCCCGGTCAGACCTGTGCAACTTACTGGTAATGGTAAATTCACCCTCCGTAGGTCGAATAACCTTCTGGCTGCCCTAATACAAGCTACGGGCGTACTGGCAGACAAACCGTGTGATGGGTGCTTGCGGGGCACCGGGCTATTCGTTGGATGTGTGATCCCGCGCGATCCGGAACATCAAACTAGTATATTCGGGGTTTGCGCAAATCACTATTACAACAGTAACGGGCTGCTGTGCACGTTGGCTAATCCTAGTATGTTCTGATCAATGTTCGATTCGTGATCCGAGCTTTAAAACTCTAATCGTGTAATTAGAATCGGCAGAAGAATCATACATGATCGATCCTATTCCAAAAGCCATAGGAGAGCTAATTGTTACTCTCATCAACGATAGGTTAGGCCAAGTGCAATTCAGGAGATCGCCGAAGCACGGTTTTCGATACATTTCCGACTGTTTTGATAAACTTCATCTCGCTCTCAAGGAGGAAAGGAATTGCAGAAATCCCGACAGTCGACGGTGGGGAAAATCGATTGCAATACCTGATGACGTTGACGATTCAGCTGAAATGGAGATGGGTGAAGCAACTGACAATGGGGCATCAAGTACACCGTTTTTTCAGCCGATTGGAAGGGACAAACCGCAACCTACAAAGATGTCCAGGTCAAAGATATATGATTGTGTGCCGGTAATGGAAGAACTGTTACAACAATTAGGGAATGAATTACAACAGTCGGAGAAGCGATTACAGCAGTTAAGGGAGGAGTTACAACTGTCGGGGGAGGCGTCAGGAATGTCAAGGTCGGCAGTAGAGAATGATAGTTAGACATATATCCTTTATTAGCGACACGCCCTGTTGCTTTTCGGTTAGGAATGGATGGCGCAGAGGTAGTAAATTAAATGGCATGTTCTATAGCTTCGAAAACTGACGAACGAGCTGCGACCCCTTAATGTATAAGCTGGGATGGATTCTCTTTACAACGAATGTACTCTTCCGTTCTGAATTAATGGGATTAATATAATGTGTTTACGACCACAGTGAGAAATCTAAAGGTAGCAAAGGCCGCAAGCTCTCTTTATAAGGCCGGTCAACATCCAAGGCAGTGCAAGTATCCAGCGAACCATCGTGCTGAGTCGATTGTCCATTAGGGGTTCGCCCGCAGTACTACTCCATTCTAGCTTAGCCAGACATACCATACTGTGGATTGACGAGCTCTGTTGATTGAGATCAGCCTAGCCGATCTGGAACTCACCAGGAGGGCATAGTTGAAAACATATGAATGACATCGCCTAGGATGTAGTTCTGTGGATGCAGTTCGCCGCCCAGGCGGTAGCGGCTCTTGTAGACTTGCCTTGACCGAAACTCTCAACTAAGTAACATCGGCAATATCAGGGAATATCACTCAAGTAGCCGAATAATCTTCCTCAACGAAGACCCATTTCAGATCGGAGCTGCTCCAATTCACTCTCCCACCCCTCTTCTTTTGCTTGGTGCTTATGCTGCTCAAACTTGACAAAGTGAACGGGACATTCGTCCACCATCTCAGGATCCGAGTCGATGCTATAGAGCCCCTTCCGATTCAGCTACAGTCGCGCCTCCCAACGACCATACTGCGCTAGATGAAGCGGTGAGGGCGAGGAGAGCCTCAATTCTTCCCAAGACCCAGTAGCTTACACCAAGCAACCTGCAAAACAACTCCTTGTTAACAAGAAATGATCTGCGTCGGATGGCTGCGAGAACGCTGAGGGGTCTCTTGAGCTTCCACGCTTTGTAGAAATTATGAGAATCACATTGACGGCCCCCATGAGCTGACCTCGGCGACATCATGCGCTCCCCTGATCGGTGCAGTTCTGTCTTATCGTCACATGCTTTTAACTTCCCAGGAAGTTATGCGTCTCGAGCGACTGCCTCAAAGGGCAGGGTTTAGACAAGTGACAGTGGCACTGGAAAATTCATGCAAGAGGAACCGTCCGATCGCGAGAGGATACAAAAGCGCGCATTCGCCCACACAAGTAGTCTAGAGGTTTTCTTCTTTTTTTCTCTCTTCTTTTTTCCTTTCCTTTTCTTCTTTTCGTCCCATCCGCCACTCTCACGCTCAACTTGACGATCACTCGATCATGTACTCGTAACGAGCAAAGGGCAAATCTGGCTGTAATAACTCTTTCATCGAGCCTCTCACCCCTCGCACGACAGAAGTTGATGATCTCTGTTCAGTGGCTTCTCTTGTCTCAACGATATTGCTGCTTGGTGATCTCGTTGAGGCATCAAGTGAGCTCGCAAGCACCGACACGCTCAGCTACTTCCTGCTCACCCGCCTTCATGCAGAACGATGCCAATCACGGAGCTTATTTCAAAAACCACATCAATGTTGTGGTCGTCTGTGTGTGTACCAATGAACCATAAGGAACACACAATACACCAGCATCACAGGAAGAGCCTATCCTGCCTGAAATATCAAGTTGTGATAAATATGTAAGTCGTCATGAAGGCCAGTCTAAGGATCAGTCTAGGAGCAAAATTACTCATCCAAACGACTCTTCATTTGCACTTCAAGATGAATCGTTAAAAATCATTCATGCGGACACAACGCGAGGAATCGAGAGCGAGCACGCCAACGGATTGTCGATGAGACACTAGACCAGCTTGTGCACTCGGAAACTTGTTCGGCCTTTTGGATCAGATGTGAAGGAAAAGTCCATCAATACCAGTCTTATAAACCGCCCACCTCCCGCGGGGGGACTCCTTTCAAACAACGCCAAGCATCGCGAAGAGTGTTGGGGGTTCTTCATCATGGTCAATGCTTGCGCAAACCAGCACTGACTTTCTCCACAAGAGTTTAGATTAGGTGGAGAAATTCAAGCTACCGACCAACTCGACGCAGACGTATAGCGAGGTATTCTCCGCGTTGACGCAAGATTCGAAGACCGAGGCCAACTGGTCAGATGGCTCGGAGTGGAGCGATCTTGTCGAAACAGGGTTCCAAGATCAAAATCAAAGCACAATTCACTACGCTTTAACTTTGATGGCATTCTGTGAATGGCATCGAGATCAAGTGCAGCTGCTATCTCATATTTGCAGCAAAAGAGCTGCGAGCCAAGTTTGAACAGGGTCCTACGCCAGTTTCCGACAAGCGGACTTGAAAGGAAACGGTAGCAAAAAGATCACAAAAACCTTGCAACACATCTGACACGTGGTAGAAAATGGGTTAGATTAGTTTATGGTATCCCTTTGAGAAATACGTGGTAAGTTATCCGTCCTATCAAGCAAGTGTCTCCTTCCTGATTCCTCAGAGGACGTTTGTTAAGGCGGACGACTCTGCCTTGGATGAGCTGATCTCTCAATTGAAAGGCGATCCTATTAAGATGACGATACTTCATCTTCTGGTAGAATAGATGGATATACTCATGAAGACAGGTCAGACGAAGCCGGACATCCTCAAGCAAAGTCTTACCGACAAGGGACTTTTGAACGGATCATCATCAATCCCTAATATCTCTAAAGAAATCTCCGCACTCCAAAAGTCAATGCGAAAGGTATCCACCGATGGAACAGTTCAAGTCAGCGACACGAAGCTCTGTTACAGCATTGATCTACTAAGTAGGCTAGATGGAACGACCCGGCTTACTTGGGAACTCATTTCAATATGCATACATCTTGCCGACAAATTCGCCTTCGTTCGTGTTGGCTCATGCATTTCCACGGATTCTCAAAGACCTCGGGGGCGGAAGAAACCACCACAGCCTTTCGAAAGGGTTCTACTTCAGATCAAGGAATGGAAAGAGGCTCAAGAAAATGACCGTCTTGTCTTCTCCTTTCCTATAAAGAGTCGACCCCGACTTGAAAGATACTACGTAAAGCTGGACGATGCTATCGCTAGCGGCAGAGAGAGGATACGAGGCCGTAGTCAGGCTTCTACTCAAGGATGGTGCCGATTTTGATACAATTGATGCTGTTGGAGTAACTGCGCTTGAACATGCAGGGTTTAATACTTAAGTAATTATGATGCAGTGGAACTCCTGCTACTGTGCTTGATAACTAGTGGAGCTTTCATTCCTCTAGGTTAGACTTTTATGAACTTTCAGCAACTATTCTTAGACGTTTTCAATCAAGTATGATATCGATACCCAAGAAACGTATAACCTTTCAGTCGCAGTATAGGCCTTTCTGGTTGGGTGTAAAACAACCTTGGCAGACTACATGTATATTGCAGCAAGTCGTGCGCTATAAATTTGGTAAAACCTGGAACCGTACGTACTTAAGTACACTGTCGAGTGTTACCTGCACGTTGCAACCTATTTTTGTCAGATGTACTCCGTATACATATGGCTGTTGTAACAATCAGACATGCTGTCCAGTATCGCCCTTTACTTACAGAACAGATAGTGAACATCCTCTATGTTTCGGTCTCTGGTAAACTGCAGTCTAAGGCTATCCTCATAAGTACGTTTGGAACCCCGACTTCACTTAGGTACTACAACATATGGATACCGTACTTGTGTACAGCACCTGGGGAGGTACATAGGTATGTACTTACCTGCCCGCCTACTTCGGTATGCCGTACCGACAGCTCGCTAGTCAAATTTAGCTACTGCTAGGTACATATCTATAGGTGGTATTTCACAGGCGCATATGTACCTGCTGCCGCACCGCATGTACAGTATGATAATGTACCGCAGCCTTCTCCCGACGCCCGCCCTCAGACTCTCCACACACAACCACACACACAAGTCAGTCAAGTCACAACCGACTTGGCCTCCACGCCTCCACCCATCTTTAAAAGTCAATCCAAACTTCTCCCCTGCCTGCCTCTGAGCTTCCTCCCGACTGACCCTCCCTTCAAGACAGCCTAGGCCACCACAGGATCGGGGGCTGCACTCGTAACCGAAACGGCTGACAAACGGGCGCTTTGCAGACCGACCCGTTCCATCTTATCCCAGCATCCCAGCTAACTGCCGGCGACCGCTCTGGTCAAATCATCAGTCGGCCATCCATGCCAGCCTCGCATCGTCTCCTCTTGATCACTTGGCTCCTTTTTTCTCGCTCTTGCGACCGGTCACGATACCGCCTCGACACCGCCCCGACCCCGACATAAGCCCGACACAGCGTCTATCGCCCTTGATCGAGGTTGTGTGTATGTTCGTTGGTCTCTCTTCGCTCGCTCGCCGCAAAACCCATCTATCTGGCATTGTGCGACCTGGGAGCCCGTGCTCACCAATCCCTCAAGCGAATCCAACACCACCAACACCAGCACTAATACCCACCCTTCTCTTCCCTGCCCGTTCTGTTGTCGCGCTCAAGGCAGTCCTCTTGGGTCTCCAGCCTTCAACCACCGTCTCTCCTTGGTTTCCTGTCGCCCTCCGCGCTGTACATACCTCGCATGCCGGCCTGGGTCGTCGACCGCCAGCAGTAGTATACACGTACCCCACGTAGACGGGGCATACCGCAATTCCATCAATCACCCAACTTCGAGCGATCTTCTACAACAATGATTAGCCGCATTTCCATCTCCTCGCGGGTTGCGCTTATTCATTTCATTTCCTGATCTCTGTTTTCTCCGGCATTCTTGTATTGTACCGTCCATAATCGCAATCTTCACCTGGCAATTTCGTCTGATCTATCGGGTTCTCACGAGACTACGGACACTGCTCTTATTCCTCTCTCCCCCCTCGGCGCAACGGGCGTACGTTCGCAGTACCTGTCTATAGCTGCAGGGCCTCCCAGAAATGGCGACTGTACCGGCTGCTTCGGCACCTCCTAAGAGGCTGTCTTTCGCAAAGGTGTGTTTGTTCGACACCATCGCCAGCTGTGTTTTGCAAGTAATACCGCCGTAGCATCATCTGCTAACCTCATCACTATCTAGGTTGTTGCATCTCATCCTAAAGAGAGTAGTAATTCCATACCTGTACATCGAGTCGCCGTCCCGACTATGGACCGTCGTGTCCAGACTTCT
Organism: Xylaria castorea; assembly: GCA_022495115.1. Taxonomy (NCBI): domain Eukaryota; kingdom Fungi; phylum Ascomycota; class Sordariomycetes; order Xylariales; family Xylariaceae; genus Xylaria; species Xylaria castorea. Next base: position 225,062 of record MU382646.1, on the reverse strand, counting down.
GTTACCGTTGTAACCCCTGTCGTAAGCACCCAGTCTACTACTACGACTGTGCCTATAAGAGTGACAGGCTCCACCCCAAACCTGTCAGTCTCTAATAAGAGAATCTCGACAACTGCTGTGCCTAGCGATCAGGTTCCTGGTAATAATGGAGCCAAGGATACAAATGGCCCATTCATCAAGGCCGGTGCGACATCTATGCCAAGCTTGGTCGTGAATGGCTCGTCGTCTTTAATAGTAGAATCGCAAGTGAAGAACGATAATGGGGCTTCTACGTCGGACGATGTCTCCCAGCGAGCGGATTCTAATTCAGAGATGGGTACTAAGGCGCCCAGCCTCGACGGGAAGAGCATCACCTCCGGGACAACTTTTGCTCTGGATGAAAAAGAGTCCCTTCGCCCTGACGATAGCGCAAGTGTCAAGGCAGCTGCAGAAGATGACGAGGCTTTCTCGGTCAGAAGTTCTTTACTTGCGACCTCAAGAATGGGCTCTGAAAATGCACGTATCCACCGCCTCAGGATTGGCGATATGCCGGAAAAGAGACCTATTCCAGTGCTTTGTGAAACTGAGGAGGCGGGTTTAGCTACGCCACAAAGCGGAATTTCGAGTCAGCCGCCGCCTCCTGAGCAACCGCAGACGCTGGGTGGTGTGGTGGCTGCGCCTAATGACGCTTTCAACTCGATCTATGGACAGAACCCAGACGAGAAACTACTGGAAGCCATGAAATCCCCAAAGGACCGGCTTTTCCTTCTACGACTAGAACAAGACGTTATCAACTTTGTGTTGTCATCTAAGTAAGTAATATCCTGCAAGATGCTTTACATAGTGCCGCCTATTGACATACAATCCAAGAGAGCCCTATATGGACCTTCCGCCGAATAATTCGTTTTGTCGAATGTTGACGCATAAACTTGCTGATTACTATCATATGACACATTCCTTTGAAGCAGTTCAAGGCTCTGTGCGTATATTCAGAACTCCGTTCTGTAGAGTGCCAGCGTCACTGGCAAGTATCATTGACACCAATGCAGAGGAGAAGCCGAAGACGCCACCCCCAGTCGTACTTCCAAAGAAAATCATGCGGCGTGGTGACGGTGGATCCGGTCAGGCTAGTAACAGCGCATCCAAAGCCACATCAGAAGTCGGTAGCGACGGCAAAGACAAAAACGCTCCTAAGGAAAAGTAAGTGTGAAAACTAGAAACTTGACGAATGTGAAGCTTCAAGCACTAACCTGTGTCCCCTAGAATGACTAGAGAAGAACGCGAAGAGGCATACAAGATAGCTAGAGAGAGGATTTTTGGCAATAGTTCAGAAAAGCTAGCAGAGTCGGGACTAGGTTCGATACCAGACATTCCCACTCTTAGACACCCGCTAATCTGTGACAAGATAATGATGAGGCGAATGGAGTTTCTCGTGCTAGTTCTGTCTCAGCCAAAGATAAGTCGAATCTCGGAAAGAGAGGGAAAACGGGCAAGCAGCGTCGTGATGACTCGGAAAGCTTCGATTCGCGTTCACAGTATATCAAATACTTCCATCCACCCCAGACCCAAACGGAATGGCCGTCTCATTTCGTCCCTACAAATATGCAGTATAACAGTCAAGTACCTCAGCCTTATCAATACCAGATCCCTCCCACCTACCAGAACTACCCAACCGCTCCACAAGGATACCCTACCATGATACCAGGCAATGGGTACCCGCAGTACGCCACTGCTCCAACAGTCAGTGACTTTACACCCGTCGTGTTGATCGAATGTTGACCATCCTATAGTATCCGCCTCAGCCTCAACCTCTGCCATCCCGATATCCGTCTAATGGGTCGATAGGAAGTGGTTTTGGCCCTCCTACCCAACCCACACCTCAACAACCTTGGCAGCCCAACTTCAATCAGACTCCCCCCCCTGTTCCTTACCAGAATCGCGGGCCCCAACCCCAGCCTCAAGGAAATACTGGGCATATGGGTATCCCTTATGCGTATGGACAGCTTCCAGCCCACGCAAACCCGCATGATCCCAAGAGCCAACACCCTATACCTGGGAGTTACAATCGACATGCCTTTAACCCTAAAACTCAATCCTTTGTACCCAGCAATGGAATGAGTCCTGTTCAGCCGCCAATGGTCCCTTACAATATGGCTGTCCAACCTCATAGCAGTCCACAAGTGGGTTCACCACACATGGGTTACGCTGGGTTTAGTTCAGCTGGCCCACCTCAGCCTTATATGGGAGGAGGGCCCGGATACGGTATGAGCCGCCAGAGCTCTAACAACTCTCTTCCGGCGTATCACGCGCCTCAGCATATTCCACAGCATCCGCCAGCACATCTCCCGCAGATGCCCACTAAACCCGGGATTCCGCCTCAGGGATCATCAGCTGGGCTCGGTCCAACGTTTCCCCACCTCCCTAACTATGGCAATCCCGCTACACTCCCACAGAAACCGCCGACCAACATCTAGATGATATGGGTCTGACATGCGTAGTACACGATAGCAAAGCATTAGTGGTGTTTCATGTTTCAGGGGGCGATAACCACTTTTCATGAAAGGATGGATAAAAGGTATACCATAAAGATTGATGACCACCATGGGCGTACATCGGGCAGGGTGGCTTTACCATGCAACATGCATATCATTGGCGGGAGTTCTAGGCGAGAGGGAGTACTTGATGATCAAGCTTGTTTTCTGTCATTTAAAGTTGGTCGTCGTCTTGGTATATTTAAGAAGGGTTCAAACTTCTGTCGGGGTTTTCAAAACCCTTGGGCCATCACCAGATCGGATCCTTGTCCTTTTGCCACAACGATGCGAAATGAGACCTAGGCGAGCGTGTATGCAGGGAACACGGCGCTCACATGACTGAGAGTGTGAACGAGAGCTGGACAGATTTAGCTTGATTGTTTTCTCTAGACCACGGATGAGGCGGGTGGACGGACGGACGGAGATAACCACCTCCTTCCATCATGATATATTATGGCTACAGAATAGGTCCGTCTCATATAGCGATGCTTAAGGTGATGCATAATAATGGAAAATACTCTCCCCTATCATTTGTCTCTCCGAGTTCCTGTGTACGATGACGTGAGATACTCTAGTTTGCCAGCCGGTCTATAAGTTAATATTGATATTCTAGTAGACTCATGAATTAATGCTGTTCTTCCTGCTCCGTGTATCTCAAGGACTCATTACTTACTTGGGCCGACGTACGAAGCAGAAACATGCTCTGATTTTAACGTCAACGATTAGATGATTCTGGATCGGCCTCTACGGCTAGCTTTCTACATGGTGAAGTGACAAGGCCTGCGTTGGATAATAATTTGTTTAAGTAAATCAATCTAATTAGCAAGACTCACAGCTCATATATTATTTGTGCTTATATAAAGTACTGGTGGTTGACGCACTACTTATAAGATTGCACAATAGCGAAACTAGATAGTCAATAGAATGTTTATGGTAGGCTAACGATCAATTTGACACATCATTCGAGAAATCATTCTATCTTTTCTTAACAAATCTCGAGTCCGCCCCGTACTTCTCAAAGACTCATTAACGGGTTAAAAGAATATACGTACCGATCTGTTTGCGAAATCGTCTCCCAGAACTTCGCTCATCAGTCAGTATGACATTCTTAGCACATTCCTGTCATATCTATAATTCGGAATTTAGTACATCAAGCAACAACCCCCACTGACGATGAATGAACTTCATGAGATTTCACATGTGATTTTGTTTTGCTCAAGAAATGTCCCGTCTAATACTTGAGGCCCGGAACGCCTGTACTAGTAATGTGTCCCTTCTTCTAGGAGAGGACTTCGGACGTCTCCTTCGTCATAACGCATGCCAGACTGAGCTGCTGCACTAGCCTGGCTCATTCCACTCCTGCCTGACCATTATATCGTCTAATCGATAATTCGCTTCTCAGGCGGTATTTCCAAAGCTGAAATACAACATCTCGTTCATAGGGGCAGCGCTCATTGTAGTTCATATCACAACAGTGGTCTTGCGTGTCCCATATTGCTATTCTTCATCTTGTTCGTTGAAAGTTGCGTGTTCATTCCGCAGGTTCCCTAGGCTCTCTGGGCTCCCTTGGTTCACGCTGCTGGCCACCGCCTCGGCCACCCCCACGACCACCACGTTTGCCTCCGCGCCCTCCGCGCTCTCCACGCTCGCCTCTCTCTCCCTGAACACCGTCCTTGCCGTCTTTGTCGTCAGTAGAGAGCACTGCTGTGGCGAGGCGCTGACTCAATTCGATCTGAGTACGAATACTGTTGGCTAGGTAGCTGACCATGAGAACGTCCTGGACATGGTTATTGAAGTCGGCCTCAATTTGAACGGGGTCCACCTTGGGCGCCAGTGCCAATGCGCCCATTAGGTGCTGTCCTAAGGCGTTGTTTGGCTCCTGTTCCTCATCGATGATGGCGCTTATGAATTCGGAAACACGGTCTAGGAGCCCTATCGTGTTCTCCATGCTGCGGGTCAGAGAGTCGACGTCGGAGCCAATAGGGGCGGCGCGTGTCTCATCGTCCTTGGCGCCCGAGATCAAGTCAAGCGCAGATCGCTCGGCGTCGTTGTAGGCAAGCTTGTGGGGCACTTGGATGAAGAGGCAGCTCTCGGCGGCACGTTCGGCGTTGACGGCGACCGGAGACGAAATGTAGGTGCGCAGCTGAACATCAGCGCCGGGCTCGGTTGACACGGTCAGGTGCACGGCCGGGTGGGGGAAGGTGCCGGTCTCAGGTGAGGCGAAGAAGTTCTGGATGAGGGCGCTGAAGCTGTTCAACTCGGGTGAGGTCGTGTACCAGCCAAGCAAGACCTCGCGCGGGTTAGCCTTGAGGTGGAGCGACAGCATGTTCTTTTGGTACTCGACATCGACCTCGACCTGGTCTTCGTTCTCGGTGTGCGGGATGGCAAAGGACGAGACAACGGACACGTCGCTGCCGTCTTCGGTCCGGCTTCCTATTAGGGCACCGATGACACGCGACGAGGTCGTCGGTGTCGCGGGGTCGTCGCGGCGGACGGCATGGTCGAGGATTGAGAGGATGGCCTGGAAAGAAGGGGGAGGGATAGGGTCAGTCAGCAGTCACAATGCCAGGCCACAGTTGTAAGGGCACGATTTGCGAATTGAAGAGGGGCGACGTACTTGAGGTTGGATATTGACGGTGAGTGGGGCAAGGATGTTCTGGAAGCTGAAGGCTGATGGCGCGAGGGGTCGCGAGAGGTGAAGAAACGACCCAGAATCTACGGCAGCCATGATGGGCGATGGCGGGTGGTGGGTGTAATTGGAGGCTGGGAGAGGAGGAGGAGGAGGAGGAGGAGGAGGGAAAGCGTTGAGGCTAAGTTAAGTTACAACGATGCTAACTTTCAATCAGTCCCGTTCTTGCCTTCCTGGGTCTATGGATGGATCGCTCGTTACTCGGAACTCCCCAGGTCGCTACGGTCGCCCTGAATTTTTACAATTCTTGTGGGATTGGTGGGGCTCAGTGCATTTGCCTGTGCTGCCAGCAGCGGTTTGGAGGGGAACCAAACGAGCGATAACTAACTTAGCAGGATCGTACGCTAAGATAAGAAATGCATCTGTCCTAATGGAGTTAGATCAAATTATCGAGTACCTAATCAGAGACGTCTATGTCTGTGGCTTGAGCTGGAGTCGCTGTGGCTTAAGATCCCTGTAACTTTTTTTATCATGTGAAGGAAGCAGCTTGATTATACGTACAGTTTTATTCATTTATCAACTTGTCTTTTTGATTTATGATAATTTACGGCTTACCACAGGCCCCGTGAAATAGATTAGCCTCACGATGCCACCCAGAGGTAAATTCTCGGGTCGGGGACGTGGATCTACCAGAGGTCGAGGGGGAAGGGGTGGGAGAGGGAGAGGCAGAGAGAATGCGAAAAGAAGCTTTGGTGGAGCACAGAAATTTGACAATGCCAGACTTGAAGATGTTGAGTAAGTGCATTGAATTTTCGCCTTCTCGAATTCACTCTGACGCTCAAGCAGGGAATCGGGCAGCGAAGTTTCCGATGAAGCCCCTTCTTCAGATTTGGAGGATGAAAGCGAAGCCGCCTCGATCTCAGACGCTGAGGAGAGCCCGGCAACAACCCAGCCATACATGGCACTCATGCAGAGCTTAGCAAAAGACTCAGCCTCGAGTACAGCTCCCAGCGCAAAGAGGAGAAAACTAGATCACCAGCATGTACAAGATGAGGTGCCATCCACCGTTGGTGAAAAGGAGGAACTTCTAGATGATGAAGAACGCAATGCAGATCTAGTTGAAGAGCCAGAGGAAGAACCGGCTAATGAGGTCGACCTGGAAGAAGACGACGACGATGATGACATACCCGACGCCACGGATCCCTTTGAAACTCACTTCGTCAGCCCTGATAGCGCCGAATACAGCACACGTTTAAAGAGTATTAAATCCAACGCCTACCAGTCCAAGCAGATAGAGAAGAATGGCTGGCGCGTTTTGAGGAGTATTCCCGGCCACGATGTAGACCAGACGAAGCAACCACCCACAACCCTTCCGGGATCGTCCAGTTTGAAGCTCAAGCATAGGCTCATTGAGACTGCAAATAAGCTGCGGCCGACCTTCGACAAGCTGGAACAGGTTCTATATCCCATATCGTTCGGATATCAAGATCTTCTGTTCTGCGGTCGAAGCGCTAATAATTCAGAAAGCCTGAGACGGATGGCGTGTCTTCACGCGGTAAACCACGTATTCAAGTAGGTGTCCACGTACAGTATATTTTACACCTGCCACCTAGCTAACCATACATAGGACCCGAGACCGTGTCATCAAGAATAACGCAAAACTCGCTAGGGAAGGTGAAACAACCGACTTCGAGCCTCGAGATCAAGGGTTCACCCGGCCCAAGGTCCTCATGATTCTCCCCACGCGCGAGGCCGCGGTGAAGGCGGTGAATATGATCTGCGCGGTCTGCAAACCGGACCAGCAGGAGAACCGCAAGCGGTTTGACGAGTCATATATCGACCGCGAGGTGAAGTTCTCGTCGGACAAGCCGGCCGACTTCCGGGACCTGTTCGAGGGCAACGATGATGACATGTTCCGGATCGGGATCAAGTTCACGCGCAAGACAATCAAATACTTCGCGCAGTTCTACAACAGCGACATCCTGTTGGCCAGCCCCTTGGGCCTGCGCATGGCCATCGGGTCCGAGGAGGACAAGAAGAAGACGGACTACGACTTCCTCAGCTCGGTCGAGGTCGTCGTCGTCGAGCACGCCGACGCGCTGCTCAACCAGAACTGGGAGCACGTGGAGCACATCTTCGAGCACCTCAACCGCCAGCCGCGCGAGGCGCACGGCTGCGACTTCAGCCGCGTGCGCGAGTGGTACCTCGACAACCAGGCCGAGAACTTCCGGCAGACGCTGGTCTTCTCGGCCTTCAACACCCCCGAGCTGTCGGAGCTGCACCGGCGCGGCAAGAACTGGGCGGGCCGCGCGCGCGTGCAGCCCGAGTACGACGGCGCCATCCAGGCGCTGGGCCCCGTCAAGGCGAAGCAGACGTTCTCGCGGTTCGAGGCGCCCTCGATCGCCGACGAGCCCGACGCGCGGTTCGCGTATTTCACGAGCGCCATCGTCCCCTCCCTCGTCAAGCTCGCCGCGGGGGGGCGCAAGTCTTCTAGTTCTTCTTCCTCTTCTGGCGGCGCGGACGGCACGCTGATCTTCGTCCCGTCGTACCTCGACTTCGTGCGCGTGCGCAACTACTTCGCGACCTCGGACGCCGTCGAGAGCCTCTCGTTCGGGGCCATCTCCGAGTACGCGGACGTGCGGGAGGCGTCGCGGGCGCGGTCGCACTTCCTGTCGGGCCGCCACAAGGTGCTGCTGTACACGGAGCGCGCGCACCACTTCCGGCGGTACGCGCTCGCCGGCGCCCGCCGCGTCGTCCTGTACGGCCTGCCCGACAACCCCATCTTCTACCGCGAGGTCGTCGGCGGGTTCCTCGCCAAGAGCGAGCAGGACGCGCGCCTCGAGCCCGGCCGCGGCTCCGTCCGCGTCGTCTTCTCCAAATACGACGTCCTGAAGCTCGAGCGCGTCGTCGGGTCGAAGAGGGTGGGGAAGATGATCCGGGAGCGCGGTGATACGTTTGATTTCATATAAGTTCGGTTCGACAACAAAATGTATGAGGTGCACAAACGTGGCCTGCTAACGGTAAACTACTAGAATCAACGATATAGCATCTTATTATGATACCAAATAGAACCCTTTAAAACTGTCATCGTAATGACCCCCACTCATGCTATCGAGACATACAGACCACTTGCATTGTCTTAGTCGATTTTTCTTAAAGTTTAGCGTCTCATGATAAAACTTGTGAAGGATTTGTTGTATGTTCTAGATAAGAGGCTAACACTCAGCGCCCCCTTTTCCAATAATGTACAATGATTTCGTACAATCAGATCCCCGCTCCTCGGTTGGGATTCAGGGTTATTCAAACGGTATGATATGGCTTTCCCTCATATGACGCTCTGTCTCTCATATCTTTGATAGGAAGCGATCCGCTTGTCCTCGTGTTTTGGCACAGAGTCCTTTATCGCCATCGATCCTAACGAGGCCCTAGATGATTTCTCTCCCTCCTCAACTCTCACCATCTTCTTCTGATTTCTTTTCTCTCTTTTATGTAGCCTCCACCGCACTCTCCTTCCTCACACGAGCCACCTTCATACCAGGCGTCTTTACACCAGCCAGATTCAGCTTGCCGAGCCTCTCGACCATATCATCAAACACCTGCTCGCCGTTGGCGCCGCGGTAGCGCACGACCTTGGAGCGGTTCTTGGCCGTCAACTCGTTGGAGGTGCGGCCGAGGGCGCGGTCACGGGCGACGGCGGCGGCCGTCATGGCGAAGCGCATGTCCTTGGGTCCGTCGACGAACTCGAGGATGGCCGACGCGCCCTGGTCGTACTTGGACTTGGGCTCCGTCCTCAGCACCCGCGTGTACCCGCCCGGCCGCTCCTGGTACCGGTGGCGCAGCTCGCCGAAGAGTTTGGGGAGGAGGTCGTGGGGGGTCTGGTCATTGCAGTTTGTCGTGTCAGCTATTTTTACTTTTTGTTCCCTACTCTATCTATCTAATTCCTTTTTCGTGCATAGAGAGGAGAGGAGAGGGGTGTAGTGTAGTGTAGTGTAGTGTAGTGTAGTGTAGTGTAGTGTAGTGTAGTGTGTACGCACGTATAATATGCCGGTGGCATGCCTCCTGCTCGTCTCGTTGTTCCGCTTCGCCAGGGTGATCAGCTTCTCGGCCAGGCGCTGGGCCTCCTTCGCCTTATACCAGGTGGTGTGGATAGCCTCGTGCTTCACGAGCGACGTGACCAGGTTGCGCAGCAGGGCTTGCCGGTGCGCCGAGTTACGGCTCAGATGACGGTATTTGACGAGGCCGCCTGCCATCGTTTCGGGTTCGAGGTTGTCGTCGGGTGGCTCGAATTGGCAGAATGCGGCGACGAGTGGATGCAAGGTAGGTAGGTAAGTTCAATATCTAACTACCTAGGTAATGTAGAGGTCCACGGGTCCAGTATCTCTTGAGTTCAATTGTCATCTACCTGTATCGATAAATCAATAATTATTACTCGATGAGGAGGTATGCAGGTACACAGGCGGTGGGGGTTTTTAACTTTTTTACTGGGTCTTTAGCGCGGTCCGGCCGAGCTTTGGTTGATTGATCCCGGCAGTGCCCAACTCCGGCCCGCGAGACTTTCGTCATTTCACGCCCACTTCAACGGCTTTTCCTATTCCTATTCCTCTTCCTCCACCTAACACCAACAATTAGATCACTCCGTTTTCCACGAGCTAGAACAGACAAGCCTCCCCCTGAATTGTGTTATTTTCTCCAAGTCAATTGGTCCACCCGGGTAGCTGCGCCCTCGAGCGCGAATCATACAGCTCCAGCTCACCATGGGCTTCACAACCGGCTTCGTATGTCTTTCCCCAGCCGTCAACAACCCATGGTCGTATGACACTAGGTAGAAACTGACGAGTCTCTCTCTACTCAATGCAGACCGGAGGCGTGACCCTCACCCTCGGCGTAGCGTATCTCACGCTCCTCGCCCACCAGCGCAACCGCGAACACCAGGCCGCCGTCCTCCGCCAGCAGACATATCTCCTATCCGGCGTCGTCGACCCGCTGCCGCCGGTGTTTCCGCCCACGCGCGCCGAGCTGGCCGCCACCGAACGCGCCAACCTGACCGAGGCCGCCAAGGACCGTTGGAACGCCGAGATCGAGAACGCCGTGCGGTGGGCGCAGTCGAAGGACTGGTCCGAGGTCCGCGAGGGCGTCGAGACGGCTGTTGGTCGTCTGTGGGCCCGCGGGCTAGGCCAGGCACAGGAGGGCGCTGAAAAGGGTGAAGAGAAGGGTGCCGCTGCTGCGCGCGACCTGTTAAGAAAGTCCAGTGAGAACGCAGGCGAGAAGAGCGATAGTGTAGCCGCAGCTGCTAAGTCTGCCTATGCCGATGCGAAGGCAAAGAGCACCGAGCTCGCTAGCAAGACTGAGGCGAAGGCCGAAGAAGCCAAGGGTTCGGTTGTGAGCGCCATCGAAAGAGGCATCGAAAAGGGGAAGGAGGTTCTCAGCAAGGCCAAATCAGCCGTTGTCTCAGTAGAGGAGAAGGCTGAAAACGCCGCGCCGACATCATCGCCTGTCGAAAAGGCTCTACAGCAACGGTACGAGAAGCCGAGCGGATTGGATCAGACGGTGGAGGAGATTTTGGCTGCGAGATATGTCCCGGTCGATCAGAAGGACAACACCAACTTGAAAGCATTATAGAGCCCGTGAGTGGTGACCCAGGCCGAGAATAGGGAATAATGGCCTATAGACGACATGATAGTCATTGGAGGTGTATAAATTCCGTTTGTATCAAAATAGCTACCCCCTACATTATAAGCAGAAGAGCAACTCATCAAATCCTACTTATTCACACCACCTCCATATCGATCGGGTTGTATCTCCCAGTCTCCATACATACATGTTACTGCGATGCAAAGATAGCTGCAGCAGAGGTCGGGCAGTTTCCGCCCTGATATATATAGAACTTACGAACTTACAAGTTCCCTTTACCTCGGTAATAAAACGAAGGCAACAAGAACGGCTTGCGTCGACACAAAGAGTTGCGAAAGGAGCCAATAAGACATCCTTCCTCTTTTCCTAGAGACACGGTCACCTACTCAAAAGTCCCGAATCCGGACGCGTAGTGATTCAATGTATACAGCTTAGAGGGAAGAGTAGGCCGGTTCCTGAAGCATTTTACGCCGTCACCTAGACGAGGGGCCATGGCCTGTAGCACTGCTACTCAGAGTGCTATTTCACCGCCTTCGAGAGATATGAGTGAAGGAAGAGGGGTAAGGGTAGAGCAAAGGGGGTAATTAGACAGACATCATGATAAATCTAGCGCCGCATGCACACAAACACACACACACACACACACACATGTATATACATTATGTTTCGTCATGCTTGAATATCTCTCTTTTCTATACCGTACTGGCCGTCTGTTTCTCCCATTATTATGAATATTTTGGCACTCCGTTTTGGTTATCTTGATTGATGATACATACGACAAGAAAAAGACGGGAGCAGCAAGCGAAGAGGCCTACCTACTGGCTCACTCGCTGTCCGATATATAATTCACACAATAGTCGATATACAGCAAAGTAATAATGGAAGGTAATGTCGCCGACCGACAGAACCCCAGAGGAAACCCTCCGCGAGAGCATCTACAAGCAAATGAAAGGCGTAGGCTACAATCGCCCTGCTTGTGAGACGCGTTTCACAGATTAATTTCATCGACATCAGGCCGTCATGACCTCGCAATAAGAATGCGAAATAAGTATCCTTATTGTGCTAGTGTTTGCCAGAAGTTCAGAGAAAATTTTTATTATCTAGTGCACGTAAAGAGACTTTTAAACCCTTTAGAGGAAGTACAAGTAAGAGGCAACAGTATATTCAAGTGTCATCAGTGCCGTAAATATCGTATAAACCCTTTCGGGAAGGTCAACCACCATTAAAATCACTACAGGTATGTAGCCCACGCTATTCAGCAAACGAGAACTACCACCCCCAAGCATAGAATAACCCTTTTATTGAAGCATTTACGCTTGTAAGTAGTCTCAGACATGAAAAGAAGGGAGATGGTATCAATGTTGTATCCGTCGGTATAGAAATGTAGGGCTGGGCGATGATATACATTCTGTGCGATGCCCTACTACGAAGTCATCATAATGCGTCTCATGCTCATATACTGGAATTCGAGCCAGCAATTCGAAGGTCGTGTCGGTAAAAGAACTTATACAAGCGAGAGATAAAGCAAATCAAACGAATAGACTAATATGCCTTCTTACGGCGTTCAAACATCCGAGAGAAGCCACTGCTGGCTTTATCCTCGGATGGAGGCGAGAAAGTTGCTGCCGGGGGCGAAGGTCGTGAATCACGGAAAAAGTTGGCCAGATCTGCGGTCTGAGAGCTCGATGAGGAGGCATCTCGAGGCTCGAACTTTTTCATAGGGACGCGTCCAATGGAAGTAGTACGAGGGGAATCAGGTGATCTGATAGAGGCTCCATATCTATCCGCCACGGTTGGGACAACAATAGGGGTATGGGACGCCTTCGGACCCATCCGACTATTTAGATTTCGATTCTCAGACACAGCCGATCCTTTTCGGCTGTGGCCAGACCCGTTGAGACCAGCTGATGAACCAGATCTTAGTCTCGCTATCAAGTTGGGAGCACTCGACTTCTTCTTCGGCGGGACGAATGGCTCAGCCACCGGTTCAGCGGGGGGTGGATAGTTGTTCAAGAAATCCATCAGGCTTTCTTCCTTTTTGGGCATCGGCTTCGGCTTTGGCTTCGGGACTACATCAAACTCGTCCTCTTCTTCGTCACTAAAATCGAGCGCGTACGGGTCACGGACTCGTCTCCGCGTTCGCTTTGGCATCATATCGTCTTCGTCGAAACTATTACCAGCATATAGTTGGTGCCTGTTTGATTTGTTCAAGAGCGCGCTCTGTGAGTTCATCGACGACGGAGCGGATGCCTCGGTTATATTTGTTGAAGCTTGGCTAGTTCGGACATTAGGAATGATAGCATCCACTGCCTTGCCTCCCATACCGCCCGTCATGTAGTCGGAATCTTGAGTATTTCGAAACGGGGCAACTGTGCGTGGGATCCGGGGATTATTACCGTTAGTACTTGGCGGGCCCTGGCGGATAAAATCAATTAATTCAGAGCTTTCGCTGGATGTATTGACAATAGCATCCCTAGCTTGAAGTTTAGGTCCTCGCCGAACTTCCATGCTAGAGCTTGTCATAATAGATGGCGGTCCGGTGACGCTTCGTGTGAGATTCAAATTCCCTGCAAATGATCCGTTCGTACGAGTGATGTTCGCCTCTGGGGGTCCAGTAGAGCGAATGAATTCGGCGAAATCTTGCATTGATTCTCTTGGAACTCTAGCTTCCCTGGCCTGAGGCACGGGCCCTGTGCGATTCCTCAAAGATACTGGGGGTAATGCTTTGGAGGTACCGTTACTGTATCTGCCGTTGACCGGGGTATCAGTGGGAGGGTGAGAGGATAGTCCTGTTGCTTTATTGACAGATATGGACCTCTTCATAGAGGAGGACCGCGAACGCCGTACGAGTTTACCGTCCTCGCTCTTCCTACTCTTGTGGCTGGTCCTTGGACTGCCGTTGGGTTGAGGGGACTGAGACTGTCTCACTGTTAGGTCCGACTTGAGTGATCAGAGCGGGCGACTTACATCAATGTTTCGCATATTTTCTGGTGTTAATGTGTATTGTATAGTCTCGTTACTTTGAATCAACTCCTCGAAGTTACGAGCAACATCCGCAGGACTATTAGAGCCGCTCTCTTCAGATGTTCGCTTTGGCTTGAACCTGGCCGGCGATGACGAATCACTGTGGATTGAGCGTGGCAACCTCGGCGACTCAGGTGACGTACGCTGTGTAAGTGTTGTCTGTACATAAACAGGTCTACTTGCACTCCTCTCGGGCAATGTTGGCATTGGCGGGTTCCTTAAACCACTGAGTGGCCTTTGGAAACTGTCATACCGTTCTTCATGTGGTAAGCCTGTGTTATCATTAATTGAAGTCACATTGGTCGGTGCTGACACGTGAGAAACTATCGACGAAGGTGTTGATTTAGGAGGTGAACGATTACGCCGAGGTGGAGCCAGCGTTGTGGTAATATCGCGAACACCCTCAGCATACGACGACATTGTGCCCGATGCAACATTCGTAACAGTGACATAAGGTATCGCGTAAGGGTCGTTCTCTTCCACAATGGGCGGGGTCCTGGAGCTACTCCCTTCACGAGAGATAGTAAATGAGCGTGGAGTAAGACTACGCGGCGTAGGGCTAAGTGGGTTTGACTCAACGGAGCTTGCTCGCGAACGTGGTCCTTGGACCTCGATAACTCTAACAGAGCGGACACTGTTTGATCTTGTCAAGATGATAGAGGAGGGCCTCCCAGGCTCTGAGAATGTAGGTGAGCTGCTTCCTCCAACAGATATCCGTGATGAGGTCAAGATCTCCGGTTCTTCTGCAAACTCTTCGATCTCGCCGTAAATTTGATCTTCCTTGACATCGGCCTCCTCGGCGACATCTTTAGATACAACAGTTGGGCCAAGTGCTACGGCCTCTCCAACAGCTGCATCGCCTGAAGTGGCCTTATCAACCAATCCGTCTGTCTGTACCTCGGTCTGGATCGTCGTCCCCATATCAGTCTTGACTCCCGAGGGGTCTTGAAGTTGTCCGGATTTGGCGCGCCCGATAGAAATCTGAGTATCCAAAGTATCTTCCTCAGAGATTGAGCTATACCGAGGCTTCTTCCGAGATGGAAGAGAAGGTGTACGCTTGACCGAGGATGTAGAAGTAAATGGGTTTGCGATATCCAATTTACCAGACGTAACAAACCAGCTCTTTGGGCGTGAGGGAAGATCCTCTCCTTCAGATTCTTCTTCGTCACTGTAGGTGGCCTCGACGTCGCTTTCCGGTAAAGGAAACATAGAAGGATCGAGAGATTCGCTCTCGCTTTTGACGGGGGCCTGATCTCTATCTTGGATACTATCTGAGTGGCTGAGTTTGTCGTCTGTAGCCGTGTTCAACTCATTGGATGGTGGCACAGTTGTGGGTTCTGTAGTATTGCTCCCCCGCCTCTGGTGATAGACCCCAAAGCCATTTACCGAGCTTCGAGAGAATGGACGGGAATAATTGGGTTCCGTAGGAGATCGTATCCTCTTCTTCCATGCACGCCATAGCCGGCCCAGGGTCCGATCAAGAGCAACTCGCTCCATGTCTGATTCTTCGACTACAATTCGATCAGAAATATCGCCGGGTAGTCGTGTACCATCTTTGAGCTCTTTCTCGTATTTCACACGTAATCGACTAAAGGCTGCCTGCCCGGCCACAACGAGAACCTGTTCGCCCATGAACTCGAGCACGGATGTAAGGAAAATAGCAACTGCTGGTGATACAAGCTCGGTTAGCACATCGTCAGCTTCTCCTTCGAGATGTCCTTGCTCTATGTAGCTGTCTTCGTCCTCCTCTTCCATATCTCCGAGAGACGAGTAGACCATGCATCGAAGCCGCGTCCTTTTCCAAACTAGTTCAAGGTCCCAGTCTCTCGCCGCTTCAGCATGGGAAGAGCGAGCAAGATTCTCAACCTCTCCACCTCCAAGGTACTCCCTGAGTTCTTCGTCGGCTGAATTGATAACGTCTTTTGCCAGTTTCGGTTTAAGGATCTCAATAACAGCGGATCGGAGTGAGGCGAGGGCGGTAGATTTGGCCGTAGCGAGCACATTAAACAATAAATGGTCGACGAAGTTGTTCGCGAGCTGCAGGGCGCCATGGGAGACGAGCGCAGTCTCCGCCGCAGGCTCGATGCCGACTTGATCGTACCATGTTCCCAAATAACTGTCGTGATCATTCGTCACGATCTGCGAAGCAGCCGAGGCAGCGATAAAAGCTGCCTCTGGCGATACGGAAAGGGGTGGTGACATTAAACCCGTGACTGCAATGGTAGACGGCCGGTCGCTAGATGTGCTCTGGGCGCGTGAACGACCGTATGACGAGACGTTCGCCATGGCTGTGTCGACGGAAGGAGGTGTGTCGACGGGCATATTTGTCGAAGTGGCAAACCCAAGTAAGGGCGCCTTTGTCTCGCGTAGCACAAAGGATGGAGAGCGAGCTTGGCCACAGAAAAAAGAGCCCGCCACAGCCTGGGGTCGAATGGTGCCGGCTCAGATCGTTTGTTGCATGAGGATTTGGCGCAGGTGCAGAGATTCAATCCTTCGCTATTTCGCAGGAGGCATTAGCATCGAAGGATTCACCGAAGATGGGCACCAAAGCAGAAAGGATTGGCATCAGCAGAATAAATTTAGGGACGGCAGATGAAACATCTCGGCGGCTCGACGCAGTAAAATGAATAATAATATCCATTTAAGGTTGGGACGCACTCCAACACACCCGGCGCAGCCCACGCTCAAGTATGATCTGACCAGCCAGTACAGAGTACAGCAGCCGCCAAACTCTGAGAATGGTCTGGCAACAGGCAATGCGACACCGGGATGAGTCGGTAAGGATGGGGTCAGCGGAAGGCAGCAGGTCAGCGAATGTGACATGACCTGGCAAGGTGGTGTAACCACTCGGTCACCGATTGGGGGAAACATTTGGGAGGCCGTACGTAGTAGCTTCAGAGAAACCAGGCTGGGTCGCTTTAAGGTTCTTTGTGACAACGATAAATATGGTGGATGGCAGAGGCTGAATAAGCTCTACTGCGCATACCATCCGGTAGCCTCATAAGGTGTTCGAAGGTAAATATGTATTCTCTGCTGGGGGGGAAGAGAAAGAATGACAACGAAGACAATGAAATCAACCCAACTTACCTGATGATTCGGAGTAGAGGTAGTGTATGTTATGCGGGAACAGTTGATGCTTGAAGCCAACAACGACGCTTTGCGAAGTCGCGCGCGATACGATACGATGCGATGCGACGGGATGCGGTTCGAGCAATTCAGGGGTTCACATATCGTGAATTAAAATTGGGGCGACAAACGGTCAATTACTGTAGCTAATGAGTTCTCCCAACAGTACCGGACTTGCGGGGAGTAGTTGGTAGGATGGAGGGCCAAATTATGAGACGACGTAGACAAGAATTGATTAAGTATGTGTGTGCAAGTTGCAAAAGTCGAGGAAAACAGCCAGAGCTACTGAGTAGGAGGATGAAACTTGTGGGAGGTACGCGCCGTTCCCCTTGCGTGCACTCGGTGCGTATACTTGTCACGGTAAACGGATGGGATATCAAGATGCAGCGAACGGACGTACACTAGGTTAGGTATATTAGAGATGGTATTAATTGACAAAGAGTTAAAGAAGACTACTAAGACAAGGATGCCCCGGCATCGCCTGAGCCAGGGTTGAGATGTAGTGAACTCCTTGCCGCTGCAGTGTTCCAGCTTCTTTACTTAGTGTACTTTTTACTCTCAGCGGGAGGCTTAGAGGTACCTAGTGTACACGTATACACGCGCTGCTGCAGTGTAGCCTAGTGTAAGGTAGTATATCCCGAGGTCGTGTACTTTGGTATGCTCTCTGATTCATATTCCTTGTTGAAGCTGTCTGAGAGTCGTTTGTCAAATGGTGTGGTTGGTTACAAAGTGTTCGTCAAAATGCCGTAAGTACTATGTATCTATTAGAAGCCCCTGAACCAGGATACTGATGCAAGAGAAATTTGGCTAGTACAAGCTAGGTAGTGGATTCAAGTAAATAGCAGCGTGTTGACTGTACTGTCAGCACTGTATTCCCGAAGCCTACCATATTCGGTGTAGTGGCCGTTCCGACTGATGCAAGCACGGACCATTCCATTTAGTCAAGTGAGTGTCTGCTTATCTGTTCGAGAACTTCTGTCATTCAAAATCTACATCCTACCCAACCATCGGCAAGTAACTAAAACTTGGGGTATCGTATGCGTTCAATGAATCACCATATCGTAGGACTAGTTTCCACAACAAAGATTAAGGACTAGCTCAAAGATAAAAATAAAACTTTGGGGGTTCCATGTCTGGGAATTCGGAGAATTATGGGCCACGTTTTTCAGCATGTAATTCCCAGCCTACCAACACGATCTTTGGATGCCAATTCCACAACAGGCAATGATGCTCACTTGCTCTCCGCTCAACATGTGGTTTTTTGGACGAAACGCACAGGTGTCACTCGGGTACGCTGCAGCACACAGGAATCACTTAGGAATTACGCATTATTCTACCATCAAACTTCTAGTCACTTGCTATTACTAGTAGAAAATACCATGTAAGTGGGGGAAAGTTCAATGAGGTACCGTAGCACATAAGCTGAATACACTAGATGTTTTCCATGTGGGGTAAGTATCCTATCGTCAGCTTTGCATAGTGTATACATACCTACTTAGGAGTCGAGGGAGTCCAATGTTTTGATGTTTGAACGGGTTATGGAGCTGACGTACCGGCTATCATCCCAGGGTGACATTACATGGTAGCATTCGAAGGCAAGGTAGGATCACAAATAGGGCAAAACTTGTTTTCCGATCAATACAGTTAAGATCAGGGGCACACTTAGTAGATAGTAATACTTATTTACTAGACTTGCTCGAGGCTTTCGTATGTTAATACCTATGTCAACCAATGTTACATAGTAGCAATGGTAGATGTTAGTTAACACACTTTCTCTTGCTATCATTATTTTCCTACATAGTACTCCGTATGGACGGGACGATGCCAAGATTCGCTAGCCCCCACATTGCCAGTAAGTACCCTTGTGCTGCAGACCAATTTCTTATAGGATTAGTTGGTTGCAACCCTAAGCTGACTCTGCGTCATGTAGATGTATAATAAAAGAAACTTTGGCCACCTTAAACAAAACAGTCATGCGTTGTACGTTTGTTTTTAGGGATCGGCATGCACTCAAAATCCTACTAATGCAATGACAATCTGGCGTACTATGTACTGTAATACTCATAAGGAATCCCTCAAAAATAGCCACAGCCTCACTAAATTGCTGCAACGCTACCATACGACCATGGTACTATTGTACTGTTGTAGTAATGACCGACAGCCGTTACAATTCCCATACCCCAATACGCCGTGATTCAAAAGGTTAAGTACCTATCAGAGAACGTCATATTGTCTTGGTTAAGTATACTACTACGTAACCACACTAAATATGACCTATCGCGCTAACTAGTGCCGTACTGTAGTGCGCGTTGATGCCTCTATCACTTCATAGAGTCATACTAGTACGATGTATGTATTATCCGGTGCCATGTTAGTGTAGGCCACACCGATTCGCGATCGCCACTAGGCAATCTAGATCTAAGTATCAAAATCACTAGTTATGTATGGATTTTGCATAGACATATTATTTCAGACGAGGGGCAGCACAGATTTCTTATTCATTAACGCCAGCCTTCCGGGTGGAGAGCACCTAGAGTCTCAGTCAGGCGTACATACTATCTACTCGTCGCGTACTTACAAAGGATGCCAAGACGGGCATGCCACCCTCATACACTCACTCATAATATTCTGTACTATCGAGTCGCAAAGTACTGTAAGCATGAACGTGTAGCCCAGACAAGGCTTTTTTGTTGGCTAACCAACTTGGGACGTGTTTAACATGCCACTTTTCCTTCATAAAGGCCATATGCAGCCATTAGTCTAGCGTAGTGTAGTGTATACTCGGTCACTCAATAGCCTGAGTGACCTAGGTCCCATTCACCACGTTGATTTAGTCGTTAAAGGGATCATCATCTATTAAGTAACTATCCAACGACGTGTGATATATCATTGTCCCTTCATCCAGCCCAGCCCAGCCCGCCAGCAAACTTGCCCGGAGATCAACTACCCGAGTCTACACTAATGTTACAGTAAGTTACCCTGTCCCGGCTATTGCGCCGAGTCATGTCCAAAGAGCGGCCGCTGGCACAGCAGAATTTGCACTCTTCTGTCATTTGAGATATAGATCTGCGGGGCTGATTTACTTATACAGCGTCGATCTCTCAATATCTACTACACTACATAGTAGAGATCCAATTTACAGAACCGTAATACCGATACGATCAAGCTTCCGGATCGCATGTCTATACGCCATTCCCAGCAACAACTAACAAGTAATTTCCAGTACCCAGTAGGCAGATCTCTGCCTTTGCTCTGCGGCCATGCTGCCTTAACGTTTGTTTGACCAACCGTTTAGACCCTTATCGTCCGTGCGTACAGTAGGCACTGTCATGTATATAGGTCCATGTCGTTGGGTCATCACTTGCCGGCTCGGGTCTCTTGCTTTTGTCTGTGCACCTCGAGAGGCACGCATGGAGCTGCCGCATACAAACCTCGACAAGCTACGCATCACAACGCAGCCGTGCCTTCTAAGTGCTCTACAATCAGTACCATCAACCATGCAAGGGCAAGGTTGCTTTTATTAGAATCTGACACGACTCGATGACATCCTGGAGGGCTGAAAGGCTGGGGATCTCAGACTCGGCAACATGTACTCCGTATAGCTTCGATAAGCACCTACTAGAGACTTTCTCAACCCTTCTCTCAAGTAGGGAGACACCCCAAGACAGGTCTATGATGTAGGTGCCGGCTAGACAATCTATCATTGGCTTATGGAGAAACTAGACCATCCTTCCTGCATGCGACATGACTGGAATTCCTCCGGTTGACATTTCCGAGGAGTTGACCAGGCGAGGCAACGTATTCATACCCAAATGGCCGGTAAGCATATACTTGTACAAACAATCGTGGGCTACAAGCTCAGATCGATACGTTTGCAGTCTCACTTACCCGATCCGTTCCTATTGCTGAATCATCATCATGAAGTACTTAATTCATATATCCAAAGATTTCAGTGATACATCTCTCGCTGTTATTGATAGGAAGTCAAGCGGCGGTATTAGGGGTGAGGTTGCTACATGTCGACAGAAATGATAAGATCGCCCGGTATATCTTGCAGGAACCAACGGTCGCCTCACTACATCAGCCTGTCCGCAGATCTGGTTTCGTATAAACGGCATAAATCGTCTTTACAGATCCTCGAGCATACGATCGCCCATATATAGATCCTCCGGCTTACAATAAGCACGGACATGGGCTCTCACGATGAGACTCAATTCCATTTGCTCCCACACTTATTCATTGTCGCACTAGTTGATACAAAACTCCGACGCTGAGCTAGGGGATATATGAAATTCTCAACGCCTGATCAACTACAAAGCTCTATAAGTTGTCGGACAAACACTACATATTATCACGTCACATTTGTATGAATCTTGATGTCCCATTATTATTAAAATTGACGCGAGCGCCCGTGATGATAGGTCCATGCCATAGCCATGGCACCAATTGTGTACGCCCGCCCCTAATGGTATGTAACATGCAATACGACTCCTGGACCAACAAAGGTATAGAGAGTTCATGATTGACATTTCTAGCTGCTACCGTAAATAATTGGGCGCATACTTGGGCACTAACGAGGCTCTATCGGAGATATGGCTTCGGGCACCAGGTAGCGGTTGTACCCCCAACCTCAACAAGCGCGCACCAGGTATAGGCAATAACCCAACCGGCTCGTACCGCTACCATCCCAATAGACCACTATGTAAGGTACGTTACTATATAAGCCTTACATTACACACCACACAGTACGTAGGGCCATACGTTTGGCGTGTGACGAAAACGCATTGACCCTTGAAGTCGAGGCTGCGGGATTAGCCGCGAAGGGATCACCATTGCCGAGTCCTGGGCCAATATCAAAGCAGCGGGCTGCTTACCCAGCATAAAAAGGAAGCGCACTTCTGGCCGTCAATCAGAACGGGTGAATAGCCCTGTGTCTTCGATCATCGTCATCATCTTCTATTGACAGCCAGACGCGTCTCTGAAAGCTCCAGTATTCTCGTTTTGGAGCGAAGTGGTACATGCGCCGATGGGTACGTATGCGTTACATCCCTCCCGCGCTATTGTCACCCTTACATCCCATTTCTAGGGAGGTCGAGCACTTTGTGTCCAGTAAATTTATGTCGACGCCCAACGAAGGGAAGCCGAAGACGACAACACGTAACGACCCTCAGATCACACACTGATGGGCGCGGCTAGGCACAGGGAAAGGGGGGGCCTAATGCAACACAACACAACGCGACGTGATGGACGGCACGGCTGCGTGCATGGACTTTGAGATACGTCGTCTTCCCATCCCTATGCTTGTCTTACGGTACGCTGCTGCCTCACGTTTGCCTTCGGCAGCTCTGTCGAGCTTCCGTTTATTCGCGGAATGAACGTAGCCTTCCAAACCACTCAGAGAGCTGGATCAAGCAAGCGCCGTAAGATGTATTGGATGCCCTAACTTACGTCAACTTGAAAGTCCCCATAATTACTCATAGCTACGGGCTTTTAGAGGTCGTCGAAGATAAAAGGCATGATAAAAATCCTAATATAGCAATAAAATGGTAATACTACCATGATAGCTTTTTTCGACCAGATAGTGCTCAGTTTGATGCTCGTAAAGAAGACACTGGCAAATGATTGTATCGCTAAATTTTTATAAGTATACCCCTATAAGACAGACCACTCAAGTTGCCCAACAGTATATCCATCAACGATCCATGATCAATTATCAAACAGAGACCAATAAGTACAGCGGTAAATCCAACAAGTTTCATACAATGTCTCGTACAATATCACTTTTAAGATATAATTATCTCATCCTTGAACTTGAAAGGTTCCTGGTAGCGATACTATCCTCGGACAAGATTAGCGCTCAGGACCAAAATCTTCAAAGCCATTTTGATTCAATTACAACGTCATTAGCATACTCAAAGCCGTTCGTTCAATATAACATATATTGTACAAAACAAGAACGATCCCTGAAGCATGTCACTACAGCAATGGTAGAAAATTATTAGAAAAATTCTTTCATAAGGTGCAGCTTGTATATTAAAAATGAAGTAAACTAAACTAAACATGAACAACGCCTTTGTTATCTAAACATTGAAACAGGACCTTTTGTTGTTGTTTTTCTTTGATTTTAATACTTTTTCGTTTTTTGCCGTTCTATAAAACAACGGTCGTCTATGTTTGCAGGCCCGGATTATTATTTGAGCAGTCGCCGGTGTCTGGTGAGAGGCGCGAAGAGAAGTCTCTCCGTGATGTAAGGAGATGTAAAACCATGGCGTCGAACGGGGAAGAGAGACCTACCAGTTCGGTTGGAAACTGGGACCGACCTACGAAGTGTTAAAGAGTGGTGTAGTCTAATCAAACCGTCGTTTCCAAGTACGGAACTTGTAGGCTATCAATGCTCCCTTGGCGATGTTAGTCTCAGTGCTTTCGAGCCGCACGGATCTCAGCTAGAAGGATATCGGCATCACTTACCAAATCAGCACTATCACCGATGAGACGTGCCGCTTGTTGCTCCTTTCTCTGGCAGGTTGCACATTTGCCGGCGACGGTCTTGACGGGTCCCATTGTTTTGTTGGGGCAACTTGTCCCCTTACCAATGGCACATCGATCAGACACCCGAATCTGGCCAGAATGGCTGCAGGCGCTGTGAATCTCACGATAAACTTGGCACATTGTGAATAACTAGTTGCGTTTTTGGGGGGGAATATCAAGCTTTGCGAGTTTATGGCTAATTGGTTCTTGAGGTTTGACGTTTGTGATATTTGATGGCGTTGTGGTTTCTGGGAATGGAATCATCAAGCGGAAACGCAGAACTTTTATACATGATTTCCTACGATGAAATTTATCAAACACTTAGCTTGTACTCATTGAGAGGGGGTTATCGAACAAGGGGGTTGACCAGTAAACAGCATTAGCTTTAGCTTTCTACTTCAAAAGCTATCATAGAGCATGTCACAGAATAATCGAACAAGAAACAAAGAATGATACAATAGAAAAAGACAATGGGGTTAAAACGGCACAGTAAGAAGACAAGCAGCTATCTCGTAGGCATATCTGAATGCTCCCTTTCGCTCTGCACTATGAACGACCGTTTCTGATTCAGTCTCAATAGATTTAACCTTGGTGGTTACTAGCGATATAGCTATCATACTTCAAGTGCTGTAATTGGAAGTAGAAGACTGCTTCTCAATTGTAAAGCTACGTCTATAATAAGGTAATTTTTCGAACCGAAAGACTAGAAGCGGTGGTTTTAAACATAGCAAATAAATACTAACGCTTTACTATAGTCGTGCTTTTCAGACTTGGTCTTCCGTACTTCGAGTAGTACAACATATATGGCCACTTCTTGATCCCGTCATTCTGAAGGCTGTTCATTTTCTCATATGCTCTAACATGTCTCTCATAAGGACCAGTGATATTGTTGTCATTGGCATGATACTTGACCCTGAGTGTGGTAGTGGGATGTATGACCTAAGACTATGAAAGTATGTTGGGCCGGGATTCTGTATCGAATGGCCATACTCACAAGACCGTTTAGGGTAGGATCAGCATACAAAGAACGTCAGTGGCTTCGGTTCTTGAGACCTCTGCCGTAATAGAACGAGCTAGCCAGGTGGTTACAAGGTTTATACTAAAAGGCGGTCGTGCCCGGGTCAGCGAAGCCGACATGGTTGACCAGCCCTCCATAAGCCATAGCTTCCGGCAAAGAAGACTATGGTTCTGGAAGGGCAATATCGGCAATGCTAACTTTGACTTTCGGTGCGTTCTAGGGTTTCTCTCATGTGTTCGCACAATTTAATTACGCATATATTCCTTTGTTTTGTAGACTCTTAGCCTATTGTCTTGAACACGCAGCCTGTCTATTGCGAAATAGTACACATCGGATTAGCAAGCCACTTTTAACATGAAAGGGATTGATATACCGAACAAATAAGCTCCAGACGAAGACATGTAAAAAACACAACGTGCGTCACTATGAATGACAGTGTTTGCTTTGGACGAGGTAGGCATCCAGATCTGTGTCTCTTACAAACCAGCGCAACAAGGCTTGGGAGATGTGTTGCAGGATGATCGCCGCTTCAAACGGACACTACGTGCGACGATCATCGAAAACCGGGCGAACGACCTGCGAAACGGCCCTGCATGGTGTGTTCTCCACTCGATCCCGCCGAGGACGCCTTAGTGGTCGAGCCCCCAGTCATACTTCTACATCACGATTGGCTGCGGCGCGATCTTCGCTTCTTTTCCTGGGAATTTGGGGGGGTCATCTGCAACCACGTATCGGCATCCTCTACACCATATGATATAATGATGACTGATTTTACATGAACATCTTGTATCTAAGCCCTGTTGACTTTCCGATCCGTTGCCTGCGGTTTGCCATACGAATGACGATCGAGTCTTGGCGTTAGGCGTACTGGGTTGGCCGTGTTGCCTCATCGACGATGAGGAGCTCATATATAATAATGTAGTATAACAACAGATCTCGAGAAGATCTTCACTCTCTTTTGAACAAAATCCGCTCTATGAATTGTTAGTCTCATTGCAAACCAGATAGATAGTTCACCATTAAGCACACGATAACTACAACATTCATCCCTCCAAATCTAAGGAAGACACAACCTACATTCAACACCTACCTCACATCATAACCATAGCTATGTCATCGCATGGTCGTATTCACCACTCGCGCTCACGCGCAGATGCCTTCCTGGACGCCCTTGAAAGCGGACAGGTGCGCGAAGCCGTAGGTACACTGAAACCGTCGTCTCAATCACATGACGGGCATCGACACCGACACCAGGACACCCGTGTGTACGAATATCACGGTGAAGGACCGTCTCGTCGCAGCCGCCACGACGACTACCACCACCCGCAAGACGGCGGGTACTACTACGAGGATGGTCCGCGGCCACGACGACATCGCTCCGCGCATTCAGACAAGCACCACGACGACCGACGGGGTCGCAGTGGTGGTGGTCACCACAGTCACGGCGGACGTAGCAACCACAGAAGGCCGTCGAGCTCTCATGGGGCCGGCGCGGGCTTGAAGCAGGCGGCGGGCGCCGCCGTGGCTGCGGGAGTCGTCGAGGCATTCCGATCGCGACATGATCCCGATAGGACTGTGCGGGTTGCCACGGCTGCGATCGGCGCGGCCGCTACGGATTCGGCGCTGGGGGGAGGAGGACGTCACGACCGTAATAAGGAGACGAGACATGTCGTCGAGAGTGCGCTTGCCGGGCTGGTGCAGAATAGGGTGATTAATGGACCGAGACGCTGAGGGTGAGACATCTCTGACTGTGCTTATGATGAGTCATTAAGATATTTGACACGGTGGTCCTTTTCGGTTTTATTTCTGCGGCTTAGATTGGCCAAGAGGGTTGGTAGGTTGGACGTTCTACCTAGACTTGGGTTTGGGCTGGCTTAATATTTGACAGCGAAGGAACTTCGCCATTATGGGAATGATAAATGAGATACTGATATTATTACGACTTGTTTCTCTGTTGGCTGCGGCTTAAGCTTATGTTACTATAGGTGTTCAGTGATACTCTCTTTACTAGTATCTTACTTACTAGTTGAATCAATTCCGTACTCCGATATTATAAGTGTGCATGAAGAGCGCACATGAGGTCGTGAAGAGTTATTACGATATTAGACTGCTTTTAGCTCTATGTGGAAGCGTCATTTCATTTTTCAAAGTCCAGTTTTCGTTGTAAATGGCCTCTCTATCATCCCTCTACTGATATCCATCATATGCAATCTAGAACACCCACTTTTACAACCTCATCCCGTATCCCGAGTTTCACCCATTCATATCGTATCCTGGCCTTCGTTCCGCCTTTTGTATCCGGAGCCCCTGTAGTCCCACTGCCCTCTATCCCTAGGCCCGATCCCGCAAACAGTTTAGAGGGTTAGTGGTACTTACTTGCCGAGAGCGGTAATGAAGTTCTTTTTTTTGTGGAATACATTCTTGACGGATTTGATTGGCAGTTCCTGGTCTATAAACGTCCATACAGTATATGCCACCCTTATCAAAGCATAATGATGTCCGTAGTCGAGTTGGCCTAAGGCTTGAAAAATCTTTTACTTTTCGTGACGACTGCCGCTATTGGATGTATGTGGAGATCACCACGAGTGGATAGTTGACTTTTGTCTCGCGTTTCCAACCCAAATTCATTCTATCAGCTTACTGTGGAATAGTTTCCGGCATTTTCTAAATGATAATCTCAACGAGATGCTAATCACTTATCGCCTGGTATCTCCTGTAGTATTAACTGATCTGGTCGACCCTAATTTGAAAAGAAAACTGGGGTGGGAGACACATGTGAAAGCCTTTTTTCTTTCATTTGAATGGTTCATTTAATGGACGTAGAGAACCAGTGTACCTAATTCGTAGGTAATCTTTGTTGAGCCATGGTATCAACATCCTATTGTGGTCATTGCATCGCGAAAACCATTTGGCCGTCGTAAACCCTGCTCTAGACTACCGAGTGATCTATACTTTGGTTGAGGGGGTAGCATGAGATAGTGTCATAACCAGACTTTGAAATTCGTCCCCTACCATTAGTGGAGTCTGAAACAGAAAAGTATACCAGTACCAGCACATATTTGTTCTGAGGGTAGCACTAGGTCTCCTTCACTGCTTCTAGTTAGCCCCCAACTTTGAAAACTGTTGGTGACGATAATATTTGTTGATCATGACCACCGGCGTACAGGGTGTACGTGAGTTCTGCTCGGCTTCCCTGACACCAACCAGTCAGTCTGCTCTTGGTAGGTTGTCAAACTTTGGACGCTGCCACCGAAGTTGGTCAGACTCGTACGCCGAGAATTTCACAATGGTTAACTTGTACATGGATTTAATGGTGGTGCAAAAACCCCAGGCTTATTGACCCTGAGGATACTCTCAGTTCGTATAGACTCACAAACCAGGGTAGTGTCGTTTGCGGATATAGTCTAAAAGACCTTTGCATGAGATGAGTATTACTGCGGTGAATTTGGAAGATAGTGAGTACTCATGCTTGTTGATCCTGAATCTTATCTGGCATGCTTCGTTAGCAACCTTTATGCGAACCTGTCTGGAGCTGCTCTGTAGACTTAACAGTTGGGAGATAACTATGTGACTCCTCTACTGTTATTATGCGTGTAAGCATAAAGTGCTGATCCCCAGTCAATGGTACAGGATTGTCAACCTCGCCACCCGGCCGTAGCACCACTTTAGATGTCTCGAATTGTGCGAATTTGTGCGAGTATTACTTGACTTGAACTATGATGCGATTGGGAGCACAGAAAATAAGAGTAGGGACCGACTAGATTAGTACGGCCAGTACGGGCAGAACCGAACAACAAAGAGGGGAACACCCATCAGGTCAAAGAACTCGAACAAATTTTGTTCGGAGTTTAGTATGCAAAATGCGAATTTCTGAGGGGTCTTGACCTAAATCGTGGAATTGCCGCACGCAATCAAAGAAAAGTCCCTGGTTCCCTTTTCGAGGCCATTGATAATTAGGGAGTGAAGCGATAGTGGCCGCAGGAGGAAGAATGGACTAGCGCTTGGCGAAGGATTGGACAAGACATGCTTGTTGCCTGAATAAGCTGACGTACGCTAGTTAGACAACCACGTGCGAAGGAAGGCAACGAAGATCCGATGCCGTCTTCAAGACGTCGGTATCTCGGCTAATGATGACTTGACTACTACCGTATATGTTTTGTTTGGTCTGATAAATCGCATTTCGGCCTAATGCAACGAGGAGGCCGCGGTTGCATGGTATCTTGTGTTGCCTCTCTGGCTTGCAGGCTGGCTGTCATGCAAGGTCGTCAGAAATGACCCAACCATGGGTTCAATCATGGGTTGCAACATGCTCGGCCTCACCAACTGTGTCTTGCCGGATTCATACTTAGTGGCCCTTTGACGACGAAGGGGTCCAGTGTATACAATGCATGGTGCGACTCGGGTTGTACCAGACTGCGGCACCTGCCCGAGTCATCCTGCATCTAGAAAGGTTATGGTTACAGTATCTGATTCTGCGTTGCAGGGTCGGGGAAACCAAAACCGGGTTTTCCTTGAGATCCTATCGCGGCATAAGCTACTCGCTAATCTTTTTCAGGTCGATGGTGTGTATGTTGGTCAGACGGCGGCGAGATGAAGACATAAAATAAAAGGCGGTGGGTCCAAACATGACCAATCTGGCTGGGAAATAAACGCCATGCTGGGCTGTGGCTCTGAGAAGTCAGAGACATGTCGTCACCGCTGCTTCGACTAGGTATTCTTGAGGATTTAGCCTTTGAGATGGACTGCAGTCAGGCCTACCTAGAATACGCCACGGCGCTGCAGGTGCCGGCAGGAGCTGAAAAACCGGTGGATTAGTCACTCGTCGTGGTCTCTTGTTGGTGTGAATTCCCCGCCTACTTATCGAATAGAATAAAGGGGACCTTGATGATCGCCTGACGTCTGCATCGGGTGTTTAGCAGGGCCTGTAATAGAGGCTTATCAATCGTACGGGACAGGGAGTAGGTAATGCGGTTGACGTATCGTGTAATTAATTTCCGCCGAACTGAACCAGTCTGTATGTATGTACAGAGGTTAGATGCATCCATCACTCATCCCTTTGTAGTATGCCGTGGCCGTTTGATGCCTTTCATGGCGGGGTAGCGGCAGGGACAGCGGCAATCTGCATGTTCTGCATACTACTTACTTACATACCCTAACGAAGGGTGGACAGATGTTCTTGTTCTTGTGCTTAATAACGTGTCGGGACATTATCTACCTCTTGCCTGCCTACCTACCTACCTACCTACCTACCTAACCTAGGTGGATAGGCGACCTTGCTCGCTCGCTCGCTCGTTCGTGGCGTGGAGCTGGTAGGTCGGAATGAGGGGACGGATTGGCGACGGATTGGGGAATAGAACCACGGCTAGCATCGAAGTCGGACATCATTGGCTGCTATAGTTTGAGCCGGCCAATCAGGAATGCTGCTCGCTTCTGTAAAGGGCCTGAAATAGTCCCTTGCATCTTGCATCTTGCATACCTAAGGTAGACGGTCGCGCTGTAAATGAGAGCACGGGACTTTGTTTCCTTCTTGGGGAGTCCTATCCGCGTGCCTAGCCCCTGTTTGAACAGGTATTTAGTCCTGCTTGGGCATAGTCCAGTCCACTGTTCTGGGACTGTCCGCTGAAACGGTCGTCAGTGTACTTTGGGTGTCGTCTAGTTAGATCCTCTGAGCCCGATATCAGAAACCCGTCTTCCGTACCGTGAAAGGAGCTGCCTCATTCTCTATTAATACTAAACCCGGCCTTTATTGTTGTATTTCTTTGAGGCCTTTACTCCATTTGACATTCCGAATACACGTACCTAATTTCTACTTTCACCTTAATAGAATTACTCATCCACGAGGCCCATCCACCCACTTACACGTACCAACAGTTGTGACGGGAGTATAAAATGCTGCAGTCTTCACAGATACCATTCATTCCTGTTGCGCCACAACCATCAACATCGTTGACGGCTGGAGACCCCATAAACAGTCCGGCCATATCGCGCAAAATGGCCCTCGCCACTGGCTGGAGTCTGCACGTTACAGTGTACATTGCTCCCGAGAATGTTAATCGTTTCTTGGCTGCATTCAAACCCGTATTCAATAAGGTAGTGGCCGAACCAGAGTGTCTCTTCTTTGAGATGTATCAAAGTCCACAAGAACCAGGAAAGATTAGTTGGGTTGAGAATTGGTAAGTCCTGTTGGCGAGGCGTGGATCCATAGACCCCACGTATTAACCTTATCCCAGGTCAAAGTCGCCGGAATGGTTTCTCGAGGTGCGTAATGATACGACCGCTTTGCATGAATCATCCTGACGGCAGCTAACCGCGCTGTTTTTCGTTATCTAGAACCAAGTTACCAAGGACTATTACAAGGAATACTTCGCCATTACAGAGGCTATGTTCACCAAGCCGAGAGAGTTCCAATTCCTGGATCGAGTTGGCCCGGAATACTTCATGGTAAAAGACAAGCCCTTTGCTCAATAGAGAGCAAGGACCGAAACTGCCTAAACAAATCAGTTGGAAATGGGGAGAAATCGCCATTGCCGCTATGTCATCAAGTCGAGAACGATACCCAGGGAATATTTTGTGTGCGCATATAAGCGGAAGAGCTTCGCAACGCTGGTGTTTCCTAATCGGACGAACCGCGAATTAACAGAGTTCACGAATCTTCTGAAGTTTGTGCGAGGCTATAAATATGCGCATATTGTATATAGCGAATTAACGAATGTCCGGCCGAGCCTTTGGATGATAACAATAAGCTGTCTTTAACTAAGCACTTCCCTATTCTGTTCGCTCTTGGCCTATAGTAGCCTCGACATTCAGAAGATATAAAGGAGTTTCTCCATGGAAACGTGTGTTAACGCCCACGAGACAAGTTCCCAGACGATAGCGCAGAAGGCATTGTCGTCGGTCCCGTCTCGGCTGCAACACGCCGTCCCAGGCGATGGCGTAACAGCACTTTCGCGGGCGAGAGATTCCTCGAATAGACAGCGTATCCAAACAACTAATGGGGTATCATATTGTAACGCCGAAACAACTCCGAAACGAAAACATAATTCAAAAGACAAGGGGGAAAAAGGAATCGGAGTTCAAGAAGACAAGCTACTGGTGATAGCGCAAGGGCATTTTCATGTCCGCTTATCCTTGCTCCAAGCCCATGGACGCTGGTCTCGGCGATGGCGTAGTAGCACTTTCGCCAATGAAGTTCAAAGCACTTCTTGATCCACGTACAAAGGGCATCTAAGCTGTGTGAAGTGGAAAGACAAAAATATAGTAGTGGTAATCCTGTCGAAAGGAGCGGCAGCATTGGCAGGTTGAACTAGCCCGGCGAAAAAAGTCCACAAGGTTTTGCTATGAGATCCCGCGGCTCTGTGGTTTTTGCTGTTGAAGATGACACGGAAGTGCCGACCACAGGATCTAAGTGCGGAGCTAGGATCTCTTACTCCACCACAGGCGGCCAAAACCACGCTGCTCGAGCTCACGGCGCGCGGCGCCGTCTTGGAACGAACCAGGTTCGCCATTGGTGGAACTATCACTGCTCTTGAGTTTGTTGCTAGGCCTGTTACCAACGATTGTGAGAGAAATGAACATGACGAAGCTGCTGGTGATACTAAGGGCGAGAATGGCGATCATGACTAGGTTGCTGTTTCGGTATTGACGCGGTCCCGGAGCGGCATCTGCGGGCCAACCCGTATATAGGGCGTATGTGGTGGTAATACTACCTAGGTTGCCCAGTCCGGAGACCAGAGCTGAGGCAGTAGCTACACCGACTTCGCCGTGTCGGCGTTGGAAGATCTCATTTGTCCAAGTCATACAGATAGGTACTGTCGGGCCCAGTCCGAATCCAATCAGTAGAAGTCCACCGTAACGTGCCCATGGGTTTGACGTGGGTGCAAATGTGACTGTCAATAGCCCTGCGATTTGTATGCTGGTAGCCACCGAGAAGAAAAAAGGGCGCAGGCGATGGAAGCGATCGGAAATGGGTGTTACGATCAGAATGGCGATCAAATCCATCTAAAATAGGGCGTTAGGATGCACAAGACGGAAGCGTGGCACTGACTATCTTGAACTTACAATCCAAATGGGTGCAAACAACAAACTAAGTTGCACCCCAGTAAACTTGGGATTGATCCCATGGATGATGACTGTTCCGTAAAGCTGCGTTCCGATACCGACACCGACAACGCCGAAGTACATTAACGTTAACGGCCACAAACGCCAATCAATTAGAACCTTCAGCAAATCTTTGACTGTCCAGGGTCGTGGGTGGTAGACACGCTTGAGATCCTCGTAGTGGATTAGCGCATCCTCGCCGGTGAGGGCTTCCGGCGTAGCGGGGAGCCACTTGGCGATTCCGATTTTAACACGCGACTGTCCAGGAGGAAGTGGTCGGTCTGGTAACCACCACAAAAGAATAATGCCTACAATGACAGCTGCTATGCCGTAAACGAGAAACATCCACTGAAAGCCGTAAAGCCCACCTCGATCATCAATGAGCTGAAATCCCGCAGAGACTAATCCAACCACAGCTGCCGATACCTGTGCTGCTGTGAAATACTGACCGATGCGTTTACCAGTTCGCGAGGGCGGGTAAAACAAGGTCAGGTAATAGGCCATGCCGGGCCACATGCCGGCGATAACGAGTCCAAGTAGGAAACGAAGAAACCTTCATACATACTCGTCAGCATATCCCGCTTCCGTGCCGATATAGCCTAATCCCGAGGACGGTAGCGGACGCGTCAACGAGAATTAAGGAAACTCACTTTAAGCTCCACGCATCCCGCACAGCCGTGAAAGAGGCCCCGATTACACCGACAGCGAACACTATGCGGGCCATCCATGCACGGGGACTAAGCTTGCTCATGATGAGATTAGAGGGGCAGTCGAAGATGACATAGGCAACATAAAATAGGGCTAGGGCGGTAGAAATATCCTTGGGTGACAGCTTCAACACGGTGATAAGATCATGACCGACGTCTGCATTCATTGTTTGTGCCAGCCCAATATTAGAGCGGATGGCCGAGCATAGGAAGTACAGAACCCAGAAGGCTATTCAGTCGTTGGTGAGATATTTGAAACCAGATGCGTGCGAAGGCGATTTGGAGTATGGGTGCATACCAGGAATGATGCGCCGATCTATTTTCTTGTACACCTTCTCGACACGTTCGATGTTGTATTCGATCGCAGGTGAAGGCGCATTTGCCTCTTGACACGCTGTAGCATCGTAGGATGTGGAAGAACCCCTCGGGCTCAGGGCTTTGGTGACCCCCTCAGTTGGAGCTTCAGCCATACTTCGACTGTCAAGCAATGGAGGAGCCTGCTAGCAGTCTTTTCTGGCCCTGGGCTGGATGGTAGATATATATATATATATGTGTGTGTGTGTGTGTGTGTTTATTGATATACGTATACACGGAGTCGTCGTAATGCAACTGGCCCAGTATGAAGTTCGATTGCCGAGAAAGTTATGCAGGTGAAGATGCAGAAACGAAGCTACCTATGTGAAGCTGTGAAGGTACCATTTTACCATTTTCCGCTTTGCGGTGGACTTGTGTGGCGCTAATCAATCTACTAAGGTTAGTTAGTACAGCTACACATTGCACCTAGCTAACCTACCTACTGTACTTGTAGTTTAAAAACGTTAAGCTGTATTACGCTTTCCCGTTTTGGGCGGGGGAGACCCTTTGGGTTACCATCTGACGCTTGTATGAACCTAGGTCTCGTACTATAGTGTGTTGTACTCGTGGTGGGAATATGCCCCCGATTCAAACCTTATCTACCATGTGCTTATGATCTTATCCACTACCTCCTTTGAGGCAATCACTTATCAAGGTATATAGTCTTGAGACTAGGGGACTGCGGGAATGGTAAAATATCGGACAACTCTCTACGACAGGGAAGGGAATTAGGACGCTGGAACTGCCTCATTAGTTCTTCACAAGTTAGTGGGCAAAACTAGACGTAAGCCTCGTCATATCTTGAAGTTGCGTGTGTGTTGATGATTTAAGTCGATTTTTGGTAATACAATGCTCGTCTTCAAGCACCTCGTACAGAATTCAATGCATATCTTATCGCGAACAACGAGGGAAGAGGTGAGATAGCTGCGCGCTGTCCGATGGGTGCTCAGTAGCGCAATGCCACTCTCAACAGCATGGATGGACTCCTTACGACGAAGAAGGATTGGGCGGCAAGACGGACGAAACCGAACAGGCACCCGCATATCTGAAATTCCCAAGGACGGCTGTGATTTTTAGTAACTAGATTAGTCGCGGCTCTGCGATTATTGATAGGGGTTTTGGTATGCCGTTGTTGGATGCGACATTATCGACGCCGCGATCTACTTAAATACACCAAAGCTGCATGTCCTATGCTCTTCCTCTACCACGACCACGACCTCTACCACGTGACCCACCTCGACCACGTCCAGATGGCCTACTATGACCAAAGGACTGAGGCCGTGGTGGTAATATTCCGGGAGGCGCAGATTGAAAAGGCTTTCTTGATCTATTTTCTACGAGCGGCGGGGGCGGACCAGGAGGCAGAGGCGGTTGCCCGCGTCCGCGTGAATTGCCATTCACAGTGCCAATATTACTCGCGATTCTGATCTCGCCACGGGCTTGGGGCTTTTTGACAGGTGCATGGATGAGATCCTCTTCCGACTCGTCGCTTGAGACAAAGTAGGTATGAATCTTTCGAGTCGCCCGACCGGGGACGTGGAATTCACCCCTCGTAAGCTGGCTGGGGTCAATATCGGCCCAGGCTATGGCGACGTCTTCGCTCTCAGGGTTGACATAAAGATCGCGTGTTGCCTTAGACCAAGTTGCGCGCTCTGTTGCCTTGTCGCGCTTATCGGAAAGTGAACATTCGGGTCCATAGTGACCCTCGCCACCGCATACATAACAAAAAGCTGGAATACTCTTCACCTTCTTTATGTGCAACTCTGAAGGCTTGAAACTTTTCCAGATTTCAAAACAATCCTGATCTTGGTGATCTGCCCCACAGAACGCACAACCATCAAGTTCCTCGGTGGCTAAACGGAGCTTCTCTTGGCACGTTTCAACACTGTGGCCAATTTGACGACATTTATCGCATCTGCGCCTCGTTGGGCAACCAAAAGAGCTGTGACTCTTACTCTCACAGAACCGGCAACCCAGCTCGGGGCAAGTCTGCGTAGTGTGCCCGATCCCAGAGCATGACAAACAACGCAGAGATGGGTCGTCAGCGCCTGGAAAGTACTTCGTTTGCAGGCGAAACTCTTCGTCATGACTGGGAGGCAAAGAATCTGCCACGATGATATCATCCGGCTGATCTGCAGGGTGCTCCTGTCCTGCATCCGAAATCATGGCATCGATACTGTCCTTAGAAAGCGAAGCCATAAAACTTTGAGCAACAATTCTGATAGCGCTTATGTGTTTCTTGGTGCCTTGAAGAAAACCCATTCTTCTGGTGAAGTACAATGCCCAGCCCGAACGTACTACCTTGTAAGTCAAGCGATCGACTGTTTCAACATTCACTTGGACTAAACGAGCAATCCAATCTTTCAAAAGTGCAACCCAGAAATTATCTTCCTCGGAAGTGTTTGCGGGTACAATGATTTCTCGAGCACTAAGTGGGAAATTCCACGATGCATTACTCGCTTCAAAAGAGGATACTGGATCGCGTGACCGAACTCGTTTCTTTTCTTTTTTGGTTTGTTGTTCTTGGGTTTCCTCTGTAGCCTCAACAGTAGCAGGGGAAATCTCGAAGAAAGCATTGGCCGGCTTAGTTCCGAATGTGGTTCTCGTGCCTAATTGAATACCGTGATTCCAGCCGGGAAGAGAAGTCTGTTGGGTGACCACCGGAGGTGTGTTCTTAGGTTCTTGGGTTCTCCTATACTCCCCTTGCTCATCGATTTCATCGGTCTGTTCTGAACCCTCTTCTGCCCCTAGCAACTCGTCTATCTCGCCATCTTCAGACGATACGCTTGTTGGAGCATTTAACGTAGTCGAGGTTTGAGGCCGCAAATCAATTTGCGGAGGGGCCTCATTGGTGAATGGCTGGGCAACGTGAGAAGGAAGAGGTGACTCTATTATCTCGCCATCATCTAAGCCTTCGGAGTCGCTACCGATGCTACTATCGGCACCAGTGTTATGGCCCATCTTTCGTCTCTTGAATGTGGGTGTTGAGTCCTCACGAGGACTGCCTTCGTCATCTGACGAAACCAACCCTTTCAGCTCTTCGCCATAACGACGAGCCCGCTTCTGTGGATTTGGGCTATCCGCAGACGAGCCAGTTGGCCGTTGCGAGACATGAGCTTGGTTGAGGTCTTCGAAAGGGTGTTGTTCCATGAAGCATAAAAACACCGACACAACGTCAGTAGCAAAAGACAGCCACAATAATATAAGCTTCCAAGATGTCCAAACTCGCAGCGGAAGAAATTTGCATGTCTATCCTAGTGTAAACGGCAGTGATGTGGTGTCTTATTTTGTAGGCTTTAGTGGGCTAAATGATATGAAGGCGAAGTTAATACTGCGGCTCTTTCAGATGGTATTTTTTTTAGGTTAGCCTTGCTGACGTAAGATAGGAGACCAACAGCAACTGTAGCTAGCCGCTAGTAGGTACTATCTACATGCTAACCTAGGTAAGCATTCCAGTTAACCTAAGGTACCTTCCTACCTGGATGGACCAATAGGTGCTTTATACCTATGTACAGTACTTAAGCTGTTTATCAATAATGTATGTATGGATGCCATTGTACTTAGCACACAGAGCACCTGTTCAGGTGATAATTAAGGGCTAGATAGGTAGTATCTCCTATTATATGATATACTATATAATGCATCGGTTCAATGTTCTCCCACCATCGATCGCGTACATACCCAGGTCTGGTGCATCCTAGGTAGCGCTTCTAGAAGGCATTCCCGAGGTTCTTGAGGGCCAGAACCCAACATTTTGCGAAGCTCCCCACGCCAAATTTAGAGGTGGGACGGACTTAGGAGCTCTACTGGGAGCCCGTACAACTTATTAACAGCTGATGTCAGCTGAGGTAGACGCGGCGGCAAGCGCAACCACCGGCGAGTGGCCCAGGCTCGCGGCTTCTGCCAGCTGAGGAACAATGTGACGGGCTGGCAAGGCGAGGGCGGACAGCTCCGCCGTCCCATCTCGCTGACCCTTTCAAACCCGGCCTCAACCAATCTGTCTCTAACTAAACAGCCCTTTATCGAGTCAGTACAACATAGATTCACATCATTCGCCACTCTCCCGTCCCGCCAGTGTTTCCCTTGGCGACAGATGACAGCCTAGCTTACCACCTTTTTCTCGCCCTTCCATATCGACGCCCTGCACTCGGGTAACATCGACGATTTCCGCTACTCGACGACCCATCGTGCCGGCCTCGAGCTAGGTAGCATTGCGCTTTGCGTCGGCCTGGTTCTGGCTCCGGTTGAGGTCGAATTTGTGATTGGAATTGTGTTTGCGAATGCGGTTTTGGTATGTTCTGGACCGCGTAGCCAGTCTCTCCCGGTTGATCACGCCGCCCAGTCGAACCCCCATTCTTCGAACCCAACGACAATCCGCTCTATACCCATTCCCCTAGTCGTCTTGTCGTCATCGGCGTCCCCGCTCCGGCTCTGGCTGTGACTCTGTTCCGGCTGCTTTGGCGCTCTGCTTGCCACGATATCACAACACCACGGTACCTACGGTAGCCTAGGTGTTTCGATCCCGTTCTGCCTATAAGCTGAATCGGCCAGCGTTCTGCGCCTCGCCTCACGCGTCGTGTGGATGACTGCCGCCTCTGATCACCGAGCCTCTCCAGTGACGCCCCCCATCATTACCGCCAAGCTGTCTTCTCCAATTCTTATTCCCCGAACCGTCTCGTACGACGTCGGCACAAACGCTCCTCGACGGGGCGCCGCCTACCAAAATTCCAACATGGGTGATCAGAAGACGGGTAGGAGGCGGAGGTCTAGTAGTATCCTTCAGATCTACCAAGAACCATTAGAGCCCATAGAACAGCTGAGCGACCAGTCTGCTCTCCCCAACCTCAATGCGAACTGGGTCAACGCCAAAGGTATGTGTCGAGTTATGCGCCGTAGGTGATGTTGGTAGCCCTGGGATGCAGATACTAATGCGCTTCGGCATGATTATAGGAGCGTGGACGATCCACATTGTATTGATTGTCGCTCTCAAGATCCTCTGGGATGTCATGCCGGGCGTATCACAAGAAACTTCGTGGACGCTTACGAACATATCTTACATGTTCGGCTCTTATATCATGTTCCACTGGGTCCGAGGTGTCCCCTTTGACTTCAACAGCGGCGCCTACGATAACTTGAACATGTGGGAACAGATCGATGACGGTGCGCAGTATACGCCAGCAAAAAAGTTTTTGCTCAGTGTACCTATTGTGCTTTTCCTCCTCAGCACGCATTATACCCATTACGACCTCGCATATTTCACAATCAATTTTCTGGCTGTTCTGGGTGTAGTCATACCGAAATTACCCTTCGTACGTCCCCTTGAGACTAATTACCCCGCGTGGCCAGACCATCTAACAAGTTTACAGAGTCACCGCATGAGAGTTGGTCTATTTTCCGGTGTACCCGAAGAATGATACTCTTTTAGGTTTGAGAAGGACACCTTAGCATGGTTGGGATTGCACATAGGGATGTTGGTCGATTTCACCGAGCAAAACTGATGTTGGGATATGCGCTCCGCTTTACAGACTATCGGGGTGCAAAACCGAGTACACAACTATAAGATTATAAGTAGTCAGAAGATAATGTCATTCTGACCCTTTGAGCATTGGCTGTTCAACAGTCACCACCATGACCAGAATCTACCACGAGTACCACAGCCTTGCTCCCATCCCCGTATACCTTACTTCAGCTGCTTTCTGGTTGTTGCACAGCCCCATGTTCACCAACGTAATGAACGGACATAAAATTCAGTTCTTATCCCTGACCTAGTGTCCGGTCAACTTTGTTATCGCATATAGTAGCAACCTACAGTAATACGACTATAGCTTTTACTTTAGTCACCTCTCCCAGCTTGATCCTAGCTCTCTTTCTAGCATGAAGAATATATAGATTAGATGTTCCCTTGTGCCTATAATCCGTCTTCTTCCTCTATTATTTACAGCTTACCACTCATAATTGTTCAGACTCGCTTCTTAGCATTTCATCACAGATAGCGGTGTAGGAATCCCAAAATGAAGGTCAACGGCACCATTATGGGCATTGCCCTGCTTGCTAAAGCATGGAGTGTACAGGCACAAATTATTCCTACCACTTCTATTACCATTCCTATTACCACTCCTATTACCATTCCTATTACCACTCCTATTACCATTCCTATTACCACTCCTATTAGCATTCCTATTACCACTCCTATTACCATTCCTATTACCACTACTATTACCATTCCTATTACCATTCCTACTACCATTCCTATTACCATTCCTACTACCATTCCTATTACCATTCCTACTACCATTCCTATTACCATTCCTACTACCACTCCTACTACCACTCCTAGTAACACTCCTACTACCACTCCTACTACCACTCCCACTACCACTTATGCTACCACTCCTACTACCACTTATACTACAACCCCTACTACCACTCCTACCAACACTCCTACTACCACTCCCACTACCACTTACACTAAAACCCCTACTACCACTTATACCACCACTCCTACTACAACTTCTACTACCACTTATACTACTACTCCTACTACAACCCCTTGGACCGCCCCTTGGACCACTCCTACTACCACTCCTACTACCACCCCTTGGACCACTCCTACTACCACTCCTACTACCACTCCTTGGACCACTCCTACTACCACTCCTTGGACCACTCCTACTACCACTCCTACTACCACTTCTAGTAGTACTACCTCTACTACCACAACCACTCCCCCGTTCTATCCGCCCCCATTCCGTCCTTTCCCTCCGGACCGTCCTTTTCCTCCAGGCCGCCCACCCTTCGGCCCACCCGGAAGCCACGGGGCCGCGCCTTCCGATAATCATCCCACGATAGGACATCATCTGCCTATACAAGTACCTGGAAACAGCGCTGGTATCTCTACCCCGGCCATCAGCAGCATGCTGATTTCCACCATCGCCATGTTCCTCGCGGGAATGTAAACGTATCACCGGGCCGCACACCAATGAGCGGCAGCCTCAGGCCTTAGTGAAGAAGACGGGAACTAATGGTGAATTGGGCTTTGCTCGGATGGTCGTCACTTGACGAATCTTTGCCGGCCGACGCCTCGGCGTTTTGTCCTGATTAAACATTGAGATGAAGACCTACATGGAGATATAGAGATAAGGGAAAGGGGGAACCAAGCTCGGAAGAAAACGACGATAATTATCAGGAGGTTCTGTTCGACACACCTAATTAATGAGAACGAAGAAAAGAACGCAGAAAAGAACGAAGAAAAGAAAACACGGGTCGGGAGACGTGGTTTGCTGTTTAAAGGAGTTTAGGAGTCTAGGAATCAAACAAATAATGGTTGACCGGGTACAATGAGCACTACGGTTGTTGCATATGTGATTAGCTCGACCTGGACTGACTTTCGACCAACGAAAGGATGAAAGCGAGTGGAACTATCTAAAAAGTGCACTCGACAGTTGCTGCATCACTGAAAGCCATCGACTATCTTTCTCCTCATGTCCTGCTCCAGCTCACCGTGGACGTCTAACTACCTACACTACCAGGCCCGTGAGAATGTACGTCAGGATAAATCCAAGCACAGAGCTAGGCAGGCGTTTGCGGACATAACGCAGGGTCCGAGAATGAGTTACCTCACTATTCAAGAAGTTACCATACGATCGTTAATCAGATCAAAGCCAACGAGCTATAAAATCAGCGGTTCAGTCAAGAGTATTTATGAAACTAGCCTCTTGTATGAAAAAGAAAAGCAGTACATACATTGCCAAAGCAGATCTACTAGGCCGTTTCGACCTCTTCGGCCAAAAACGGTGCCTTGATTCACAGTATGGTTGGTGCTTTAACAAAATACTGACAGCCAGTGCTTCAACCAATCATGGTGCTTTCCCATTCCTTCCATCGTTGTGTGCCTTCGTAGTGAGTGAAGTCCTCACGCTCTTTGATTTCGTGCGCGATGAGTCGTCCATTCTGTTCCTATTTGGAACCATGTAAGCTTTTCAAACGCATGGTATTTCTATCATATCGACGCGTCTTCAAACGGTTTCTCCCGCTGCTACCAAGTTATTTTTGTTAGGGCTGCGCAAATATTAGGTTAGGAAGTACATATGTACATGTATATATAGATTTAGACTTATCTAGGATTGTAGCGCATACCGGCCCAAGTTAAGGCTTGAACATCATACGTATTGCTGGCCAGCGTAGTAAAGCAAACCGCAAGACTCAGCGTCGTTCCTGCAGAGCTAAAATGATACACAGAAGCCAAGAGAGACCGAGAGAACGTATATACCCTGCTCATATTCAAGACGCCGGACGATCCCCTCCGGCTACCTGATAGGCTCATCCAGGAAACAGGGGTGGTATTGTCCGACGATCTGAAGTTGTATTGTGTGTTGGCAACGCTTATGATGAAACCTCGTACCAAGGTATCTTGAGTAACAAAATATAGACCAGGTGATCTATGAAAGGGATGGAAATGATGTAGTTTCTTGTCTCAGTTATCCACGCTCAGTCTCCGTATGTTAATATTGTGCGACCAACAATTGTTCGAGACCATGGCGCCACGAATACAATACCTGTAGGAGTATCTGGGGAACAGCGTATATAATATGGACCGCTTTCTCGTGAAG
The DNA here is from genome assembly GCA_022495115.1 of Xylaria castorea. Classification (NCBI taxonomy): domain Eukaryota; kingdom Fungi; phylum Ascomycota; class Sordariomycetes; order Xylariales; family Xylariaceae; genus Xylaria; species Xylaria castorea. The sequence goes on along the minus strand of MU382646.1, from coordinate 182,829 downwards.
ATTCCTATTGTAGCGCTGGGCTTTCAATCCAACACAGCCGCCTTTCGCGACTCGATTCCCCAGAACTACACAATTTTGACCCAAATCGCAGTTAGGCAACGTTTCTACTTAACGGTCCCTTTAAGTTTCGTTTTCCCACCAAACATTTTCGCCAGATACAGGAAGATGCCATGGGGAAAAAGAAGCATAGCACTTATTACCAGGTTATTGATGGACAGGCAGTGGAGGTAGCTACTGTCGAGCCCGATGAACACGGTGAGAGGCACAGGAAGCACAAGAAGCACAGTAGCTCATCGGGACATACCAGAGAAGAGTACAGCAGAATCATGTAAAATTTGAAAAGAAATATTGCACTGACTATATATAATAGTTATCATCATTCCTCCCGCTCGTACTCGTCGCGGCATGAATACTCGCATCCAACTCATCGTGGAGATGGAGGCAGCAGGGGTCATCCCGACCTAATACCGCGGCCGTCCCCAGCCAATTATTATCCAAATCCGAATGTAACCATGGGATATACTAACAGCCAACACTTCGGTCCCGCGGCTTCTTTTGATAATCAACAATATCAATACAGGCAAGGGCCTTTAAGAGTTTATCGCCATGAAGTTGAAGAAGTCAGCTATATAACCCCTCGGCCTGACTATTATGAAGGGAGTCGGGGACCATCCAGCGCAGCATACTTTCCTTCTGAGAGAACTTCGACTTGGGGGACTGGTTATGAAAATGGCGAGGCAAACTACTCTACTAGTCATCAACCGCCACCGGACAATGCCCTCAATGAGCCGGCCTATAACGTTCCCTTCCCGATCCAGGAAGCTATCGCAAAGGGTGAGGAGGCTATGCCGACCCTCAAGGAGACAATCAGGGTTGTGCTGCTATATGAGTGGTGTATGGAAGGGAATGAGGTCTACCCGCCTTCAAAGGATTTCAAAATAGCTATCAAGGTGATACCAGTCCGGCGTGACAAATACGGAGCATATCAACCAATCGAGAGCAAGGGAGAAGGGCAATGGGGAGTCAAGACGGGTTACTATCCCGAGTACGACACATATCTCTCGACGATCCTTATTCGTGTGCCATCCGAGCTATATGATGTGAACGAAGCGAAAGTCAAGGCAGCCTATAAACGCTTCTTTGCCGAGGCTCGGATCGACTTACTTGAGGATGTCCTAGAGCTTCCATTCAAGAATGATAAGGACTGCAGAAAGTATGGTATGCTATTCACGTTTGGAAAAGGGAGCAAGCGAGGGAGTAAACCACCTCGGTTATTTGATGACTATCTGTGCGAGGATGCAATGATCAGACTATAGGCATAAGCAATAAGCAAGGATACACATGCTTATCAACTAGATTGAGACGAAACTACTATATCATAGCAGATTGCAAGAAGTATTCATTTATTGCAGACGTAGGTCATGTGGGAGTAGGAGTATTGATGGTCGAGAGCATGTGATGTGCGGAAAATGCACAGTCACTATATCCTAGTCGTCCTTCATGGCTGAGGTAAGGGAGTAATGTGCCTTTACGCCTATACTGCCAATGATCTCCCTAATTCCATTACACTAAGGCCAGCTACGCACGCCTATTTTAGTAGACAATTTCATACTTAGGTTTTAACTTGCTTTATAGTGTGCAGGGTCTTAGTATGAATTATAGTTAGGCTCTCTATTCAGTAACTGGTAATCAGTAACTAAAATTTAGGCGTACGGACCGGCCTAAGATCGCACAATATGGCTGTTTGCTGGCCCTTTTTAAAAGGATGACAGACCGAGATAGTCGTATTAAATGCTAAACGTTGGAAGCTTGCGTAAGCTACGTGTGGCGATTGCTTATATTGTATTCGGTATCGTATCCTCGTCCACGTAGTAAGGCCGGCCTATTGACCGGATAATGAAAAGCGCCAACCATGTATTCCGTGGCTGGCGTCATTAAAGTTGTACAATACACCACGGGGTCATATTTAGTACGCAAGGAGGAGAACTTACGTACTAGATACGGATACTGGTATTATCTAAAGTTCTTACATGTTCTCAACAAGAAACAAAATGAATCACATATACATTTTATTCGACGCCTTCTAAACCTTCACCAAGGTAGAGTCGCTTCAACTCCATTGTGAGAAGGCTCCACGTAAGCTGTCCGCTTCTACAAGACGAAGTGAATTAAGATATGAATTAATTAAGGTACGGTGATTTCCTGAGAATCTTGCCACTTGACATTGTGTAATAGATTGGATAATGTCATGTGGGCTAGGGGGTAGCTTTTACTCTTGTATGTTACATAGATTTCTTTGTGGCGCTGATGGTGATGTAGTGGAGCGAGCAAGAAAAATCCTGAGTACCGTGAGGTTATTTTTGTAACAGGGTGTTGTTCGTGTGCGCATAGCATCGGAGAAAGTTTGTTCCTGCTTCCCACCCCTTCACCACCAGCACCAGCACAGTAATTAGCCAGCTGTAACAAAGGCTTGAAAATACATTCCAATTGCGATCAAATCTAGGACGTCAAGAGGCTATGAAAGTCCGGGTCCCCATTCGACCAGGCTGAAGATCTACAAATTCTATGTCTGAATAGCCTTGCTTTTGGTTGCTGACTTCATTTCGCCTTTGCCACCTCGCTTTCGTGTAGCTGTTTTAGAGGGATATAGGAGATCAGGTAAATACTGGTAAGCTGAAAGCTAAAGTCTTGTACGAAGTCTCGCACTCGTATGACACCAGCTATATCATCTATATATTCTCTACATTCCACAGTATCTTTTGAACGCAATGCAATATATACATATACATCTTTTCACCAAGAACTAACCATACGTATCAACTTCTAAATGGATTACAAGCTGGTAACACCACTATGTTGGACGGCTAAGACAATCGAAAGCTAGACAAAACCAGACTCCATAATCTATATTCACCTAACCGGGTGCGAGTTTCATAGCGAGGTGAAAAATGAGTAGAGAATACGCCTATCTTCCATGTATTTCCGCTTCGTGGATATGACCGATTGTTTTGAATGGAGAAGGCGAGAGACTTGGAAGAGTTGGCAATCCCATCAACGAGAATCGCGTATAAAATGCTGGAGTTGTAGATTTGGTCTTTGAGGACAAAAAAAGACCCGAAGAACTGTCCGATTTGTACTACGTAAGTTGCACAAAACTATAGTGATTCCAGCTACGAGTTATATCACCCCTGAATTAGATTACATGTGGTATGCTTCGAGGCAGTATGGAAAAAAATCGCCCACTACGCATGATAATATGAAGTTATCTATTAGTTTTTCTGATCAACTACTTTTGTATAATTTACAACCGGGGTATGACATGATATCTGCACAATAGAATAAGTGGGTGGAACTAGACAGAGCCTGTGGACCCCGCAAGTTCGACGAGGGCCATTTCCAGTGGAAGAAACACCTGGAGACCGCAGGGGAACGATCGTTCAATAAGCTTCCAGCACCTAGGCAGGTACAAATCCATGTTGTTCCTTTGCATACCTGATGCGGTATGCTTCCTCATAACATCTTTGATGCTAGCCACTGACACGGGATAGCAGTAGAACCGTACCTTTTACTCTCAACCGCCTTAAAAGTACTGCCTTGCGTCAATTAGGACTCTCTCCCCGGACGCCTTACCCCTTGAACTTTACCACTTGAACATAGCCGCGCCTCATCATATTTGGAGTTGATGCTTCAAAATAATGTGATATGGCCAATAATTTCCCACCCAAGTTCGCCGCTGTTTCAGTTAACCCAGACGATATGATGTGTTAAACCATGGGTTGCAGGAATCGTGCAATGGCTCGTAGCCGGAAAGATCATATCTTTTGATAGAACAATAGGTAGGCGACCTTGTTGTCCTTGACATTGTCTTTGACCGACTTGTTTTTTGCTGGTAAGGTGTGACTTGAGCCATTAGTATTGGCTACCGAACTCCATTTCTTCGCACCGGTACCGGGAGAGCCGACTTTATTCCAGCCTTCCTCGTCACCTCCATCTTCTTGGTTGATGCCCTCAAACCTGTTTCCAGTGGCGGGACCGATGACACTATGTTTTTGATCAACCCATGTTGTTGACTTAGATGTGTTCCCGTCTGCGCTGCTTTCTGCTACATCTTCACTTCGGATGCGTCGGATAACGGTATCATCAACACGTATCCATTCCCGACCGTCCTGACGCCGAAGGTCCACAGTGTAGTGACCACCACTTGCGGACTTACCGTGGTGATAGACCGCCGCGGTCAATCTGTATTTCAGAGACCCAACGCCTTCGGCCTGGAGCACGGCTCTTTTCATAGGCGAAAACATTTCTTTTGGAAGCTCGAGCTCAAGAGGATAATCGATGTTCTTCCACAGCTTCCCGGTGCTGTTTTCACTGGCATTGTAACTGAAACGTTTCAAGTGAAGGATAAGAACTGGTGGTACAGACTCAATTAATACTTGCTTGGTCGTTGGCCTCGCATCCGGGCGGGGTGAGCCAAAATCCCCGGACAGTTTTTCAGACCGGGTTAGGTGCTTCAATGCGTCCACAATGTTATTAACATGTGCATCCCCGATGTCCAGTTGGAGAGGTTGATATGTTTCAAAAGTGACTGAATCCGTGAGCCCCGGAACCCTTAGAGTCGATCGTAGCTGCCCACTAAAGACCTTGCTGATTGGGGATGATGCCGTTGGAAGACCAGACGAGCGTGTAATAGCAGCTCGTTGTTTCCGTCCGACCTCTAGCCACTCGTTCCCATCGATCCCGTTGGTTGGGGTGGAGGCACCAGTAGATGTGGCGGTAGAGGAAATAGTACCTGCGGAAGACTCGTTGAGTTGACGCATGACGTGAGTACACTCGTTATCAAGGGCCTGGAGAAGAAAACCGAGGAATTCCTCAGCATCTTGTTGATGACCACGCTACAAATCTCTGGTAAGTTAAAGTTGTAGAGACCACGTAGATCGAACAGACATACCTGCATGGTTGCGAATGTTTGCAATCGCTTCATCGCATCATATACGATTTCTGGAGTAAATGCGTCGCCGTACTGCTCCAGTTCCTCATTCTTCAACCGCTTCCGAAGCTGATCCTCAGAACTAGCAGAGTGAATCACCTTGTATTCACGCAAAAATATGACCCTGCCATGGCCATTAGTAACTCCTATGTCACGAATCATAGAGATTTAGCCATAGCTTACATAGCGTCAATTAGTGGCGTTTCGCTTTTGAAGCTGTATGACGCCGCCTTGCTCACGTGGTCTAGGAAATCATAAAATGGAGTGCAAAAAATCAATGCTTGAAGAACCTGAACATTTCATTTAGTCAATGGTTTGAGTAATAGAAGGTTGTTGAACTTACGGAATTCATATAACACATATTCCCAGTGTTGACCAAACCCCTGGGCTCGATAAATGCGATTTTATGGCTATTGGAAACTTGGTAGTCTCGCAAAGCCTCAGCTAGAGAACTGGTATTAGACTTTGCAAAGCTTCCCGGACCAGAGAGACCATTGCCCATAGTTGTTGAATCAGCAGATGGCATGCCAGAAGTTGTGGCGCCGGATCCAGAGTGAATGGGCTGGGCGGTGGCAGATGTTGCGCTCTGAAACAAGTTGCTCCAAAGCTTTGGGCCGGGCTTCGCAGCTTGCACATTAGTAGGCTCAACTTCTGATATTACGTGAGCCGCCTCAGCGGAAGGCTGTGAACTGTTGTTTGACGGGCTAGATAGCGATGCTGCTGATGTCTCATTAGCCGTTGAAGGACTTTTTAGCTCCTTAGGGCTCGTCTTTGGCATAACGGGGACGACGGGGACCGCGGGGACTGCTGTACGTGTAGTAGATTTGTTGGTCTCCGAGGGTGTTGACGTGGTGGAAGGTGTATTAGCTGGCGTAGAAGAAGAATATTGCACATGTTCTTCTTGAGATGAATTCTGAACTGACGGTTTCGATAGTAAATCAGTGGCTGGAATGATACTGCTTGCCTTCCTCCGAGGAGTGTTGGGAATCGTTGGATCATTAGGGGATGAGCTCTTCGTATTTTCTTCAGGGCTGTCACCGTTTTGCTTGCTTGTGGGTAGTTCTACGGACGCCGTGGCATTGATCTTTCGCCGCCTCTTCTTAAATTTGGAAGCTCGTGAGGGAAAGGGTTCGTCGGGAAGCGAGAGCCAGGGCAACTGAATGAGAAATAAGTTAGTCTGCACGCATTGATGCCGATCTGTAGCTCTGGCGACTTACGGGGTATTGAAAGACACGAGGCGGCGGAACCTCAACGTCGGGAGGAGGGGCGGTCACTTGGGACTGAGGCGTATCTGGTGACAATGGGGCGGCAGCAGCTTGGGATGAGTGAGTCGATGTTGGAGTTTCAGGAGCAGCCGCTGGCGGAGGTGGCGCAGCAGTAGGAAATGGTGGAGGTGTGGACAGCGCAGGAGAAGGCTGCTGTGGAGGAGGTCGCGCGTATGGCTGGGGATGATGAGTCTGCATGCTAGAGGAGACGATGAGCGGGTATGTCTGGTGGACAGGCGGGGGAGATCGCTGCTGATACGTGGTGTAGGATGGAATGGGGTAGGCTGGGTTGTGCATGTGTCCGGTCTGGTAGTGATGGGCCATCTGCTGAGGCGGATAATAGGCGTTGACGTAAGGATTCATGTGACTGAATGGGTACATCGTGGCGGGAGGTTGTTGGTGTTGGTGTTGGTGATGCTGATGTTGCTGATGTTGCTGATGTTGGTTATGTGCTTGATGGGCCGAGTACGACGGCGGCGGAGGTCGACGTCGGCTCCCATGCAGACCGGGACCCGATGCTACTCCTCCAACGCCCCCATGCACGGGCTGCCCAGCCGGCAGATGATTACCGTTCATCGTGCCGGCGTGGGGTGAATGAAGCAGTGGTTATCCCACTGCGTTCGCGGCACGGCCACAATGGATACTTCTGTTGCGCTTCGTCGTGGTGGCGATGCTTGGGTGTTGCGGGCGCGGGACGCTAATGTCCACGATTGTGCTTGCTCGCTAGCTGGGTCGACTGGCTTGATTTCTGCTCGTTGCTGAGGGCGCGTGCGTGTTGGCTGACTGGGGTCACAGTCGACGATCGGCTTTGATACAGTTCCGCAACCAAAATAAGCTTGAATGGTACCGGACGAGCGCTGTTGCTGGTACAGCATAGACCCAGCAAATGAAAGACTGGCCAAAAGAAAACAGCACGAAAAGCACGTATGTAGGGAGGTCGCTGATGGCCGGCACGGCTTTGCTTCTAAGTCGGTTGTCAGAGGATACGAACTTTTTGAATGAGGTTGATCTCTAAAGTTTTCGGCCTTATTCTTTCTCCAACAGTTCCATACAGGCCCTGAAATTCTGGATTGCAAGCCACACTGCTTAGGTGATGACGGGACTGGGATGCGGTAGGTAGGTACCGTACTTGCCCTATTGCAGTTTAGACCCAGTTAATCCTGGGATGCAGTATTTATAGATACTGCGCCACAGTTTCACTGCGACAAGTGGAAGTCATGCAGTTAAACGAAGCTAGATGTCAGGGCAGGTACCTAATACGTTGTGTGCATATATGTGTTTGATTCTTAGGTACCTGTGAAGAGCTTTAGGATATGGGCAATTTTTACGTTACCATTCAATTCACGGTTTAATTCGATGTGCTACTTGTCCCATCATATCTTCTATGTTTGGGATTAGTGCTGCGTGCTGTCACCAGCATTGCATGGTTGGAGCTGTTACTCTTCCACTTTCCTCTCTTCGTTACTGAGTATGTGTATTGAGGATGGGAACACATATTCTCATGCGTTGCTTGGGCAGATAGATATTTAGCCACACGTGTACCTGAGCACATTACTCGTCTCGAAAGACCCATAATCCTCCAGGCCGCATAGCTTCTCTATATCTTTCGTCAATGACCTCGCGCTCTAATTTAGCTGCTTCCTCGCTGTACTCTTCACCTTCTTGTGTACTTGGGAAATCTGCCCTCCAGAAGCCCGGTGGTGTCGACATCCGAGGATATCGGTGGCGGTGTTTGCCGTTTGCGTTGGCCAGTTCCCTAATCTTGGCCTCGACCCATAGTGTTTCCTTCTCAGCTTCCGACATAGAAGACAGCCGATGGCAATCATCGCCGAGATACGATTCAAGCAGAGACTGAAACTCAGATGGTCGAGTACCTGCTCGATACGCGTGGGCTAAAGAACGGAACTTATAACCACAGCAGTTCTCCTTGACGCAACCTTGAAGGCAGGCTCGGTCGTCTTTCCTACGGACAACATCGGTGAATGCATAGTCATAACCTTCATTCACATGAGGGTTGATTTTGAAGTCGTCGAGACGGAGCCTCGCCTTGGGCGTTTGTCGTAGAGTAGGTACCCCTGTCTTTCCCCTCTCTGCCCTGTTAATCGGTGTTGCCTTATCGTGGTCTTGGTTAAGGGACGGAGAGGCTGGTTTATGGCTAGAATCATTCGGAGTTTCTTCTGGGGTCGAACTTGAACTCTTCCGTCCACCTTTTCCAAAAGGAAGCTCTCGCCTCTTCGGTAGTTGTAAATAAACATTTGATGACTGTTCATCCTCAGCCGGATAGCTGGACCGCGCTGCCATATCACCTCGTGCTGGAGACGGCGTGTTAAGAAGTTGTTCCAAAGCATTAACTTTAGACATATCCGAGGTGTTCATATTTTCGTTTTGATAACTGTCCTCGGCAAGACTTGCAATACCTCGCGGTCTTATTGAAGATTTACGATTTCTGCTACCTGAAGCCAGATTTAATCTTGGCTTAAGGACTTGATTATTGTTGAGGGGTTGTAGAGCGGGGCTAGTATTTTTTTGGAGTTCGGCACGGTCAACAGCCGCTAAATCTGTGCTCGATATATCATTTGTGGATGTCCGGCTGTTATGTTTGATGTCGTCGACAAGATACGTGATTCTAGTGTCGTGGGCGCGTCCCTGAACACCTATGTCGTCGTCAATGCGCATGTTGTGGACTTGTTGATATCTTGCATGCTTCCTCGGAGTTTCCACTGTGCGGTATTCGGTATCGAAATCCATGCTTTCCTCGGGAGCAAAGCGCCGACGCTTGTCGGTGCTCTGGAGTTCGGGACTATGCTCAGTTTTTACTCTTGACGAGGCGAGTATGCCGCTTTCGTCACCGTCAGCATTCTTTCGCTTTCGTACACAACGTTCTAGCACTACGACAGGTGTGTCCGATGATGGCTCGGGCTTGATACGTAGTTCGCCATCTGTAAATTCGCGGTATGGGGGCAAGGGAGGTAGGCAGGGCGGCGTTTCATTTGTTCTCCGTAAATGGTTCGTTTCTGGAGTAAAATCTGAGCGATCAGATCCGGATATGTTGCGAGATAGCGAGCGTGATCTAGCTGTCCTAGTGTCTTCTAAAGAGGGCAAGGCTCTTGGCTGGTGACTGGGGACAGCAATTAGAGCTTGCTTAGGTTCATTTGATTGTTTAGGCTGGTGAGAGTAGATAGACGTTACGGTTGTTGGTTCTGCCGCTACTTCCACATCACCAGCGTCTGAAGAAAAGCTCAGATTTAAGGGCTCTTGAGAGATTTCAGCCAGTTTGGCCTCCAGCTTTTTAATCCTCTGAGAGCGTTTTAGGGACTGTTCACTAAGTTGCTTCGCATGGTCGACCCAATGACGATACGTGGCAGTTCGTTCTCGAACAAGTTCGTTTGATTTGTTCAGCGCAGCTTGAAGATCGATAAATTTATCATAGAGTTTGGCATGATTTTTTTCCATGCGCAAGAACTCGGCCTTGAGCTCTGGATGGGTTACAGCCTCGATATCGACCTGGTTAGTCCACTTTGAGCTGATCTGGATAGTAGACCTGGGCGCAAGAGGAGTTCGAAGAGCCGACTCAGCCTCTGTATGGCTGATATGGCCGGGAGCGTGGATTTGTTCGCGACTTGCGTCTTTAAGGGCCTTAATTTCATCTTTGAGCGCAGAATTCTCGTCTTCGAGACGCTGTACTTGCGAGGCTATGGGTCTTAGGGTCTCAAGCTCGGCAACAAGGTTTAGTCTATCTTGGGTATATGATTGAAAGTCTGCAGATTTGACGTGTTAGTAATGAAGTCAGCTCGAGCCGTCGACAAAGTGTGTTTATACCTGTCTTGAAACTGCTGTTAATCTGATCACAAGTATCTCCAAGTGCCTCCAACAAGATTGTTCTACCGACGTCTCTAAACCAGTGTTCCATATCACACGTTGAGGCCAATTCCTCGAGCGCGTTCATTTCCTGCGGCCTGCGGGCTCCGATTCAAATATGCTAGTAATTGGAAGGTTGTTTTGCCCTGACTATTTGATTATAAAGACATGCAGCTGTACTGGAAGTTTTATTGGTCAACCATTTGAGAGGGCTCCAGGTGGAAATAATATGCTTAAACTTAAACGCGCTTCTTACCTTTGTCCGACACCAGACGCGACGTACCCCATCCTGGTGACGTCGGAGCTTCCCGATCCCCAGGCAGACCCCAGGCATCTGTTACTCTGGGTACCTAGCGTGCTGTTCAGCTCTGTGCACTAGGAATTTGGTTTGTATTCTTCCCATAAGAAAAATATTATAACTTAGACCTATTACAGTAGTACCTATTTTCTTAGCGATTGTACGATAGGGTTCTTATTATTCTATTAACTACTGAACAAGTGTTGTGATTGGATACTTTTGCCACAGTAGCCGTTTGCATTACACTATTACATTACCTACCTTTAGCCGTGGGTATGACGCAACCACGCGACAAAGCCTATGGGTAAGGAGGGGAATTTTGCAAGGGCACAAATAAATTGAATTCGGTATTGCTCCTCATGTCTCGATCCAAGTGATCGAACCGCATTACATGCATGTTCTGAAACTGCCTGGGCACTTGATATAGTAATATATCTGTCTATACAGGCCAGGCCTAATGATTAAGGTTCCGATGTTAGAAATTTGAACTACAAGGTAGGTACCTAGGTATAGTTGTACTGTAGGTGAATTTTGGTAACCACGTGTAGTCTATGGTGGTCGGAAGATTTACCTACCTACGTAGTAGGTACTCTGTAGAAGTGGCAACATTAAAATGTGATATCTCTTATCGTCGATAAGACTCTACGTACTTCTAAGTAACTTGCCTGAAAGAGGTACTGATTGGAGCAAGTGCCTTCTAGGCGCGAGGAAGTATCTCCTCAGCCTGGGGAGTGCATAGCTACCTAGCTTAGGTTATCTTTCTCCCACCGTTCCATACCTAAATTAAGCGCCCCTTGTGATCGCCCACTTCAACTCTAAAAAAATCTACCTTTACACGTCACGAACTCTCCTACTTGGCGGGTTCTCTAGGTTACCGACTGCAGCTCACCAACATACCTTATTCAACAATCACCGTGTGAACCAACGCCTCCTATTGCAATTCTCGTGCATTTCCCGCTCTACGCAAAGGTATGTGATATAGATATATTTGCCGCAAAACCCCGGACCCCCTCGTCATTACGTGAACTGTCCTCCTCGATAGACCCCTCAATGAACCCCACCATCCCATTTCAACGCAGCCTCTCTCATTTTTCAAGGCTTGACTTGAACACTACCACCCTCACACAGCACGCATTCCTACCTACCTACCTACCTATGATAGTTACCTCATCTCAGGTACCTGCTATCCACATACCTCAACTATTCGTCGGTTGAACATTCCAACCTTGCCGTGGGTCTATTCTGTACAGTACCTTGCATTGCATTACTTCCCTATTCCAGCCCGCATCTCACAATACAACTGGAATACCAACACCATTTCACGCACCACAGAAACAAGAAACACACACCTCTGCGCGCCGTCACCCAGAACGGAGCGCCTACCCCGTGCAACGCAGTCGACACCTCTCATGTATGTTGCCTTGCTATCCCCTGCTAGCCCCGGTTATTTGTCTCTTGTCGCGCTGCGTCTGATCTCGTCCCATCCCGCCTGTCTCTACTTGCCAAAAAGAGTGTCCACTGTTCTCATTGGCTAGCGAGATGTGTGTGGTACCAGTAGAGTTTTCATCTTCTCTCCCCCAGGTCCATCATCGCAACTTTCATCAGCAACCTTCGTTGTTTGTTACCAATTCTTGCTACTCTGATTCAGCTGCTTCGATTGAATTTCGCCCTACCACGGACTAACTTCGGCGACTACTTGTCCATCAGATTTACAGTTCTCCCGAGGGCTCTCTACTGATCCTCATCGCCGAATTCTTATACTACGAAAGAAATCTCACGTCTCATTGTCGCCATGGATTTCTCCACCTCTACACGCTCGTGCTTCACTTGTAAGTTCTGAACACGCTGTACCCTCATTGTTATCACCTGTCCGTTTCTGCGACGACGTATAGTTCGTTATCCACCCCAACTACACACTATTACCTTGTTTTTACGATGATTTTCTCTCGAACTTGGTCGTCGGACGGCGGTCAATGATTGTGCGACCGATCATTATGTCATACCTAGCCCAATCCAATCCGCGTCATCTGCTACGACTATGTAACACTACCCTTTGTACCTCAGCTTCCTGTGCTTGGCCACTGTTTTGCGCCAATCTCACGTCTTTCCGAGTACTTCCGCGGAATCGTGAGAGCTACATCTTGTTCCAGGATTAGCCTCTTGGCTTGGCCTTTCCCAACCCTAGCCCTGGCGTTATCTTTGGTAGGGGTGTGTGATCTGACATATGATTCTGTTGTTTAGGCGGCCAGACCACTCATCAGGTATGAAGAGAGAGGAGTAGGGAGGCGGATTGCATCAGGATTGAGCGAAGTAGCATTCGAGGGCAAGAAGCTGTACTAACAAAAAGCTCTCCTCAGGCCCGCGACTGCCCTAACCGTGGCGCTGCGAAGTGGTGAGTTTTATGTCTTTTTTGCCATGATCTTCGCTGACCAATCTCCAGTTACAACTGTGGAAACGAGGGCCACCTAAGTAAGCCTTGGTCCTCGTCACTCGACCTGGATTAAGAGGCTAATATTTGGTTGTGTAGGCCGTGAATGCCCCGAAGGCCCCAAGGATAACAAGACTTGCTACCGATGTGGCCAAGGCGGTCACATCAGCCGTGAGTGTCCCCAGAGCAGCGGTCCAATTGGTGGTGGTGGTGGTGGTGGTGGTGGTGGCCAGGGCGGATCTCAGGAGTGCTATAAGGTAATTTGCTGCTCTCTCTGTCACGTGGCAATGAGCTGACTGGGAATATTAGTGCGGTAAGGTCGGCCATATTGCTCGCAGTTGCCCTGATGCCTACGGCGGCGGCGGTGGCGGCAACTCCTACGGCGGTGGCTACGGCGGCGGCGGCGGCGGCGGTGGCTATGGCGGAGGCCAAGGCAAGACTTGCTATTCTTGCGGTGGCTATGGACACATGTCTCGTAAGTAATCCCATGGAGCTATATGCGTCTAGTATCCGTCTCCTAACACGGACTATAGGCGAGTGTGTGAACGGTAGCAAATGCTACAACTGTGGCGAGAATGGCCATTTCTCTCGTGACTGCCCTAAGGAATCCTCCGGCGGCGAGAAGATTTGCTACAAGTGCCAGCAGCCCGGACACATTCAATCGGCGTGCCCCAATGTCTCCAATTAAGAGCGCCCGCTTGACGTTGGACGGAACCGTTCACTAGGCCTTCAGCACTCCATGTATTCCATCATGGCGTTCCGTGCCTGGTCAGTTACGGGGAGAAGTCGAATATGTCGATGACCGGGAAGCTACTTTGTCTAGGTTCATTGAGCTTGGAGGGTGTCCGTATTTTGCTTTGCATCGACTCTCAATACCGATGATGTCGCCTTTTCTTGATTCAATCTGGCATTGGAATCCACTGCAAAGCATGAGGAGTCACATAAAGGCTCACTGGCATCTCGGCAAAGCTCATGTTACGTTCGGCCGAGGACAAAAGTGTTTCAATTTGGGAGTTAAGGTCGTTGATTTCGCAGTCAAACAAGGAAGGGTTGTTTTACCCATACACAAACAAAAATGATACTGGATTCACTCGGTCGCGAACGTCGTATTGCTTGACTAGTAGCTCGGTTTGTAGCACTTGATAGTTCTATAGGTACTTGATCAATGCGATAGTAACCATATGCAAGACCATGAATTATCACTTTCTAGAAGGATATGGGGCTTGCTTAACGTTGGAACCCAAACAGTTGGATTTGGATGATCCCGGCTAGCGGAGAAAAACCCATCCTGTATGGACAAGCGACTTGATATAAGAGTATCACCAGCAGGACCAAAGTATACTAATATGTGTCTTTGCAATCAGTAGGTCTTTAGTGGCTTGTTACGGACCGAAGGCATTCGTATTCTCTGGGAGACTGAAGAAAACGAAACTCCAAGCGTTGGTAAGGCACCGACGGGGATCCGTCTACGCTCTCATTTGCTTCGCTACTCATTAGAAAATGGCCAATTGACATATTCTCCGGAGGGAGAGGCAATTTCCCCTGCAAGGCCAATCATCGACCCCCGCTACTCCTGTATTCTCTATATACGCCCTATCATGCCCCAGGAATCTATATGCTCTAATCCGTATCAAAGATGGGTGGATGACTTCATCTGCTGTGTGTTTTTCGTAGTTGTCGTGCGAGGCTTCTTCTTCTTCTCTGGTTGGCTAGCACATGATATGATATGATATCCGCCACTCCAACCAACGGAAAGCCTTGCTGATAACTATGTAGGATTCCTTCACATAGCCTTAATACCGCTAGAATATACGCAGTTTAAAGTAAGGTGGGTGAGAAATAAATCTACCAAATCATCTATATGCAATGCCAAATACAACTACCGACGGGGGCCAAGAGAAAACCAAGTATTAAGGCGGAGAGGGGAGGCGAACTTCTTGCCAGAATTTCCGGTCGGGTATTGTTTTTTTTTCTTCTTAAATATATCGGCTGGGCGTGTTCTGTCGAGACTGATACATCTTCGAGCGCGCGTCGCGATTGCAGAGAAGCTGCGAGCATAGGAAGTGGTTGACGTCTTCGTCCTGCCAGTAGCACATGTGTGAGGCGATGGTATTCATAGGGTTGAAGTCTAGCGCGCTCCTATTATAAGACTTAATGTTAGAATATGAGATCTCATCTACGATTAATAGGAAGCATGTTGTTGAAAAGAAGCGCCTGAAGTGGAGAGAGGTTCGTCGCCCGAGAAAAAGAAGCCCACTTACTCTTGGATAGTGTAGTCAATACGTCCATTCCAGTTGAGTGCTCGCACCTTTATTTCCTCTCTTCTAAGCTTATGTGCCTTCAGTTCCTCAGCAGCCCATGCTGCGCCCAGTTCCAGGCCTTCTTCAGCTCGACTTACGCTATCCTGGTGCTCCTCTACGCGCTTTTTCTGGAAGCGGGCGTAAAGCGTCTCTAAGTCGTCGTCAATCAGCGTAGAGTCTTTACCGTTGTTGCCTTTGGTTGCGCTGGGGTCTGTAGAATCGAGTGTGTTTTGACGCGCAAGCGCTTTCTTGCGGGCATCTGTCTTTTCGGATTGAGCGGCGGGATTAGAGACCACGGCGCACGAGCTAGTGTTCTGGGAGTTAACAGCAGCCTGGCCTGGGTTGGGTAAAGGGGAAGTGTTTGGTGGAGGGTTGGCTGCATTAAAGTTCGCTATATCATCGTTGGTGAATCCTAGACTACGATTGAGGAGACTGCTGGCGATTCCGGCGCTGAAGCTCGACCATAGCCCACTGACGCTCTGGCCTACTTTCACGCCGATACCAGACAGGCCTTGAGGAGCTACCGCCCCAAAAATTCCCCTTTTGGTATATGGGAGGGCTTGGGGTTTTAAAGAAGACATCGCTGGCGAAACCAGAGGTTCTAAACGATACGCGATAGGGTCCGACGGATGGAAAACGTTGAAGAGCTGTGCAACTTTCGGCGACGACACAGACAGGGGTAGACCAGAAACCGCCGATAAATTCTGTCCCGGGGCGCCTAATGATGATAGGAATGGGTCCTCCAGATGTTCTGTGCTCAGAGGACTCTCAGACGGTATCGCATTCGATTCTGCAACACTCGGCGTTAGTGACCGCCAATTTGAATATGATCTCTACGTTTTTCAGGAGCGCGGGAAGCTATCAAGCTTTCTACTCTTCTTTCTTTTTCTACTCTTTTGATTAAGGCTCAAGGGAGATAGCTCAGTAGTTACTCACGGTGTCGTGCAGCGATCGTTCGACCCTTAAGCATTTGAAACAAACCGACAGGCGAACCAAGGCAATAGAGATCCTCAACATCAAAATCAAATGAAAGATCTTTGGGATCTTTAGGAGGCTCTGAACGTTCTCTAGAAGGCCAGAATCGAAGGGGATTTCGAAGGGGTTCGATACTTCCGACCCGCTGCTTTTGCCGGCACAATATATCGAACATGATGGCTGATCCGAGGGAATGACCAATGACTGTAGAACAACCGGGTGTTAGTTATTGATATTTAGAGCTTGATGTGTTGAGGGTTTTGAAAGCTTCTGGATATGACGTTGGTCCGAGAAGGACGTTTTCCTACTCTAAAGGTTGTCAAGAGAAGAAAATGACCCCGAGGGTCTCTTACTATGAACTTTGCCCTTGAATTCTGGGTTCCTTTCGAGGAAAAGTTTGTAAATCCTATTTGATTCTTTAAGAACAATTTCCGTAATTTGTTCCCTATAGGCGCTTTGATATAGGAGAACGTCTAGGGCAAGGTCGGAAATGAGAGACCGTGCAAAAGCCATGCCCTCAATAGTGATATCTTCCAGAGATGGATCTACCAGGATATTAGTAGGCTACACTGAACCGATTATTTTATGGTACAACTTACACTCATCTTCCTCATCAGTGACATCACCCAGATCAGTTTCGCCTTTCTTTTCACGTTTTCTTGGGAATTCGAGGAGATGCCTCCAACAGACAGGCAACTGCGTACATGGGAACACGTTAGTCGAGATCTCCAAGTCTTACATTAGAAAACTTGCTAGACCATACGAGACAGGGAGACAAGGAGACAAAGGGATCAGGCACAGAAGATTATTTATACGTACCACTTGAATTTTGCAATTACCAGGGCCGTCTCCACTATCGGAATTGAGAGCCTTCAAGTCTTCTGAAAGCGCATAGACGCCTTTGAGAGTTTTCCGCAGCATATTGACATCGTGAACAAAATTGACGCTCTCCATTCTAAGAGCGTCGGATTAGCTGGCGACCATGGTTCACCGGTAAAACGGGGCATGCTCTTTTACCTCATGCTCAATAGCTGACCAATACCGTGGGTCACTAGAACAAGATGTTCAATTTCCCGTCCTTGCGTTTCGCCATCTTGACCTGTGTAATCATCCTGAATTTCTTGTTCTTCGCGTAATCTGATGTGTTCCTCCTGCTTGTCAGGATCACCGGCGCCCTCAATGTAAGAGGAAAATTGGCGTTTGAGTTGGTTCTCTCTTCGCTCCATTTCCACTCGAGCTCCGTCCTGGTCCTTCTCGTTATCTGTAGCGTCCGAGCGTGTAGCAGGTGGGGCAGAGCGCCGCTTAAGAGCCTTGTCATCACTGTCTTGTTTGTCGTCGCTATCTGAATGAGGTGGTAGCGTTGCTGTTGTAGGCGTCGGCGGCCGTTTACCATCTTTTGCTTTTCCGACTTCTGAATAGCCCCTGACAAGCTTGATCCCATTCATGTAGCCGCCACCGGCAAATCTCTGATAAACTGTCGATGTCACCCAGCTGAAGACCCCGTCGGAGGATAGCCATGCGGTATTTGAATCTTGGTATGTGGCTACACTGTTCATGTACGTACCAAAAAGACGATACGTCGATGGCTGATGGGGAGCTATAGATTGCAAAGGCGAAGGCTTTATAGAACCTTCAGCTTGTGACTTGGCAGTTGCCTTCAGATTATCTGTCGATGCCTTAGGGGTAATATTCTGTACACCAGAGTTGCTGCGAGCTCTATTCGCAGGATAAGCCCAAGGCTTAGTCTTGAGATAGCCTTCCTCTAATTGGGCTGCTAAGTTCTCTTCGCAAGGCCGTAGTGAGGATCCTTCCTGATCTAAGACTTAAAAGTTAGGAATTACTCACTATGGCTAAGAACGTGCTCAATTTTGGAGATCTTAGAAGCATGAAGAAGAATATGGAAGCGAAACTTCACGAAACAGAAAATGAAGGGCTAAGGGTTGCGTACAAAACCACGTGCCACGACGAACCTCGTAGATGGGTCCGAGCCAGTATACCGGAGCCAGCTCACGTTTCTCAATGCTGACATCGAATAAGAAGTCCTCATTGACTGGTACCCGCAAGCCCGATGGGGGATTTTCACCATCTCCATCAAGAGCGGTGTTTGGCGCATCCTCAACAGACAAACCTTGGGAACGGTGAGAACTGGATCGGGTACGCGTATGTTTACTAGCCGCGCCTTTCCCACGCTCACTCTCCATCTCTTCTAGTAATCTCTGGTATGCATTTTCAAGAGAGCGAGAGTCTACGTTCGAAAAGGCGGCGAACTTTTTAGGAACCACCGGCTTGGCATTATCGGGTTCCTTCTTCTTTGACTTCAGAAACTGTGGCTTACGTTTCGGGACCTGATATAACGATTAGTGATGATTAATGACGGGCGAGAACAACAGAGTACAGACGTCAACAGCATGAAACCACATCACGTTCATAGGCGGACAGTCAGCAGGGTATTTCTTGAAGCTATAGCCGTAAAGAGGATTTGTAGAATGATCATCCGCCTTTTGAGCCGATGACGATCCTGCTTTCGGTTGGGGTAAAGGAGTGCTGTCCTTGAGCGTCGGCGTAGTACTTCGACTTGTGGTCCACGGATTCATGGACTCGACGGCGCTGGCTAAATATGACTTCTCCAGCTTCTTCTCCCCTTTTTTGCCCCCATTCTTATCATCTGACGTGGCAGCATTATCGGTATTAGAAGACGTCATGCCGGAGGAACGGCCTGAGGCCCAGCCAAATAGATTTCTATGTAGATAGCGTCTCG
The DNA here is from genome assembly GCA_022495115.1 of Xylaria castorea. Taxonomy (NCBI): domain Eukaryota; kingdom Fungi; phylum Ascomycota; class Sordariomycetes; order Xylariales; family Xylariaceae; genus Xylaria; species Xylaria castorea. The sequence continues at coordinate 163,960 of MU382646.1, read as the reverse complement.
TACACGGTGACTGAAGCAGCGTATGTTGAGGGCGTGGATAGCGGCGCAACACAATGGCAGTATACGTGTGCGCCAATGTGACGATATACGAGGGAGGTGGTAGTCGAGGGAAGCCGTCGTCGAGGTTGCGAAGTCAGCCACGGAAAGGCTTGTAGGCTTCGTGGATCATAAAATTGTGATGAAGCAAAGCGCAAGCAACGAACAAGCAAGGTATGTAGCTACGTAAAGAAATCAAGCCTGGTATGGCGGCTTTCTGTCTGTCGCGTTGAAGCTGCCTACTATCCAGTCGAGAGAGCGTGAAGTACGTGAGCCGCTTGTTGGCTAATTAAAGGTAAAGACGACTGCCCGAACAATAGCACGTACACGTGGTAGGTAATTGTCACATGGAAATAGTCAAGGGGTCTGGAGCTATTACTGCTATTGCGGTAATCAGAGGTGCCTATGACGAAGGGTCCGTTTGCGACAGAGGATTATTACTAGGTAGGTATGTAGCTAGAGAAGGTACAGTACTTAAGCAGGTACATGCTGTAGTATGTAGGTACCTACTGTGGGCACTAACTAGCCCCTCACTAAAATACAAACACCCCACCAGTCCTGCTGCGGGCATGCTAGGTAAACTGGAATGGTGGGGCACGACCGAATGACTCCAAACCTTCGACCCAGCAAAATTTCGAAGCTTCCATCTGCGATCAACGTTCTACCACCAGAACACGCTCTCTGCTCTTTCTCATCAGCGCGCCAAGCGGCCTATGGCGATGATGAGAACTATCTTCTTAACAGCAACGGCGCGGTAGCATAGCACAAGCCGTACTCATTGTGTCGCAGAACTCGTCCTCCGAAATCGCCGCGCGCAAGGTAGCACCACGCTCAAGTATCTAAATCAGCCCCTAACTCCAATTACGATCACTATTTGCGGATCTTTGAAGAGCTTCGTTGTCTTAAATTCCCAAGTAGCTGTTGAAAATGGCGACAATGGCTTCAACAATTACCGTCGCACCGGTCAAGCACCAGGTGGTCGACAAACTACCGAAGCGATTTAAAAACCTCCAGTTCGGCATTCAGTCTAATCAGGACATTGTAAACCAAGGTGTTTTGGAGGTGTCAGACCGTAGCATGTACGATATCGACAAGGGACGCGAACCGACTCAGAATGGTGTGTTGGATAAGCGCTTGGTGAGTGCCGCCTATCGATTGAAACCGACTTGACCCCAACTTCTAACCTCTCTTTTTGCTAGGGAACCTCGAGCAAGACGGGGGTTTGCGCTACATGTAACGAGCGACTAGCTGACTGTGTCGGCCATTTCGGTCACGTACGACTACCTCTTCCGGCTTTTCATATTGGCTACATCAAGTTTACAATCACGATCCTACAAAACATATGCAAGGATTGCTCGCGAGTGTTACTGGTCGAACATGAGCGCCGAGCGTACCTCAAAGAACTCAGACGACCAAACATAGACAACATGAAACGTGTGGCAATTTGCAAGAAAATCAACGATCAGTGCAGGAAAACCAAGCAATGCCCTTACTGTGGAGCCGTCAATGGCCAGATTCGCAAAGTGGGCGCTCTCAAACTCGTTCACGACAAGTTTGTCGCATACAATAAGTCAACCTCGGCAAAGAAGCAGCCTCCTCCTAGCAAAATCGAGTTCGATAATTCCTTCACGGAAGCGAGGAAACACGTGAACGATCTCGATAAACATCTGAGGAAAGCGTTCGAGGATCTAAACCCTCTTAGGGTCCTCAACCTCTTCAAACAGATTACCCCCGATGATTGCGAACTGCTTGGCCTAAACCCTTCTGAGGGCAGACCAGAGATGTTCCTCTGGCAATATCTACCAGCACCTCCGGTCTGCATTCGACCGTCGGTCGCCCAGGAAGGAGCCAGTAACGAAGATGACATAACGACCCGCCTTGGAGACATAGTGTTCGCCTGTGGTCTTATTCGAGCAGCGTTACAGAAGGGAACAGCATTGCAGACTATCATGGAGCAGTGGGAGTATCTTCAATTGCAGATAGCGGTGTATGTGAACAGTGACGTGCCCGGACTTCGAGACAATGGTGTCACCAAGACGATGCGAGGTTTTTGCCAACGTCTGAAAGGCAAACAAGGGCGCTTCCGTGGCAATTTGTCGGGGAAGCGTGTTGATTTTTCAGGTAGAACTGTCATCTCCCCTGACCCGAATCTAGCAGTCAATGAAGTTGCGGTGCCAATGCTGGTGGCCAAGAATCTAACGTACCCCGAGAGAGCCCATCGCGACAATATCACAAAATTAAGACAGTGTATCATCAACGGGCCTACCGTCTGGCCAGGTGCACAGGCCATTCTCAAAGTCGAAGGTGATCACTCGCTGTTCCGTGTATCACTCCGATTTGGCGATAAAGAGGCTGCTGCAAAAGAGCTTCGTATTGGTGACATTGTTGAGCGTCATTTAGAGGATGGAGATATCGTTCTGTTCAACCGACAGCCGTCACTCCACAAACTTAGTATTATGAGCCATCTCGTCAAGGTGCGACCCTGGAGAACGTTCCGTCTTAACGAATGTGCCTGCGGTCCTTACAATGCCGATTTTGATGGCGACGAGATGAACCTTCATGTGCCTCAAACAGAGGAGGCTCGTGCTGAGGCCGTAACTCTCATGAGCGTTAAACACAACCTAGCAACGCCTAAGAACGGAGAGCCCATTATTGCAGCTACCCAGGACTTCATTACAGCATCTTATCTTCTGAGCAGCAAGGACATGTTCTTTGACCGGAGGACTTTCACATATATAGTGATGATGATGATGGACGGTGCGACGCATCTTGACTTACCACCTCCGGCTATCCTGGCCCCGAAAAGACTATGGACAGGTAAGCAGATCTTCAGCATGCTCATGCGACCCAACAAATCGACTCCAGTCAAGGTCAACCTGGATGCCAAATGTAGAGAATACGTGGACCCTACCCCGCCTCTACCCGGACACAGAAGAAGAGCACCTGATATGTGCCCCAATGACGGCTGGCTTGTTGTCAGAAATTCGGAGGTCATGTGCGGCCGAATGGATAAATCCACCGTGGGATCGGGGAAGAAGGACTCCATATTCTATGTCATTCTAAGAGATTATGGCCCAGATGAAGCTGTGACTGCAATGAATCGGCTTGCAAAGCTTTGTGCAAGAATGCTTACGAATCGAGGGTTTTCTATCGGTATTGGAGACGTCTTTCCAAATGCAGAACTCACTGCAGCCAAGAACAGGCTTGTCGAGGATGCGTACATTGAGTCTGACAATTTCATCAAACAATTCAACGAGAGCAAGCTGCCGAAGGCTACAGGATGCTCGATGGAAGAAACCTTGGAAGCCAAGATATCCGGTGTGCTTAGCAAAGTTCGTCAGAATGCTGGTGAGCTTTGTATAAATTCCTTGAGCCGAAACAATGCGCCTTTGATCATGGCGTCTTCGGGGTCCAAGGGTTCCAATATCAACGTTGCTCAGATGATTGCTGCAGTCGGACAGCAGATTATTGCCGGTTCTCGTGTGGCAGACGGATTTCAGGATCGTACTCTACCACATTTCCATAAAAATACCCGCCATGCGCTTGCTAAAGGTTTTGTGCGAAATAGTTTCTACACAGGTCTTGTACCAACTGAATTCCTATTTCACGCCATATCCGGACGAGAAGGGTTGGTCGATACTGCAGTCAAGACCGCCGAAACTGGTTACATGTCTCGTCGTCTTATGAAGTCGCTAGAAGATCTTTCCACCAAGTATGATGATACTGTACGGACCTCTGGCGACGGCGTTGTTCAGTTCCAGTTTGGAGCGGATAAACTAGACCCAGTTGATATGGAAGGAAAGGCTGTGCCTGTCAATTTCGAGCGTACCTTCTCTCATGCCGAGAATTTAACTTGGAATAATGCAGACCGGGCCCTATTGCCTTTCGAAATACTCGCTCTCTGCGACTCCATGCTCAAGAAAGAACGCGATAGATATCGAAGGCGTGGGTTGCTCCACGGCGAGCCCCTTACATATAATGACACTACCGATTACGGCGTCGATGAGCATGAGAGTGGTCGTAACTTTCTTGAGACCATTCAGAACCACGTACGGGGCCTAGCGGAGAAATTCTCTAAGCTTCGAATTGCTGCCGGGCTTGATGGAATGCTAACGAGACCGGATACCCACTCTTTGCCTTTCACAAGTAATGAGCGGGAACTGTTGGCTACGCTTATATCTGACGTCGGACAAGCACGATTCAAACAGTTGGCAAGACTGAACGCTGTGGATGGACATCACCAACGTGCAAAGTCCCTACGAATCAAGCCAGAAGGTGATGAGTTTATGTATGAAGACCTGTTGAATCTTAAGCCAGTGATCGAGGGGCTGGATTTCCAAAGACCGCACAAAGCCAAGACCGCGGTCGAGAAACAAGAGTTTGCAAGACTTGCAGCGCTCAACGCAAGACTCGACAAGCTAGAACTCGGTTATTTAGCACGATTGGCGTGCAGGGTCGAATCGCAAGAACGTGGGCACGTATCCAAGACGGCATCGGAGAGGGCAGCAAAAGTGTCTGAAAAAACTCTTAGACACTTCATCGGGCTGTGCCTAGAAAAGTACAGCAAGGCCCATGTTGAACCAGGGCATGCCGTTGGTGCTGTTGGTGCGCAATCCATTGGTGAACCTGGAACTCAAATGACCTTGAAAACGTTCCATTTCGCTGGTGTTGCTGGTATGAGTATCACGCAGGGTGTCCCCCGTATCAAAGAAATTATCAATGCTTCGAAATCGATTAGCACGCCTGTCATCTCTTGCCCCTTGCAGAACCCAAGGAGCTTAGAAGCTGCTAAAATCGTACGAGCGCGTATTGAAAAGACGTATATCGAAGATGTTCTTCGCTATGTTGATGATGAATGGCAACCGCACCGCTCCTTCATTACGCTACACATTAATACCGAAACATTGGAAAGCATGCATCTCGGAATTAAACTTGGCGATATTGTTGATGCCATCGCCAAGCAGAAAAAGCTTAAGATTCAGAAAGCCGATATGCAGATCTTCGAACAAGATGCAAGCATCGAAATCACGGTGAGGGGTTTAGACATTGACCCTTCAGCCAAGCGAACAACGAGAACCAAAACTGTCACGGAGGCTATGTCTGACTTGTCCGTTCGCATAAGCCATCTTAGGCGCGTACTACCCTCAGTTCCTATATCCGGGTACCCTGAGGCTACTCGAGCTATCATTCAGCAAAGCGACAAAGATTCGACAAATACTGTTTTGGTCGAGGGTTACGGACTGCGGCAATGTATCAATACAGAAGGAGTTGTTGGCACCAAGGTCACGTCCAACAGTGTACTAGAATGCAGAGACGTTTTGGGAATCGAGGCAGCTCGGACGACAATAGCCAAGGAAATTAGCGATGTCATGGGCGACATGGGCATCGATCCCCGACACATGCAGCTTCTCGCAGACGTAATGACCTATAAGGGCGAAATTCTCGGTATCACACGTTTCGGTCTATCCAAAATGCGTGACAGTGTACTACAGCTTGCTTCATTCGAGAAAACAGCAGACCATCTATTCGATGCAGCATCAGGTATGAAGACGGATCCCATCGAAGGTGTTAGTGAGAAAATTATTATGGGAGAGACAATGTCAATTGGTACTGGCGCATTCCAGGTTGTGAGGCGACTCAATCTACTTGATGAACACTTTGCGACGATGCCTACTGTTTTTGAAGATGCATGGGCACAGAATCAGAAGCAGAAGTCAGCAAGGCGCACAAGGAAGAGGGACCTCTAGAAGAGAGCTCTCCCGCGCTATTCACGGAGAGATACGCACTCAAATTCGACACTGAAAAGCGAAGACATCCTCGTCGACCCCCCAGTAAAACTTGAAGGGTTGTCGTAATCTACTCTATTAGGCTGTTTGCAGCGTAGACTGGACAGTCTGTTGGCGTGCTGGCGAACAAATGGACAATGGCGTTTTGCTTTGAAGAGACCCCTTACTAGCGGTGTTTGTCGGGATATTTCGAATGGGCAATTACTTCTGTCTGAATGTATTATGAACAAAGTACAAAAGTTGTGTCAAGAGTGCAACATGAATCAATCTGCTTTCCCTGCTCATAACCTAGGCTTTGCATACCTTTCGAACCATTTCTACTTCTCCCCTGTAATTATCAACATTGCAAATTTACGTCGCCGTTCATTAAGTTTAGTGGCAAGTAGCCATCACTTCGATCAACGGCGTTGACGATGTTAAAAAATGTGTTACTAGGTGGCATCCGGCATTACCCCCTTTATCGTCCGAGGACATGGAGAAGCTCCGTGGCGCCGCATTGATCGAGTCAATTGCACCGACCATCTTTCCTCCTGTCAGATTGCGATCGTAGTCAAGTATTATTCGTCCGGGTCTTCTCCTATGCCGTGTTTCACGTTTCACGTTTCTTGAAGCGTCGGCGATGGCTACTAAATCGGCATAGCTCTCGGGATCTCACAACGGCTCGGCCCAACTCTACGAGCCTGGTCATTCTCTCGGTATTGACGGGGTTCGGATGTTGAGGCTATTCCGATAGAGTCGCAAGTGTGTGCGGAAGATCCCATTCGAAGATTTCAATGAGCTAAAGCTGGGAACCTTATTGCTTCGATGCTGAAAGATTGGAGCATGCCAGCATTGGAATCCATTCCGTAAACTCCTCGAATATCAATGCACTCCTTCCAGCCACCATGTAAGGGAATTCATGTATGACGTTTCAGACCAAGTACCTTTGTCGAGGTCTTCTGGGTTGGGCATAAACATTGACATCGGCCTAGTAACGAGACTAAGAGAAGGATACAGAGGGATACTTAGAATCATAAGAGCGAAGGGATCCAAACATGAAGACTAGGATTAATAAATGAAGAACACTGTATATAAGAACCGGGATCACATAATACATCCTAAGACATATCATGCTAGGGCTGCATGAACGGTATCAACTTACCGATATCCATGTGAATGCCACCCGTCATGCGTTACGATGATGCTCTGTCGGTCCTCAATAATCTCGTCAGTCTTCACACCTCAGTTTAACTCTTCGTTAGTCATCCACAAAAGCTTCGACTCTCCCTTGAGGAAAGCTCTTGTCATTTGTATACAACTCATTCATTACCTTCCGCGGCACAATTGGTATTACGACCATGATGCAAACATGAATTCTCATGTGTGGCATCCCGATTCGCTAGCGTATTATATCCGTTTTCTCTGACCCCACGAGGGATCGCAAACTAAGCCCTATGATGGAATCCAACGACCATGCTGCCCCCCATCTCACAGTGCCTCTTCTTTGCGTTAGATCATCTCGGTATATCGTACCCCTGCTGTTGGCTTGAACACTACTCGGCTCTTTGTTCTTTCTGTTTGGTTCCTTGCCTCATCGATAGGATTTCTCTGACATCGTGTATACCATGTATCTCTCATTTCGTAGTCCACCCTCTTTAATATAACACGAGCATCCTGTTTCGTATCGTGTAGTAGATATAGACCCTTGATAGAATATGCTCGCCATATTTGCTGACGGTAAACGAGGTCGCCTTTATGCCTGTCGATGTCACCCTACGGCGTGAAAATTGCATAAGTCCTGAGGCGATGCCACGTAGGGCAGATTACCATCGTTCGATGCATTCTCCAGGTATTCTCCAGGTATTCCTCCTCATGTAGTATTGATTTATCATCCCTGGACCCATAGGACCTTTCACTAATACCCAGCCCAAATCGAGCCCCCTGTATTGTTACGACCAAGCGTCTCATATTCTCGCGATGATAGTCGACAGTAGGGCTGCCCACAAGGCTTTGACGAATTCAGCTCGGGCTGTGTGTCATCGAGGGTAATTTTTGTGTCGAGAGTATAAAGATTCCCCAGTTCTGACAGACAGGGTAGGAATGAGGCGCCTAAGCGAGCTATTTATAAACGTCTGAGGAGGGCCCTCACCTCGGTAACATAAGCACGGGAAGAATACCTGTTAACCCACGCACACTACTGCCACGTTGACGACACCATCTGACGACGACTTACGACTAACCAGTTGCTTCCCTCCTTAGGCTTGATGCAGTGACTCAGTGGCAAGCCAGCGGACGCGTATGCCGCTGGCCGTAGGATGCCTGTAAGACGTACCCCAATTGATAGGAGTGAGAGACATTGAAGATCTATTCTCACAATGAATGTCTCAGACACCTCTGTATCAGACCAACTCTACATCAGCTTCCCTGCCATTTTCGTCCTATAGAACTATTAACTCTATTTTGTTAAGTAGAGGTATAACCAAACGCTTGGGACGCCATATTTCTTTCCTAGTACTTTCAACAAAGTTCACGTCAAGGCAGCATTAATCATGGCCCGGATGGCGCCGTATTTCACTAAAGATGTTGTGCGTGTACAACAGATGCCACTGTTTCAGAGTTGGGCCTGCATAGCCGTTGGAAGCTGTCACTGGCTCAGAGATGCGGCCTGTCCACTGTTAGTTGATGGGATAACGACCGAAAGTCCGATAGACGTCAAGATGATGCAACATATCTTGATTTAAGCGACTTAAAGCCTGTTAAATTATTGGAACGACCTTGGAGATATTTACCATGAAGAATATTAGACTAGCGTGGCGTTAGTAACGGTAAATCGAGCTACAGAAAGTGAACACCGCATCGCCTACTTGGAAACAATGACGAATCATCGTCTGCTTTCCCAGATTCGGATTCCGGTAGCTAGTGACCAAACTCTCATTTCTTATCTGGGAACGAGACCTACAGCCTATACGACAATAAATTCATCTTCTTACGCGACCGATAGTACACTTCACAACTCGACTAGTTACGGGTAAGGGGTTGCCCCTCAGATAGGCATATGAAGATACAGAATAGCGATGGGTCCCATCTGTGAACTATCAAGGAAGCTCGGTGTACGACAGGTGTGTTACATAACGTATTTCAACCTATAGGATTCAGTTGAATGTCTAGGGGTTTCTTTCTATCAAAAATAAGGGAGAAATGGCTAGAGAAGCTGGAACGGTTCTAATCGTGGTGCTGGTTGGCTAGGATCCCAACATCCTGGAAGAAGATCCCCAAAAGCGCTCTAGCTATTCCCCGGACAGTGGAGCAAACCATGTCGATTAATATAAGACACAAAACTTCCCCTCTTATTAGGGCTACAGTGTAACATGGATCTGGGGTCCCGAGGTAACGGTAGCCGGGAAGTCAGGCATGGCATTATCTACGGAAAGGGAAAAGAGTCGGCATTCGAGATCCGATGTTCTACCTAAGAAGCAGCAAGGTTCTATACGTTGTAGGACACAAGAGTTTACGTATAATCAACTTCATTGTTGACTTGCTCATGTCCTAGATGACCAATAAGAAAGCGTGGTTAGCTTCACAGACGCGCATAAAACAGCAAGAATGGAATACTGGCCCCTTATGCGTAGTTCTAACAAGAAAATATGAGCATCCTAGTGAATTCCAAAAGGACACACCGAGAAATATAGAGTGGGCTGGACGGCATTCGCCGGTCCAGAGTTACCCGCTCAAGGTCGGCATGCATTATCTCAGCTTGGGACTAAAAGAGTATTAGTTGCGAAAGATAGCTAACGGCGTCACGAAGTTTGGTTACCATGTGGCATTCTAGCAATTGTAACCCTTCAAATTCGCTACACTGAAAAAACACGAGGTAGCATCCTTAGCAGCCTGCTCCAGTAGCGTAGCACAATTCCAGCCTCAATGAAGTGGCCGGCACCATCAGAGCCAACCAGTTGGTCGTCCAAAACCTCAGGTTTTTACGTCCTGCTGTGGTTTCAGCAGGCTTAATTAAGCCCAGCTTGGAGGCACCCTTTACCTATGTCATCTTCGGGACCGAGTCGGGACCGAAGAGCTGACTCTTAAGTGGCTTATTGGTTGCATGATCTCGGTATTGGCCGCATAGTGCACAGATTGCCAAGTTCTGCAATTCACAGATCATTGCGTCGACCTAGTCGAAATCAATGTTGCTAGTCCTAGAATGGTATGTTCTCGTAGGTAAACGCACATGCCTGAGCTTAACTTATAACCTCAAGTACCTACACGATGAAACTCACACGTATTTAACAGTCTCAATCTAGCCCAAAATGATTGGATGAACTGCCAGGCACAATCTACGAGGGACTGGGGGAGGGGGTTCTACATATTTTCTCACCCCGCAACATATCAGAGACTGGGGGTTGCAGTCGTGAATACCAGTCGGCGCCTCATCCTTCAGGACTTGCTTGCATCGAATGAGAGTGCCGATCCACATCTGCCGTTCAGATCTCGCATAAGTACCTACAATACAGCTGCACAGAATAATCCCATGTTCCAAGTGGCGCCTGTCTGGCGCCTGTCTGGCTCCTGTCCAGCTCCTGTCCATGGAAAATGAGTTATTGGCAAGTTACAAGCCAGTTCCTTAATATTTATCGGCAGCAGCATCATGGAGAGAGAGAAAGGACAGAGATCTGGACTAGAAAAGACCAGCAGGCCGTATGCTCCTAACTGGCAAGCCACTTACGATAATTTAGGAAAGTTCCAGTCGTACAGATCACACCGCTAAGTCTCGAGCTCTATGAAAGCCCGTATCGGCAGTAATTGCGGCAACATGCTTGTTCGACTTAGAGAAGTAGTTCCGTGACGCAGGCACGTCACACTGAGAAGAACACCTACCTCGTGGGTGCCATGTTACGCATTGCCTGCTGTGACTTGCTAGTCAGCAGCCGATCGCGGGTTGGCTGTGCGTTCGGGGCGTAATTATTCACTTTTATTTTCAGCCTAGATACGAGCATATTCCCTTCCCCGTTCCCCTTCGTCCCGAATTATCTAGTACACCCGATTTGTCGCTAATGGCGGTGACAACAAAACGCACAATACAGACAAAGAAACGGTATAAGACACGCCGAGGACTAGTGGTGTAGCGGGAACGCTCGAACTTTTGCATACACTAGTAGAATGATAAGAAAACACAGGCGGTCTGGTGAACTCAAAGTGACTGATCGGCCTCTCTCCGGCTTCACAATATCATGGCCCGTCAATTAAGAGCTTGAAGAGTGCTCGGCGATCGCTGTACAACAGTAGATACACACTCTCAGTGACGGGCCGCATGTACAGATTTTACGAGATGCTTTCGTAGAAGCTGTGAGATGCAAGACATTCATACAGTATACATGCATGCAGCACTGCCACCTGTCTCCATATCAAACTTAAAAGCCAACATCTCCTACATACATAGTATGTTCCTCAACCAAGGCATATGACTGAGGCCAAGATCTAGACTCGTTTAGTCGCCTTTCAAGGATGAATTGTTGTCCTAGCATCTTGGTAGACGCAAAGAACTGTGGATTGATTCACGGTTTCTTTAAGGTGAGTCAATGACATGGTTCACAACACTGGCTATGCACGAAAAGTCTAAATCAGTGTCTCAGGTCCATTGACAAGTAACTAGACATACCCATCATTGAGCAGCTCCTCCAAGAAGCTCTAAGCCATGATAAGTTCCTGATTTGGAGCCTTTTTAGACCTGTATCGCGTTGTTTATGCAGCCTCTTACAATAGTTCTGGGATTCCAAGCCTGCACACGAGAAAGATATGAATTCGTCCCATCTAAAAATACTTGCAGAACCCGATTCATTGTTGAGATGTAGCCTAGAATAGCGCTCGAGGCGCATGATACGGCCCAGAATAGCTAGTAGCGACACGGCCACGTCACGTTCTAGCATCTCACAGCTGTGATGCCCTTGATTTGAAGTTATCCAATCGAGCACTCCGAGTCACCTAACCTAGCCGTTGGGCTTATCTAGGGTGATCTCGTACACACCAATAATGAGGAATGAGGCGATGCTTTGCGGGGGTAGCACTCGCTACTCATATTGCCCTAGATAGATAACACAAGTGGTTAATGGTCAGCCCTTTGTCGATGCGGCGTCGTTCCAGATAACGTGGGATGTGGGATGTAAAATGTGGAATGTGGCTAGGAGTAGAGAGGTCAAGCTTAGAAGATGTTGTCTAAGGTACTGTAGGTAGCTGCAAGTATCCTGTACGGTGGAGAGCGACAGGTGCCAACGGCTGACATTTGAGAAGGGTTGATTATTCATCGTCATGGTCAGGCCTTCTTTTGTACGGACCGCGTCCGTAATACGATCAGTACGATCAGTACCTTACCATCAGTATGTCGATACAAAAGTATACTGCATGTGAACTGGGAAATACTGTTGAGAAGTACACACTCGCAGCAGCATGGAGGCCCCGACTGGTCCCAGCTGTGCCTTAGGTATATCCATGATGTATTAGCTGAAGATTCTACACTAGTCGCATCCATGCATCTACTTAATGTAGGTCGGTATGCGGTATGCAGTATGTACAGTAGTGTATATGAGGCCGGCATACATAACCTTGCAGATCGATGCACGTCTCGGTAGAAGAAGAAACCCTTGCGGCACACGCAAGGTAGGTACCTCCCTCTAGGTGGCCATTGAGCTCCTTCGGGCCCTGGAACTGGAAGCCAACACAGCACACCACAGCACAGCACAGCACACCACAGCACCTATCTGCAAGTATTCTCATGATGCTATTCTCATGCAAGAGGCATGCAAGAGGCAGGAAAAAGGCATGTAATCCGTTCCATCTGTTCCCCCAGCTGGTGCGGTACCTACCTCCTGTGTTAGCGCCGCCACAGACACGCTTACATTGGCGCAGATCTACGCTACGTCTTTGATTAATCACACCCAAGAGACGAGACTGTGTTGGTCCCCGAGCCTACAGTATGTCTATTATCCAGAATACTGCCATGCCGTTACCTACCTCAAATCATCATCCTGATCTATTGTCGACGGTTCACCGATGGGACAGCCATCAGGGCTTGTGTGTTTAATCCTTTCTTGTCCTCGCTCTTACCTTTGCTCCCGGGGCCAGTCTATTCCCAGTCAAGTCCAGTCCAGTCAAGTCAAGTCAAGTCAAGCCTAGTCGGTCATACCTACTACAGGCGCATAGATAGAGCAGAGCCAGGCAAGCCTTAACCAGCTCCGGGCCCAAATGAACGTCCCTACCTACGTGCAGACCTTGCAGGGAAGTGCAAGGGACGGTGTGTCCCTAAGGACCCCTCACAGAGCAGAGAGTGTAGGTTTCTAGACTTCATCCACTCTACAGCATCACAACGCTATACTTAACACGACAACCTTGGAACGTCGTGAAACTTTCTCGCTTGTCATATAGCCCTTCTATTGCATACTACTGCCTTAACTACACACATTCTTCGGGTGAACGTATGAAGACACAGGGATCCTGTCCTAGCTTGGCGGCGGCAGCTGGACCCTCAAGCTGGATCCTCGACCTGAACCTGGCCGACCCTACTTTTTCGTCTAAGTTGGCGTATCTAAGATATACATTTCTTCATACAACTAAAACTCGAGTCCTTGCTATAGCTTGGCGTGAGCGAGGCTGCATTGCCCTGTCTCGTCCGCTATCGTATGCGTCCTCGCAACCCGGCGCCCATCATATATAGAAACCGTCTTAAAGTCAACCCATCTCCCACCCCTCCATATGACACTCCACCCAGACTTGAATTCACAATCTGCCCACAACCTTCCCACTGACGCTTCGTCCATGACACCTCTGCGCGCGCAAGAGCGCACTGAAGGCAAGATGATATATTGCACATATTGTGGGAGGAGTTTTACGCGAAAGGAACATCTAGAAAGGCATCTGCCAAGTCGTCAGTGATTTTTCAATCGATATTGATCCCCGGTCGAACTTACTAACCACTACTCCTAGACACAAACGTGAAGCCACATCGCTGTCCGCATTGTTCTCTCGGTTTTTCTCGAAGGTATCGGTCACACATGTTTGCATGGGCTTCGTACAATAGTCCTACTAACGTTGTTGTTGCCATAGGGATCTTCTCTCTAGACATCTCTCTACATACCACATTGAGAAGGATGATCTGCAGCGTACTCCTGGAAGCGTTCATACCCTTAATGGCAAGACTCAGATCGCTTGCCGAGCCTGCGCACAAGCAAAAACGGGATGCGACAAATCGCTGCCAAAGTGTACAAGATGCGTCGATAAGGGTCTCCCGTGTGAACTTCGTTATGCTAGACGCTCATCAAAGGCAGCTGCCCGAGCTGAGGCATCAGCTGCTAACCATAAACAGCAGGAGGCGTCTATGCTAGCTCCCCTGCCAGAAGCGAAACCGGACAGTATGACGGCGATGCCTGAGATAAGGTCTATTGGTGTTCAGGCTACTCAACTCGATGACCGGCTCAGAATTTCAACGCCACCTGAAGAGGCGCCTCTGACTATCGACCCTCGGGTATCACAACATGATCATCTACGTATGAAGAGCACACCAACCGACCTATTCCCCGGTTCTGAGGGTCTCTATACAACAGCCCTTATGGGTGGTATTCATGATGGGTTGCAATATGATGCTGGCTTCTTGCCACAAGAGATGAGTGCATATGAATGGAGGGATGGAGTGTATAGCGATTTGATGGTCAGCATGCAAACGCCACAAGAAAATGTTCGGAATCCGACGTATATGATGAGCCCCCCGAGCGCGAATTCGGAAGAGCTTGTTTCTCCAACGATAGCCACACATACGAGAAGAAATAGTACCATGTCCCCGAATATGTTAGAAACCGCTATCGGGGAGATAGAACCGGATATTCCACCAGATGATCGATCACCAGCGCTTCAGGCTATGATCGCTGCCGAGCCAGGATGGCCACTTGCCCGATGCAATCGCCTGGTATACTCAGGTGGCTGTCGACGAACTGCCTTCCTTCATCTAAATCACTTAAAACGGAATTTAAATCACGAGGGTGCATACAGTTCCTTGACGGAGTTGTCGATGGCTGAGCAGAGTGGTATTGGTTTGCCACTGGTTACGCCTATAAGGTCGGAGACGCGCGACAAGATTCTTGCCATCGCCCAAAGCTTTTTGCATAAAGCACTTGACACCCACAGTAACGGTCGTGGTTACGATGATGAGCAGCAGAATGGAGATCCCAGGCTTCTTACGTTCCTCGTCCTCCCCTCATCCGAAAACCTGGACTACTTCCTGCAAAGCTATGTACGCAGCCTCCACTTCTACTACTCGCTCGTGTCTAGTAACCGCCTTGACCCCAACGATATGATCGAGAGGAATCAAACCGCAACCCTACTAGTTCTATTCATGATCGCCCAGGGCGCTTCTGGCGTCCCAATAGAAGAAGCACGCGCTCTCTCCACAGGCCTCATTGAGACTTGCAGGATATCTTTATTCGACATTATTGAGAAGAACGTCACCATGTGCGCAGACTCAACGGTGCATCGGTGTGCTCTAATCTTCACACTTCTAGCAGCCTGGAGCGGCGATAAGTGGCTTATGGACATCGCAATGGGTCAGCGAGGAATGTACCTTGCAGTAAGCTCCCTCCTTCCTCAGCCCAATTGTAAACATATTATTTAACGCGAGAATCAATCCAGATGCTGCAACATGCCGGGATGTTGAGAAAACCCGAGTCCCCCATGGCTTTTTTGCCAAACAATCCGGTCATTAGTGAGGAAGCGTGGCGCTCTTGGCTGGACCGAGAAACGATGAACAGGTATGCGCCATCAGCCCTCAGTTACGCCTTTGTGACGGCGATGCTAAAGAACTACAGACTAGTATATAACTGGGTCATGGTCGACCAGGAGCTTAGCTTATTCCATGACGCGGCGCCCTTGCTGCTCCTCAACGACCTTCGCGCGCCGCTGCCCGGACCCGAAGACTGGTGGACGTCGCTGAATGGTGACTATTGGATGATCGCCATGTCAGCTAATCCCGACCCGTCATCGCTGACGCCCTCCCTTTATGACCTGTTCCAGGACCTTCTCCACGATAGATTAAGCGCCGACCAGGTGGCTGACTTGACACCTTATCGGATGAGGCTACTCCTACATCCCATACACTCGTACCTATGGCAGTCTCGGATGATGAAGCTCCACTTTTCCGGCACGTCCGTGAACGAAACCGCGGCCCCGAATCTCCCAAGCGAGGACCAGATTCTGCTTGAAAGGTGGCGCAGTATATGTTATAGTTACCACACCGAACACCCGAATTGTCTAGTGACCCAGACCAACCTAGTGCTATCACATCTCCTCTCACTCAACAATGTGACCCACTTCCCAACGATTGAACAGTATGCGCGATGCGAATCGATCAACAGCGGACAGCTCATCTTCCCCTCTTCGGATGCAGTCTACCATTGCGGACAGGTCCTACGCATAGTGCGAGCCATGCCTACCGACCAGCGGCCTGTGTGGTGGAGTGTTGCTGTCTACCGTGTGATGCTCATCCTGTGGATATTCAGCATATGCCAGAGCAATGCCACCTTAGACCAGGATGCGAGCTTAGATGAGAACCCAGCGACGGAATCATCCATAGTCATCGATCAATTTGAGCCCGTGGACCAGCACATTTTCGGTTTCTTGTGGAAAGAATATAGCGTTGCTGCTTTGTCAGGGCAACAGGGCTCAACTATGAGCCTCGCTGAACCAGCGCATGTCCTCCTGCACGCTGTGGGGATACTTGATGAGGGCATCTGCACGCGCTTTGGCGATGGCATCAGGCGCAAGCTTATGGAGCTGCATGCCAGTTGGTATTCAACTCCCCTAATCGACTAGAAAGTCATAAACCTACTACCTTATCCCTGAGGTGTTTATCAGGGATAGGAACTGTACATAGATATAAACATGGCGAAAGACTTCGAACCTGGCGTGAGGCGGGTCTCAGGCAGATACCTCACAGCCACGAGATATCACGCGAATATGAGTGCTGCTATGAACCATGGCAATGGAGAGCAAGATGCAGTAGAGGCGGCTTTATTTCTTTATTGTACTATTTATATATTTAAGGTAAGGTATAGGGAATGCGAGGCGTTGGTGTTTAAGATTACGAGGACAAGATAATACGAAGAAACCATGAATATCGTCAATTGCACTGGCAGTTCTCTACTTAGTGAACAAGCTATTTAGTATGTGACAAATTTTCTCTCGTGTTCTAGTTTCTCAATTATTGAGGCGTTGTCAAATCAGTCGGCTGTATTAGAGCCGTCGCGGAATTCACAGGATGGATAATTATCTGGAGGGGCTTGGTCTCGCAATTATCCCCCGTATATTCTATTACATCACGATGTTAACAGCAGGAGGAGGGCTCTAAGCCTCGAGTCAATAACCAAGGAAAATAGGCCGTGAAACAAACGTCCAAGTCCACTTTCGCTACTAACCAAAGATTCGGCACAAAACAGGGCTAGCTAACTCCATGGAGCGAGTAATTACCTCCCGTAATTAATATTAAGCATACAAATAACCTACGCAAGGTTGTCCAGCAACGGACCACCTTATCACCTTATTTCACGTGAAGAACATGTTTCCTACGTCATGATGAATGGCACTTGCTTGCTGAAACTGTCTAAATATAGCAATCAGGTTTGGAACTTTTTGCTCATATTTTTAGCCTTTGGCTATTCGTGAGGAGATTTATGGTTATTTCCCGAGCCTTCACGGGCTCACCTACGGTGAGCGTCCAAGGAAAACGGGAAGCAGCCAGGAATGTAAGCAAGATAACAGGAGTAGAGATAAGTAGCTGGAGCTTACTTGCAGAAGTTGGAGAAATGTGGCTTGCTTTCGGTCTACAACTAACTTAGGTCAAGCTTTGTTGAATTACGTCTACTTAGTAGGATAGGACACTCTTAATCCCACCACGCAATCTTGTTATTGTCACGAGGGTCGAAGTGATACGTAAAACTGGAGGATGCAATATGGGATTAAGGTTTTCTATTAATTAACACACACACGCATGAATGTAAGCTGGAGTTTAGTGTAAGCTGGGCTTTTAGTCTGGTTTGTGCCGCAAGGGATCCGACGCGTACTAAGTTCAGCCTGGCCAAGCCCAGAACGGCGTCCCGGCACCTCTAGGCTTAGGCTCGTTGCTCATAGAGTCGGTCCTAACATCAGCCTTGCAGATAGAGATACGGAGTACCTGCGATTAGACTTTACCCCGGGATCCCACGGTGTCTGGAACACTCTCCTCATAGGTAAGAGCTACCCCATCGATAGGACTTTCCCAGCCCTTTTGTAACACTAAAGCCTGTCCTATTCGGCCTACGAAGTCGGGTTTCTTCCCCGTAACCAGTTGCGGCGCAGTACAATATATTAAGCCGATCGGTGGTCAGACTCCTTACAGAACACACTTTGTTGTCGTGAGACCCGTTGATTGTGGCGAACGGACAGGGTTGTCTTGGATAGTTTGTGTCGTTTTAAGTTGATACTGACTGTATTCTTGATGACGCTTGACAACGATTGTCCCTGTGTTACTGGCGAACGAGTTAACATTGCATAGGTAGCTGAGAAGATAAGCTCGGGAGTGGCAAAATGTTGCATCCAAGAACGCTTCCAAAGAGTACCCGCTACCATTTCTTAACGCCCAATGGTGCTAGATACGGCAAATGATATCTTGTTGCACCGCCTCGCAGCCATAAGCAGTTGACGAAGCTTCTGGTTTGTAGCTAGGCGGAGCCTCGACACTGAAAGTCTTGCCAGGACATCTCATCCTTAGTTTCTCGGCGTAAGTTTGGTCGTTGTCAATTTTGGCTATTTGTCCACGCGCTTAGTAACACATCTTATAGGTGATCATCTGCGTTTCTATTCATTCCATGGCTATGCGACTACTATCCTGGACCTGGTTTGCAGAGGTGCCAAGGTTGAGCCCAAACCACTGGTCAGGGCGGTGCCCAGTGTACGCTAGGTACGGAAACAAAATCTGGGTGTGCAAGAGGTCCACCGAGGGATATTGACTGGGGATGTTTTCCTATCTATCCTGCTTGGCAGCTCGTTCTTAGTATTTCGGAACCCACAACCTGTTTATGTAAGTATTGTGTACCGAGCGGTGGGTCACGAGTCGCTCGCCTTGCGTAGCAGAGAGATAGTCTCCGAAGTAAAATAGAATGTCGAGAACACCTTGATGCTCTTTTGGTGTTACGGCTAACCCTGGTATTATCGTGACAGACTTTGGAGCTAGACAGTTGGAGTATGGGGACCCTTGCGAGACGCAATGCAAACATCTGCATGACCGGGCAAATGCAGGGGTTATTACTCGCATAATACCCTGTCTTTGCCGGCAGCATTGATGGGTAGGGGGGTTCGATGAATTCACACCCTCGAAATTTGTAACATCCACCCCTCAAGCTACTTGGGTGTCGAAGGATGAAGATGATCGACGGCAGGCCTCATGTACCTTGTATTCGGCACCGGCCTCTCGGTACTGCCGTCCTTTTCCAATCGTGGAATAGGACAACGGAACTCCCCGTACGACCTAACCCTGAAGGCCGAAGTGGATGTTTGTCGGTAGTCAGTAGTCGCAAAAGTTCCCACAGATAGAAGGTCATGGGTTTCGCAGGACCGCCCTCCAAAAGACCATGATGTGAGTGCCGGCCCTAAGAGTCGCGCTATATATAGAAATGTAAGAAAGTTCTAGGGCGCAAAAGCCTCCGGTTTCACATTTGACGACACAATAAACGGCTTCAATCTATAGGTAGAAACGGCACTCATTCATTCAAGCGAACAACGCCATCCGTATCTGCCGATACTCCTCTATACCGATACTGGCAGCCTTGGAGGGCCCTCCAACTCTGAAGACTAGGGCAGCAGGATGATACAGTTTTAGAGGCTATCTGCAATTATGCGCGGCGCCAAGAGTGTCGTATTCGATTGATCAGGGGTTTACACATCATTGCTGCTGTCTGCACGTCATAGAAACCCCAGTAACTTGGCGATGCTTGGGATCCGAACAGGTAGCGTAGATCTTGTAACTCGATGCTCTATGCCATCCAGTCATCGGCCGGCCCAGCCAGATGGATGCGCAAGCAAGGGCGATCTCGATATACCAGGGATAGCACTTAAAACACATGTACGTGGGCAAGGAGAGTTGGAGAAGTCGTGGGAGAGGATCCAGACCAAACGAAACTACCAAGGTAGGTAGAACGTAGACTAGACTAGTCTAGATGAAAAGAGGATGGTGTTGCGTCATGAGGCCATGGCTGCCAGCTGGCGAAGATGGGACCACACGGCTCCCCAGTAGTTACCTAACCTTAACTAGATAAGATACTCCGTTGGACTCTATTATTTCGTTTAAAGAATGCAAAATCGAATATGACGAGGATGTATATATCCATGATATCTTATACATGCATAAGCTACCGCCACCACCTTTTGAATAGCACAACGCAAAGCCATCCAATGGATTGGAAAAGTTATGTATACGCCAATGCAATATCCAAACGTTTCAACTACTTCGTGTCCCGCTATCCCTTAACGTTTCTTGCGATACCAACATGTAGCGACAACTAAGTTATCCCCCAACACGGAACTTTCAAGTCCCCACAGTTGGGGAAGTCTCGCACGGAAGTCCGATGGGGTCGGAACAATGTCTTGTCATTGAGCACAAAGCATTCTTCGCTTGGTAGATTAGTACCGAGACGTACAATCTAAACTATGGAGGCTCCGATACCTATCTGCTAATCTAATCGTCAATCTGCATGTGACCGCGTAGCATGAACTAAGAGCTTGTTCGTCTCGAGTGGGAACAAATTGTTCTACCAGGTCACTCGGCGGCAAGGTCGTCGAGGGAATTGAAAACAGAGCAAGATTCGACGAAGATGCGTTATTCTAGCCGGACCAAAGCGGCGAGTTCTCTGGTGAGGGGCGGCCTCGCGTCTACGCCTCTCCGGAGATTTCACTCAACAACTGTCTCACCCCGACCGAACTTCCCCAAGCAGAGTCCTCCGTCCCGGAATTCCTCCAGGTGGTTTATGAGTCCAGTATAAGAGGGAAAAGGTGTTTGTAAGTTACCTCGGTTCTATTCTCCCTGCATTCCTCCCTCCCTCCATTCCCTGCAATCCCAGTAGTATAGGGTATTGCTTATAGTCGAGGACGCTTGTCCAGTCCCAACTCGTTCCGCCCTCCCCCGTTCGCAGTCGGTCAGTCGCAATGTCTCCATCAGCCACAATTCAGCAAGCATCAGCGAACTCTGCCTCACTAGCACCCATGAGTAATCAAGTCAAGCCCTTGGCCGGCAAGGTAGCCCTGGTCACAGGTGCCGGCCGGGGTATCGGACGAGGCATCGCCCTGGAATTAGGCAAGCGCGGCGCCTCGATCGTGGTGAACTACGGCCGCAGCTCCAAGTCAGCTGAGGCCGTGGTCGCGGAGCTTGCGAAGCTAGGCTCCAAGTCGGTGGCCTTGCAGGCCGACATTTCTAAGCCGGCCGAGGTGGTCGGTCTCTTCGAGAAGGCCCTGGCCCATTTCGACCATATCGATTACGTCGTCTCCAACTCGGGCATGGAGGTATGGTGCGAGGAGACCGAGGTGACCCCAGAGCTGTTCGACCAAGTATTCAACCTGAACTGCCGCGGCCAGTTCTTCGTGGCGCAGCAGGCGCTCAAGCACTGCAGCGAGGGCGGCCGCATCGTCCTGACCTCATCCATCGCTGCCCAGATGGCGGGCATCCCCAACCACGCGCTATATGCGGGCTCCAAGGCCGCCGTCGAAGGGTTCACCCGCGCCTTTGCCGTAGACTGCGGCCGCAAGCGCATCACCTGCAACGCCATCGCCCCAGGCGGCATCCAGACCGACATGTTTGACGAGAACAGCTGGCATTACGTCCCCGGCGGATACAAGGGCATGTCAGTGGAAATCATCAAGGAAGGTCTTCGCAAGATGTGCCCTCTTGACCGCGTTGGTGAGCCCGCGGATGTCGGAAAGGCGGTCTACTGCCTGATTAGTGAGGAGGGCGAGTGGATCAATGGTTAGTCTCTTCTTTCTTCTTTCCTGCATCACGGTATGAGCGCATCAGCTTACTTCTATCTAGGTCAAGTCATACGATGCTCGGGCGGTGGAGTATAATCAGTCAAACGAGGAATATCTCCAAGTCTGTTACTGAGTATACGGCCTGAGGTGGATTTGGAAAGAACAGTGCATTAGTTTAATCCAGTACGTAAAGCTCGCCAGATATAGACCAAATAGACACTAGTACGCATATTGTATTGAGTCTACATCATATGTACCAATCAAAGCCAATGTTTTCCAGTACTTCTCATATCTAAGCATCTGCATGTGACACTCGCAAGGAGTGTCTAGGAATCCGGCATTTGTTCGCACGTTTTACACATGTTTTTGCGTACGTCAGTTGCCCCTTTCCGGAGAGTGTCACAGAATCCTTCTGACAGGTGTTACTTGCATCTAGCGTAGTACATTTCGCCGTTATAGTGCTACCGTTATAGTGCCACCATCATCCTTCCGCTATTACACGGCTGTTCATAGAGCTTTGTTTCCTTCCAGAACAACATCAGTAAGCAACCAGCAAGCTCTCCTATAACTTATAACTTCGTTCTTTGGGGTTATGAAACACTGCCTGCATTAGTCTTCCAGTCTATCCTACCCAACAAGGTAGTCGCATAGAGATGACGAAGCAGGCCGATTCTCGTCATCAGCCACCTGTCTTTAGCTCAGTTGGCTAGCTCAGCACCCTAGCCTCCCATAGGTCGCGCCATATTCCGCTCACGCCACGATCGCCAAGAGGTACCTACCGATCCAACACAATAGGTGCAAAACCACCCTAACCGACGCGATGCCGGTCAACGTGGCATTCCCCCCATCACCCCTAGGATCAATCCAAAGTCCCGAAAACCAGCCAGGCAGATCGACGGATAGCTCGGCCAGTTTTAGAACGAGTTGCGATTCGTCGCCGACAGACACAGCCGCATCTGGTATTGGAGCAGGTTAGGGGTTCCATTGGACTTTCTCCACAACCGGTCAGATCGACCCCTACACCAGGTCGACCCCAAGCAGCAACATGTCAGCCAGCCCTACAGGTCCGTGCCCTTTTCTTCCGTTTCACAACTTTCACAAGAGCGCTCCCATGCCAGCACGCGGCATACTACCACATTGTGCGGGCAACAGCTGGCGAGAGAGCGTAATTGCAGATCGTTATCTGCTTCCCTCCCGGTTTCGTATTCAGCCGCGCCGCCTACGAGCTTGAGATTATCATCAGCTGAGATAATGCCCGCAGCGACCACGCCCATCATGCGGGATCGGCAGGCATTTCGCAGCATACGTCCTAAACGTGAGCCCTCACCAGACGCAACTTGGCGTGCAGGGTCCACACTCATGCTCCTCTCCATGGCTTGCCATGATGCAGACCCGAGGAAAGCGAGGTCTCCAAAAAAAACCACCAACGGGTTACGGGACCGAGGGGATGGGATCGGGTCGTGGCCATTTTATTTTCTTCTGCCGTCGATATATCAATCAATCATCCCAAGTGGTAAGAACGCACGGGATTTTGGACGACCACGTACACAACCCCTGCCTGCTCCGCCTTCATTGTGACGTTGTGTTCGCGATGTCGTACCGAGCAAAGAGCGTTCTCGAAAGTGATAGCTCGCTGACTACTTTTCAGTGGATCTGGGTTCAAGTGAGCATTCCGTCCAGCGGGATTAGGGGGTACCCAATGATGACACAGTATCGACGACGTCGCACGGCAGAGCCATAGGGCTGGGCGCTCCGCAGTTAGTTTGGAAATTCCAAATTCTCCGATATCTGCGATTATCACACCGTTTCTAATAACAGCGACGTAGCATATTGGGCTGAAATAGGTATAGACAGAGTCGTAGTCGTGGGTACAGAGACGGGATACTGCAGCCGATAGCATTACCCCAAGTGTCATTGTGAGGTTATGCAGAAGCTAACCATAAGCAGGACCATACATCTCAACATGATTGGCAATCTTAATATTAGACCGAGAAACATGTTGCCGGAACGGGTCCAACAGGTCTGAGACTTTTTTAGTCTTTAGCTTGCAAAAGACCTCTCTGCTGGTAGATGATCGCCTTACCAACCTCGAGAAAATTGCCATAACCATAACAGACGCGTCTCGTTGGGAAATGGGATGCACGAGCTATCCACTCTCTGCCGAATTATCCGCCTTCATTGCAGAGTGGCGTCGTTTGGTTCGCTGTCAATCCTGAGCACAGCATAATGACTATCGCTGCATCAAATTATGAATATGACTACAGCATCATAGCAGTCAAGCAGGAGAGATGACACGGTAAGACGAAGCAACAAGACCTTACTCAAGAATAACGCCGAGTCAGCTCCGTTATCTTCAGGTGCTGGGTCGAAACAACATAATACATACATATTGCTCGATGCGCATTCGCTAAGGCGTTTAATATAGATGCCTAGAATAACGCAGTATTTCCCTCAGTGCGCCAGCCACGCTGGGGGGCCGGCAAAGGAGCAAACGACCAACAGGTCGTGGCTGGTTCTGACTGAGCCTTGACATCATGAGCTCGGTCTTTCGGGACAAACCAGAAAGCCGCGGGATGGGCTCTGCTGAAATGGCACGACGCATAGCCGTTGTAATATCATACTAATGTCATACGATGTGGCTATACAATTCATTACTTGGTTTGGGCGTTGGTGAGATTTGACGATATTTTTCTTCTGTAGGTAGGAGATAGATAGTAAGAAGTGCATCCATCTCCAACATACATACGTGGACCTGAAAGTGGAGAACAATAATAGCAGCATGACGACAGTGATGATCAGCATCCTCTATGAATGCGGGTCGGGATGTCACCTCGATGGCTAGAGCATGAAGCTGGATGCTTGATAACATGTAGTGCGTGGCACGGTGAAAGTACCTAGATTGGTTTCGATTAGTCTATAATCTTAGTCAGGATCCGAACCAAGGTAATGTCCTCATATCTAGCTGTCGCCATCTGATGCAAACCAATCTATGAAGATTCTT
This sequence comes from Xylaria castorea, assembly GCA_022495115.1. Taxonomy (NCBI): domain Eukaryota; kingdom Fungi; phylum Ascomycota; class Sordariomycetes; order Xylariales; family Xylariaceae; genus Xylaria; species Xylaria castorea. The sequence goes on along the minus strand of MU382646.1, from coordinate 139,135 downwards.
GGTTCGCCCATAAATAAGGATAAGGTATTAGTCCTCACTAGTGGATTTCAATGTTCCCCAGTTCTGGCCCCTGTAAATTAAGTCGTTTCCCCTGCAATGGGTCTGGATTGTAGCCGAGTAGCTAGAACGCTTTGCCGGGTACCGAGAGACACTAAACCTGTATGGGAGTAGGTATATCGTTGTGAGCCCTGTACTTTCGTCGTATGCCCGGTAAAACGTTCCTTGTCAAGGTATTCTTGGCGCGCAAAACGTGTCTCGCCCTTGGCAGACCCTTGGGTACGGTACTTGCACGGAAAAACCCCCTGTATAACCCCCCTCCGAAAAGCCTTGTCTAGCCCGGATACTTCCATGTTGAGGGACGTCTTTCAGGGGGGTAGGCCAGTACTATCTAGGTACTTTAGGTATCAGCTATGTATAACCCCCACATCCTAGATTAACGTACCGCCTGGATGGCCCAGCCTAGCCACTATAAACAGGCGGGGGTGGGGTGGGGGACTTCCCCACATCATCATAGGCAGGTATTTCCTGAAACGGAAACACAGTCAGCGCCGGTTAGTTTGTTCTCCAAAATCTAGGTTAGATATAAGGTCTCTATTATTGGAGTCTCAATCTCGGCAGCCTGGTGCTTCTTTAATTACCATAATGCATTATCAGATAACATCTAGCTTTAGGGTTGGCAATTTCGTGCCCACGGACCCGTGCTGAGAGCCCAAGTAAGTCACATATCTAGTTAAATAATAGCTAAGTGACTTACTTGGGTTCTTGGCACGGGGCCCATGGGCACGAAATTGCCAACCCTATCCAGCTTACCCTTCTCGACTGCTTGTGGCTTGTTGAGGCCCCCTTGACGTACTTCGAAGGTTTCCAAGTAATAGAAGGTTGTTCGAGGACGATGCATGACATGTGCTCGTGAAGAAAGCTGAACGGACATCCATGGAGAACCAAGTGTAAGGCGTTATCAAGTGGTGAAGATAGATAAGAGTTAATCGTGAGGAGAGCTACGTGTGTCTTGGGAGAGTATACATTATCATCTCGGATAATTTACAGAGCGCTAGATCATTACGGGAGGAACAAATTTAATACACAATGACTCAATGTGAGTATCAAGTGTTTGAGACGCCATTAAGTTAGTAGTAATATCTGTCTATGGGTCTAACCGTTTCTCGTAGGACAAATGGTATGAGAAATCCCAATTCAACCAACTCCACCAACTCCTCGCCGATGTAAAGCAAATAGGCCCCTTCCAAGAGTGGGTTGTGATGTATATCTTTTAAGAAACCCCTTTTTGGTTCTTCGTCTGTTCATCCTGATCCAGAACAAGTGAATGCCGTCTCTTGACAAGTGATATTCAAGTTCATTGGAAATCCTTCTAAAACTCATACTCACGGGTGATCTAGAACCTCGTCCTTGATATTATCCCCCCATGACACCACACCAAAAATGTTCGAGTCACTGTTGGAACGAATGAAGTCCAGGAGTGATCGACAGGTGTGGATGGTCCCGGCGATGTCTTCAACGACATGCCTCATGCTCGACTGGTGAATCATGCGAAATGTGGAAAAATGCTCTTCTAGTTTCTGAACTGCATGATATAGACGATTCGTTCTGGCCAGTATCGCCTGTTCGGAGTTCTGCGGATATGTCCCGTCGCCCATGATGCCATTTGGAGTGCTCTCTGGCATCCCTACAACGGTGTTTCCACAGTGTCTCCGAATTGCGTCTCTGTATGACGACGCAACTTTGAGGAAGATGGTGGCAAGAAGCATGACTGACGTTTCTCCGCCAGACTGACTAAAGCATGTCTTACATGCCATGATGGTAGCGCATCCATCCACTGCTTTGTCGTTGATATTCCAGAGGATCTCAAACGGCACTAGGTCGTGAGCCGACGCATTATGTAGATTCAACAGCGATTGAAGGCACCCAGCAAAGCATCCACAAGTACGGCCATTTTGGTGGTGGTACATTGTAGGTTGTACTACTGGTGTCGTATTCGGGCTCGGGAGGTAATTAAGATTTACGCTCGGTGAAGCCTGTGCCTGAGCGTACAAATTTGTATCTTGTTGTTGTTGGTCCACATATGAATGCATTGAAGGATCGAATAACTGGGATTGAACGAAAGGGATCTGAGTATTCGCAGTAGAAACTTCGGGAAATATTCTACCATGCATATTTGTGTTAGGTTCCCAAGGAGTATGGGGTTGGAAGTACTGCGGGTGTGCCGCCGTGGTTGGATCCAGTTGGGCCATTCCGTTCTCATCGAGGCCAAACTCAGACATATCGCTAGCCATAGAACAGTTTCTGACCATGGGTCCGTCACCGCTAGTAGCCGGTGTGCCCCAACCCTCAAGGGGAAACGCCTGATCCGGAGTTGTTTGCGACAAGTACGGCGCCGCATCGTCTCCTGGATACGATTGCATCGGAAGGGTGTTGTGTACGGTAACAACACCGTGTACGGTAGAAACACCGGGGCTAAGGCTGCTTTCTGGCTTTGGCTTGCCCGCCCTACTGGAGGGTGAATAGTTGCATGAGATTCCACATGCGAGGCATCGGGAACACATAGGACGCTGTTTAGAGCATTTGACCTTGGCTAGGAAACAACCGTCACACGATGCCCGTAGACGAGGTGCGCGGACCTTAGTCGAAGGTGTCATGGTGCTGTATTCTGATGAACCCGTGGTCGTCGTTTGATAGCCAGCACCCCAACTCATACGTCATTGCAGCCTGATGCGGCCGTTACCATGTCGGAAATTGCAGAATTCGCAAGAGTAAGGACTGTGAAATTGACTGTGAATTGACTGTGAATTGACTGTGAATTGACTGGTGGAGATATTAGGGACGTGAGAAAATGAAGATAGGATTTATTGGGGGCGCGGATTTATAGACCAGTGGGTGATTATTCTCTTCAGCTAGGGGTATATATATCTCATACTTTTTACAAGAACAAGAACGCGGTAGAGCTTGCGACTCAACGGTTGGAAAGGGAGGGGGGGTCCCGGAAGTCTATGTACACCAAGGAGAGAGAAGCCAGAGGCCGGTGAACTCTAAGACTTAGCTATTACGAATTGACTAATTTCTCAAGCAACCTTCTTAGTTGCAGAAGAACCAGGCTTTGAGCCAAAGGAAATAAGCTCCCGCAAGTTGGTTAGCTACATGCAGCTGCTGGGGGGGGTGTGGCCTGGATGGGAGGAACGGCTGAGGTCCTTGGTCGCTAAGTACGAATCACGCTACCAAACGTAACGCTACCATACGTTCCTAGGATGTTTTTGTGCACCCTCTCACTCGAGATCCCAGGGTGCCCAGGTGAACAAGGATACGTATGTGACATCGTGGAAGGTAACGACTGTGTGCGTGTGCCTACGCATATTTATTTAGCTATGGAGATGTAGACAGATGGTGTGGGCGCCTCGAAACACAGCAAATAACCTATTGGGGGACTTCTCGACGTGACATGTAGCCTATCAAGCATAAACTAGATCAGTAAAGTGTCAAGAAGTGACCAGAGTAAACGAGCCGTATCGACGAGGATGTGACTAGCCAACGCACGTCTTTGAGGCTTGTCCGAGGCAGATCTTGTATGTTTACGAGGTACAGCGTCACGCAACCAGCAAAGACGGACGCGGGGTAAAAAGGAAAAATAGAGAGGCAGATAGAGAGAGAGAGAGAGCACAACTAGTTGCTTAGGGAAAAGGTAGAGACGCTCACAACAAAGTAGCCCAGCTGGTGAGCGCATTCACGAGCATGCGCTGTCTACTTCTTGAACGGAGGCTCGAACAGGTCGTGGAGATCTATGCATTGTCATGGATCAGGGTAGCTCGTCACCATGGTACTGTATATACTTGCGTTCGACGAGTCTTCTGCCCTGGTAACTAGACTGCCCAGGTACCTAGCTTACTGAGAACAGGCCGGGCCAGGGGGGGTAGGGGGGGTAGAACAGAGTATGAGCTTGCGCGCAATGCATGCAAGCCTGTAAGTAGGTATGTAGAAAACCCTGCTGGCATCGCAGACGCAGACGCAGACGCAGAAAGGTACGTAGAAAGGTAAAGGTAAAATGACACAAAGTTCAGGAGTGCAGACACCTGAGTTAGCTTGGACGGACCAGACCGACTCCCAAAGAAGATGAGCCAGGTGAGGCTCGGCACCGAGATGCAGGTCAATCTCATTGAAGATACTACGTCCCCCCTCCGGTGGGCGCACCGCACCGCTGGAGACCTATGTATGTCACTTATCAAGTCAGTGGTATCAAGCTCATGCTGTTTGCTTGATGTCGAGTGTGGGGTTGTCCAAAACGGCCCTGGCTGGTGTGATTAGGACCTAAAAGATGGAATGCGCCTAGTGAAACGAGGAACGGGTAGGTATGAATAGATCAGGCAGGTACCGGTATCGGTATCGGTACTTGTGAGAAGGGCACGCGGGGCACGGGATAAGGTTGTAGGCAAAAATTAGACTACGTCTTTCGTGCTGTTATTTTCGAAACCATCAAATCGATTAAGTATAGGTAATGCTCAATGCTGTAGGCAGGCAGGTTACAGGGGTATTAGACGAAGTGCAGATAGGTACTTGCTTAACATACTAGGTACTATACCCAAATTACACACACAATAGTCGGGTCTATGCGCTACATTCAATGCCGCGTTTTTTCTCAGCCGTAACTTTAATATTTGCGCCTAGCTCGCTAAAAAAACTATCATCTGCCTATATACGCCTGTATGTTACATGACGAGGTTTTGAATTTCAAACCAAATTGTATATAGAGCGGTTATTGCGCGTTCATAGCGGTCTTGTAGCCTTCGGGTTGATTTAGTCAAAGGAGGTGCTTTATATGGTACCTTGATGCTTTATGATAGGCTACAAGCGCCCTCGTCGCTCAGAACTAGTCAAACTAGTCTAGGTCGTTTCAATACAGATTCCTTGGCGCATTGCACCAATGAACACACCTACAATCATACAGCTGATATGGAACAATTTAACCCACTTGTACATAGATAGAAGCGGCTCGAGAGAGATATAATACCTATCCGTACCTAAAGAACTTACCCGACAGGCTCCACGTACCTAGGTAGACGATGCAAATACATACCTACCTGATCTAGGTGTATACAAATTTACAACAGTATCAGCTCGCACTAACTAAACCCACAGCCAAGAATAGATGTTAATGTTCGGCATAACAACCGATAGACAGATTCGACACTCGCATATATTCAATCTATAATGACGTTTCTCTATAAGCCGTCGACCGTTACCACGGTATATAGTGTCTCAGACGAGGACTTCACATATAAACAGGTCCAGCGAGAGCCACTTGGTTGATAATCGAAGCTAGGGACGCAACTCTCTCCCCCCTACCTACTCTGTAAGTTTGCTCCAGCCCTCTTCAGACCTTAGCGGACGGGAATCACGCAGGCTTAATTAGGTTGTCCCCATCGGACGTCCAATCACGCTCTCCAACCAGCTGAGTCATAGTTCTCTCTGCAGCCAGAGGCTGGCGAGTGCCGTCGCCGTGTTTCCTCACTAATCTAAAACTCGGGAGAGTGGCCCGGCACGTTCATCATCCTGGTCAACCGACCACCCAACATGCGGACAAGAGCGTATCAGTATATCGGTCAGGGAGCCGGTGGACTGCGTGGGAATTAGAGGGATGACGTCTGAAGTGCTATTCTTGGTTCGTCTTTTTACCTCAATTCTACTTGTGTCCATGCTCACGCTTGTGCTCATGCCCCCATCCCTCCGGATGTCCGCTCCCTCGTGGGACATATTCTATCTGATACATTCCTTGCCCATCCACCCTAGTACTTGGAAACCAAGCAATACGCTCTAGGCCAGTGCTCAACTCAATGAAAGTATCGTAATGTGGCTCATATATGTATGTATGTGTATATGTATGTATGCTGTATGTGTGTATGTGTGTATGTATGTATGTATGTATGTATATATGTACGCTGTATGTGTGTGTGCATACGCGTCAGCGGAGACCGTCAAGGAAAAAGCAGCTTGGCATGACTGAGGATGTGTCCCGCATTCTAAGACATTTTGGACTCGTGTCAAGCTTCATGCAAGCCAGTTGGCTTGCTTGAACTCACTACTCACTCGTTTCTAATGATCAGTCACGCATTACTTACAAATCTACTCGAACTGAGCGCTTACCAACTATCTACATACGGCTAGATTAGAGTTGCTTTTTACAGCAGTCTCGAGTCAATATTTTCTGTCTTCATCTTCCACGATCATCCCGGTAGAGTCATCTGCGTCACACAATACGATTTTCTAAGCACCGCGGATGCATATAGTCTTTACAACTATCGTAATCTCTTTTAAATTTCAATATTAACATTTGGATAATTCTGAAAGTTATAATACTCATAGCACATTTTCGAACTCTAGAATATCAAGCGTAACTCAAACAGCGATCAGTCGACGGTCAGGCCTAGATTATTGGTATCGGCAAGCTCATATGAACTCCAAAAGGAGATGGGCTAACCCACCATCGTAGTTTGAGGCACGGTCAGAAGACCTGCACTGGAAGAAGTCAATTGGTCCAAAAGTCATAACCCGTTGTCGCTCAATGATCTTGACCCTCGGTCCTTAACACCACTAATACAAGAAGATCAGCCGGCGGCTTTGGCTGATAACGAAAGAAATAAGAAACGTACCGTTCTTGTATCTTGGCTATATCGTAGAGTAGACCGGTACACCGAGTGGTCTCCAAATTCAAGTTAACCCTGTGATCTTGGTTGTGTCGAGCCAATAGACTTCAACCTTGGAAGTAATAAACGACGTATACATATTCGATGTTCTGGAAGGTCCAAGCGTATCATTTGATGTTTGGGATAAAGCAAAACCGGCAATCGAACGCTAGCGACGACTCTGATAACGATTCAAGGTAATTAGGTCACCACCTCTGACAAGGTCTGCACTATAAACATCTGGAAGCAAGAGTATAGGTATCTTTTGAGTTAACGATATTGATTAGGCTGTACAACCCTATCTGCTTATCTGATTATATGATACTTACATGTGTCTTGTCTGAACTTGATTGCTGACACCGATGTAGCTTGGAGGTGTAGCCAAAACGGTGGCACGGGAGATGTCGCCATGGATCACCCCAGACGGTTTCTTCGTGGGTTAGAGTCGGAAGATCACCATCTGCCGCTTCTTGCCGTCCGAGGTATCGAATCCCGATGCCAGGGGTACACCGTTCACCTAATACACCTTTGATACTGACCCTTAGCAAGCAATCTCAGCATTATCAAAATCGTGCATGGTGGTTGATGCAAGATCGAACGCTATCTATCACAAGGACCCCGATCACTCCCGGCTTCGTGCAGTCACCTCGAGTCTCTGAGGTTTCACTGTAGGGATGACATACATGGAACGAGAAGCGATGATCACCGACCATATCCCGAATTTAAAACGAAGAGCTCCTTTAAAATCTGGCCCTTATCACGATCTTCAGCTATCAGATCGCTGGTAAAGATCGTCACCCCGGTTCAAATCATTGAACACGGGATGTGCTGTTGTGAACGGTCGGCTTTAGGAAAACTGGAAATATCCGATGTGACACAAAATAGACTAAAATTGGACGACAATGTCACAATATCAGTATGTTCAATGTCTGGCAAAATTACTCACAAGAGGTTATTTAAGCGAGACGAGCCTAAGGACATGTAGAGAATCAAAGCCCGGAGCTCAACTCGACTATATAAAGCTCATACCAAAAGCCCTGCTACGAAAGATGACATCCTTCACTCCCTTTTTCTTTTTTTGAGATATGAGGGCAAAAAGGTCTCGCGAACGCGATCTGAAGTAGGCGAACTTATCTCGGGGACTACTATGAACACCAGGTAGTCTTACGATGCAACAGTGGTGAGCTTCGACGCGGTGACACGCGCCGCGTATGCCACCGCCTCTTCCTACTGGCAGACTGGGGACTCGCCTGCTTTCTCCCCACCAGCACAAACAGTGGGACTATCTCGGAGAACGTTGCACGCCCTGAGTTAAGTTGATCCGACAACGTGGTCCCTGTCCGCTCTTATGCGTTCGTGGGGCGTTTCCCGTTCAGGGTGTCCCTCCTGCTGGGTGTGTTGCACCGCGTGAGGGGAGTTCGCGCCACCCCAGCTATCTACTCTTACGTGGTTTTCGTGGGGGGATTCTAGAGCCGCCATGGTATATTCGAGCCCATTATTTGTGCGGAAAACGCGTGCTACCAATATCCCCTTTTCGTACCCGCCTGGGCTACTTACCTTGGGCTCCGGCGCGCGGCGTGTCAATTCGAACCCGCACCTATGCGCTGCGGGAACAAGAGAGGCCCCCAAACTTTCGCTGGGGTCCGGCTGTTACCGAGGAGGTGTATTCATAATCGCACGCATATGATGGCAGGTGCTGAATTGTTTCAGGTTTCAATATATCTGTGTCTATCGGCAGCCACCTTCAGCGAGTGACGACTGCCACAACTCTCGCTTTCTCTCTCTCTCTGAGATATCATCTGCCAAGCCTCATGGGGACATGACACAGGCACCCCGGATCACAGCAGTGACGGCTGCGTCACCTCGTCATCTGATATGTGCTTTTGCGTACTCCGCCTGAAGCGCAAGACGAGGCGTGATCAGCGTACTTTGTTGTATTGTTAATATGCAAATAACAGCAAAGTAGACGCTGTGCGCTCTCGGGTGTTTGCTACATCGCCAAGCTACGACATTCCGTTTAGTGCTTTGGGCCACCCGAGCCATCCGGCCAATTCCCTGTTGATCCGACGACGTGGTAGTGGTTTGTGAGACGTCATTCGAGAGGTGAGATCTCTTGTGCGATGTCCCGGCCATCTGTCGTGCTCGTGCACCTGCTGCTCATATGGGCTACCGTAGCATCCATCGACTCTCTTGGTCTCCGTCTCTTTGTAAGAAGGGGGCCATATTTTTGATTTAATTCTAATTTTATCTGAGATCTAATTTCGTCAATCTATTAATGAAGCCGAGGAATGGTGAAGGGGCAATCAAGGACAACTGTGCTCCAATGCGAGGCATCATTAGTTACACCTTGCTTTATAACCTTGTCTAATTCGCAAAGACAGTATTCTTGAACACTTGACTGTTAATGAAGGCGTCTAGAGCAATAATAAAAATTGGACTCTTCGTTAGCTGCATGTTATAGCAAACAAGCTTCTTAGAACCCCCAAAAACCCAACGTAGCATGAAGTTCTGACTTTGTTTTCAGATGATGCCATAGGATTTAGTCTTATGGTATCTGTCACGGAACAGAACTGCAGCACTATACCACAACACTATCAAAAGATAGAACGTTGTCAAGTCGGAAACTTGACCGTCTGCAGTCACTTATATAGTTGGAGCCGTGACAGTATCCTGATGATCTATTGGTATGTCATGAGCTGCTTCAAGGATGTATCTCGGGAAATTCGTGACGGAACAAAACCGTAGCATTATACAGGTATTGAGATGTTACAAAGTTGGGCGACTTGACTGTCTGCTCTTTCTTATGGGTGCTTGCGGCTTAGATCGTAACATATTCTCACTAGGCAATAGTTTTGAATAAAAGAGTTGATCACCTGCGCCTGATTAACCAACGTTTTAGATTAATCCAGCGTAAAGCACATTATATGTTATGTATACGCTTTCAGATAACATCGAGGTGCTCACATCAAAACCTACACTGTGATGGTAAAGAGATCACTGGCCCAGTGGTAAGGTAGAGAGTACCTCGCGAACCTTTGCTCTATTATGTTCTAGAGGCGCTTCGTACTCATGTAAACAATGTACTAACAAAGCTGTAATCTCTATTGTATGTCTTAATAGCTGATAGCTATATTATCGCCAACGCCTGTGTACCAAGTCAGGGGCCTGAAGCTGAAATAGAGTGGAATCCAGTATATGGGCCTGGATATCATATAACGATTGTAGACATGTACATTGACCGTTCCCACATACCTTTATGATTGTGCTCAATATTTGATCGAAGAAGTCCCGCCGTTATAGTTTACATGTTAATGCCCTCTTTCATAAATCCGCCAAGCTTCTTTGCAAGATCGCCGTGCATCATGGAGAAGTGATTTCCCGGCATGTGGCGGAACCTCATCTTATTGACATCAAGATACTCATCCCAGCGGTTTGGCCCAAAATCGGTTCGGTTGTCGAGTAAGAAGAGAGCATGGCCTGTGGGGTATGGGTCAGGGCGAGGATCGGTGGGCTCCTTGCATACTCCGTCCTCGCACCAAACAGCCATGACATTGGGGCACTTCTCTTTTGCGATAGGCTCGGCAGTGTAGTTCGACAGGGCAGTGACCGAGGCAGCAAAGTGGGGCAATAGCCACGAGGGGATCTTCTTCGCTTCAGCAGAATCACCTTCACCCAAGAGGCCGATTTCAGCAAACCAAGCGTGTAGACCAGCTGGTAGGGGCTCGATGGTGATGGGGCAAGGAGCATCGATAATGATGAGGTGAGATACCTCTTCATTGGCCTTGGTTAGCTGGTTGACGATTTCGTAGGCGATCACACCACCAGCTGACCATCCCGACACCGCATACGGTCCCTCGGGTTGGCGACGTTTCATCTCCTCAAGAAACTTGGTGGCTATCCCATAAACACCACACTTGTACTCCTCCGGGGTCCTCATGAAAGGCGAAAACATACCCCAGACAGCAACGTCGGGGCCAAGCTCAATAATCTCAGTGTAGGAAGTGGCGCTTCCACTTCCATCAGGTATCATGAAAAGCTGACGGGTGGCTGTGCGGTGATTACCCTGCAGGAGAACGGATGTGGCCTTACGGTGGGGGTAAGCATCAGCAATTGATGTTGGCTTTGATACGGTCATAGTAGCGGATTCTTTCGTGACAATGGTGGTCTTATTTGAGTTGACCTTGACGGACTTGGCGGTCGGCGCAACCTTCTTTGGCTTGTCTTCCACCCCAAGTGCTCTCTCAACATCCTTGAGGGACGGATTATGGCCCAGGAGATCACTCGGGATATTGATGCCGGTCTTTTCTCGGAGAATACCAAGGATAGACAGGCTCATGAGAGAGTCCATGCCAAGTGCAGCCAGGTCCGGGGCAGCAATAATTTCTTCAATCTCCACGCCCATCTCCGTGCAGATGGTTTCACGAATAATCTGCCGCAGTTCACTTGCATTTCCTGATTCGACAGCGGCACAATCGCTATTGATAGAGCCCTTCTCACTATCATCGGGAGGCGTAGTAACATCGGAGTCATCAGACCCCATGCCCTCTTCATCACTTTCCTCACTTCCACCAACTGTGCTAATTTCTTCGACGATGACGGTTTGGGATTCAAACTGGCCAAGGAACTTCTTGAAAGCTCCAACGGTGGCATGATCGTTGAAAGCATGGGAGTCAACATTAAGCTCGAGTTCCTCTCGGAGGCGGCCGCTGATAGTTAGACCCATAAGAGAGTCGACACCCAGATCGGCGAAAGCAATGTTGTCGGCCAGCTCATCATGAGTGACACCGGTCTCTTTGGCTACTATATCCATCACCTGAACTACAACTGAACGCTTCGTGAGTTTCTTGTTGACAGCTGGAAGATTTTTTGCAGTGACTTGCTTCTTCTCTTTCGTTGGGGCTTTCGGAGAATTAGCTGCGGGTGCTGCACGAGCAGGGGCGGCGGCGGAAGCGGCAGCGCCTTGTGGTGGTAAAACAACATTCAGGACCTTTCTAGGGATAGCTTGAAAACGGACATCGCCAGCTATGCCGATAAGCCTCTCGCCATCGAAGACATAAGCGTCGCCAGCCATCATCTTGGTACCTTTGACGTTCTGCATGCGGATGTAGGATTGATAAGTCTTAGAGCTATCGAGACGCTCGGCAAATCTCATGCTACCCCATCCGTGTGAAATATAGACATGCTGACGAGAGTCAACGGCGTCAGTTCCATTCACAATGAAACCCGAGATGTGGCAAACCGAGTCGATCCAGTAGGGCGCGGTGTGGAACACGCCATCTTCAGGCGAGGTTTGGAACACAATCTTGGCAGTCGCTTCACACGTCGCGCTGTCAAGGATGACAGACTCCATGCCTCTATACCGACGGTCATAGTCGACAAGAGCAGCAAATAATTTGTAAGCAAGACCACGGCCAATCTTTGAAGCTTCTCCACGTTCCTCTGCGGCTTTCAGGGCGTCGATGCGTGACTTTATGAGGTAGCTCACACGCTCAAACTCACCAAGCCACTCCTGCTTATCGCCAAAGTAGACTTTGCAATTGGCATGCTCCGTCTTCCGAGGTCCTTCCCCAGTAGTCCAAGTAACGGTGGCCGTGCCATCAGTGGCGTTGACCTTGACTAGCATACGCAAGATCTGGCTCTTGGCTTTGATGTCGAATATCAATGTCTTGGGCACTTCCATGGCCCCTACGTTAACACCGATATCCTTAACATCGGGGCGTAGAAGTGTGTAGCCGTACTCGCATATAGTCATAGCCATGTCGGCATAGAGAGTTGAAGGCGTCAGTGCTGTACCATTGACAAGATGACCAGAACAGATCTTGCGCATGTTCTCCTCGGTCATCTCTGTCTCTGTTTCGAGTATGGCAATATCTCCTTCGATATCTTCCCTGGTAACCTTCTGCACGGTGGTGGTGGACAACTTTGGTTTGGTTGGTGCCTCAATAGCCTTGGTTGATGGGGAGGCAGCAGCCCCACGATTCTTCGTGAGACACCAGTCGCCCGAGTATTGCAACCAGTAATCCTTGAGATCAAAGGAATATGCTGGTAAGTCCAGAAGGCGAACTGTGCTATCAAAATCGCGGTGATATTCATTCCAGTCCAAATTCAAGCCGGCAGAGTGAAGAGTACACAGGGTGGAACTGATAGTCTTGTAAGGAGACTCATTACGCCGTAGCGACGGGACAGCAATAGTAGATGCACCAAAGGCAGCTTTGACCATGTTAGCACACACAGGATGGGGTCCAATTTCTAGCCAAACTGTCTTCTCGTCGATTACGCCAGATTCTTGGGCAGCGACCAACCCGCCAAGCAGGTTAACGGCATCTCGTGCATGATTACGGAGATAAGCAGCATCAATTGGTTCGTTCTCGACGAGCTTTCCAAGCAGGGGAGAGATGACAGGAACACTGCGCTTGTGGAATTTAACTGAGCGAGAGAGCGTCTCGAAACTGTCCAGAATTGGCTCAACCTGGGCCGAGTGGAATGCAAAAGGAACTTTGAGTTGAGTACACTTGAATCCGGCGCCACCAAGTAGTTCGGCGACGTCGGCGATCTCCGTCGAGCTACCGCTGAGCACAGTTTCACAGGGACCATTGACACAAGCAATATTTATGGATTTCGTGCGAGCGCCAAGAGCCTCAGTAACTGTTTCAACAGAGCCCTGGACAGCAAGCATGGCGTGAGTGCCGGCGGTGCATTTCTCAACCAGGAGCTGGGCACGCTCACCGACAAGATATATTGTGTCACTTGCCGAAAGGACACCAGCAACGTGCAAGGCTGCGTATTCGCCAAGACTGTGGCCAAGGACTACACTTGGTTGAATTCCCCAGGAACACCACAGCTTGGCAAGGGCTATTTCAAAGGAAACCAGCCCAAGCTGTACAATCACAGGAGAAAGTTTCTGAACCTCAGGCTCACTGCCGTCAATGAGGGGCAAGAACGACGGAAAGCCATGAATAAAAGCGAGTTGGTTGCACTCATCGATAGCCTGACGGAAGATGGAGTAATGACCGTATAGTTCCTTACCAAGAGCGGCGTAATGTGAGCCTTGACCAGTGAACATAAATGCGACTTTAGGTTGCTCTGGAGAGACTGGGACAAAATTGGACTTGAGGCGCTCCTTGATAGCCTCTTGGGCTTCTATCAAACTGCCAGCAGTCACGTTCATGCGCCAATAATGCTGAATCCTGCGGGCTGTGGTGGTGTATGCCACGTGGGACACCGATGTTGAAGGGTTCTCTTCCATCCATTTAAGAAGTGTTTCAGCATTGCGTATCATAGCAGACTTCGACTTGGCAGTCACAGCGATAACATGCTGACTACGCGGGTCGACGGCAGCATTCTTGTAACGAGGGCCATCCTCAAGGAGAAGACCGGTATTACCGCCAGCAGCACTAAAGTTGTTAATGAAGACTCTGCGAGGCTTCCCATCCTTTCGGAAGAAAGGTGTTCTATGAAAAGCGATATTCACGCCTCGTTGGCTCAGATCCTTGGGGAAAGTCTTGTTAATTTCTTTCTTGATACCAATATGAGGTGGTATAGAGTTTTTCCGAAGCATCAATAGGACCTTGATAAGGGCCGTGACACCAGAAGCAGCCTCGCCATGGCCAATGTTAGACTTCACTGCACCAAGATACAAGGGTCTTCCGGCTGGACGATGGCGTTCGGCAGGGGCGAAAACACTGGTAACAGAGACCATCTCTGTTCCATCGCCAGCCTGGGTGCCAGTACCGTGCATCTCCACATAGTCGACGTCGTGGGGATCCACACCTGCTTCATCTAGGATAGATGCAGAGAGTATAGACTGAGTCGGACCATGGGGGTGTGTGATTGAAATAGCGTCGGCGGAGTGGTTGGTTTGAGTGCCCAGCACCACAGCCAAAATGTTGTCTTTATCTGCAAGCGCATCTTCAAGGCGCTTGACGATAACGGAAGCGCATCCATCAGCCCGGCAATATCCGTCAGCGTCATTGTCGAAGGTGTTGCAGTTATTGCTCTTAGACAAGAACTGCCCCCGACTAAGCCCTGAAAAAATATCAGAGTTAGTCATGCAAGAGACACCACCGATAATGGCAGTGTCACATTCCTTGGCCCATAAAGATGAGCAAGCAACTTGCATTGCTGCAGCACTCGAAGAGCAAGCAGTGTCAATATTGAGACTGGGGCCACTGAAACCAAAATAATAGTTGATTCGTCCAGGCCCAAAAGCCCGCACGCCACCCGTGATGAAGTATGTATCGACCTCTTGGGCGGCATTTATTTCACGCCAATCATCCGAGGTCTGACCATAAAAGGTACCAATACGGTCGAGCCTTGTCGATGGTGTCCGATTGGGCACATACCCAGACATCTCAAGAGCTTCGTACGCTGTCATGAGCGCCATGCGTTGCATCGGATCCGTCTGCAATGCCTCACGGGGGGACATGTTGAAGAACCGTGGATCGAAATGTCCAGGGTTCTTGATCCAGTTACCGTATGGCGTGTGGCTAGTATTGATAGCCTTCCCAGTTGGATCATAGTGAGTATCGACCGGGAACCTATTAGCTGGGACTACGCGATGGGCGTCAATACCCTTCTCAAGAAGCTCCCAAAGTTCCTCAACACTATCCGAGTCGGGAAAGCGGCCGGCCATGCCAACAATCGCCAACTCACACTTTCCTGTAGACCCATGATTTCCGAGACGGGTGGCATTGCTTTCCCGTGAGATCTGGGGGGCGGATCGAAGGACCACCTCTGCTTTTGTCTCCGACTTGAGGAGATTTGACAGTGTGCTTGCAGCTTGTGTTGGGCCACACGGTATGATTAGGATACGAGATCCGGTGAAATTGCTAGCTTCGTCGATACAGCCATGGAGCGCCCTGTGGAAATACAAAGGCTCAATCAGGATTTCGTGGACCACGGCTTTCAAAAGTGACTTAGCATCAGTCTCGGAGAAATTGCGGCCAGTAACGCAAGACATAACGCCACTCCGTGGTTTAGCATTGACTAAAACGGAAGTAAGACGCTCATCATTGAGACCCAGCAACTGGTCAATGTCTACTGCTCCATGTAGATGTGGGGCGTGATAGGGGCCGTAAACGGGAATCGCTGTAGGTATTGACTGAAACAGGTCTTTGCTAAATAATGACTTGAGCGTGGCTGGGGGTCCGGAGATGGCGATGTTGCCCGCAGCCACTGCACTGACATATGCTTGTGACGCGTGAGGAATTCCCTATATAAGATTGTTAGATCATGGCTAATCACCCGTTGCGGCAATCACATCTTACCTCGGACCGGAGAAAATCAACAAGGATTTTCTTGGCGTCGCTCTCCGTCACAGAGGAAAGAACATACGTCCAGGTTTCTGACCTCTCAGTCGACGGGTTTAACCTCTCAGATAAAGAGCCGACATGTGATCCAACGCGAAATGCCATCAAGACAACCTGGACGGCTATGGGTAGTAGGGAGGAGAGCGATGGGCTCATGGCGATGGCGGCTGCTGCGAAAAGGCCAGTGCAGAGGCCGGAAAGCGTTGTATTCTCAGGCCTCGTAATGTCTTCGGGGTGATTTTCGACATGGCTTTATTGGTGTTAGAGACTACCTTGACTGTCGAGTATCTATGATGGTTTGAACCTACTTGATATAATGGGCTATTTGTGTTATACACAATAAGGCGCTGTCAATGCCTGGGAATTTGATTTTCTGCGCATGGTACCCTTCGTTCAACTGCGGAAGAGTTCGGAATGCTGTAATCTTCTGCCTTTCTACCCGAGGTAGACTTTCTATCTCATCTCTTAGCGCGTCACCGGCCTGCCTGAGGAACTCCCTCGATAAAGTAGTCGGTGGCTGTTTGAACAAATTGGCTAAGAAGCCATGTGTGTCCGATGACTGATCTCCGAAAAGGAGAAAAGATAAGTCTTCCATCATGAAAACTGGGCAAGCCTGTACTAGTTGGTCTAGTAAGTGCCATTAACATCGTGTGTCAGTCAAAGCGACTCTGGTTCACTTATATATGTTGGTGCCAACCGTCAGCTCCGTCTAGAGCGAGCCAAATATAACACCAGCGCAAACGTCTGATTCAATAATAACGAATATTCATTTGTAGATCACGAATAAGCGTCTGGGGTGTGTAATATGTGCTAGTTCACGCCCCTGGCGCATCCCTGGGCTGGTATTGGTCCGGTCATCGTTCGCAGCTCATGGTTTATCGGTCACCGAAGTCTCATGGCAGACAATAGACTTCGTGCCAGGGGTGGTAAGGCTGTCACTCAGCCTGGCTAGGTATACCATGTCAGGTCCGACAGGGCGGCGCATTCTATGGTCTCAAAGACATGTGATAGATGTTTTAGACGCTTACGCGACTGAGCTTAGAAAAGGGGTGTACCACCCCTTTGATAGAAAGCAGCCCATAATTAACTCGGGAAACGTCTACCACAATATCACATTGCTAGTCAACTTAAGGACTGTCCTCTACACGGCGCGATTAGCCCACGGGGTGTCAAACCCATAGCCATGTTCATCTTCGAGCAGTATACAAGATAAGTTCGTATTCCGACCTGGGCGCGCACATACAGTGGGTCACGAGTGGTGGACCGTTGGGGATGTCCGTTCCAGGCCACCACAACTGGGTTCATGCCACAAATTCAGGGCAATGAGTGCCTATGTTCAACTCAGCAACAAGCAGTAGAGTTACGGCCATGTGTATGGCACACAATGTGGTTATATTGTCTTACCAGATGGGAGAATAATAAACATGCCAATTGGCCCCATCCCTGGCTGACTCTCGGCTCCTTAGATCGCCGAAGCGTAAATTGCTCGGGACGGCGCAGGTGAGGTACCCCAAGTTTGGAATGCTGATGAAGATAGGCATAAGTCAGTACTCGATCGCAAAAAACCACCCACATAAATATTCCCTAAAGTAGCGCGCGACCACTATGAAGCTGAATTAAGCCCAAGTGGCCGATTTCCAGAGCACGCGTTTAGTGGGCAGTATAGACATCATATCATGTAAGCCCAGCAGTGCCAGCTCGAACAGAGCCCGAAGCTCGAAGAGCCAAGCTGATATCATCGGCTGCCCCACGAGAAGGCGTTGCATCATGCCGGTGCGTGCAGAAAGAGTAACCGGGATAGACATGCAGAATCTAGTATTAGAGCCGCGGCGTGGGTCTAGCAACTGCAGCCCAGCAAGCCTCAAGACAAGCAGGCCAAGCCAGAGCCAGCAACCTCGTGCAACATGTCAAGCCGGATGCAGCGCCCCAACGAACCCAGTGCCATCTAGACAAGGGAAACAGGGTCGTTAGAGAATTTTGCATCCAGCATTGTTTCAGGAGACAGGAACCAGCGTTTGTCCGATGCGGTCTTGCATGTGAAAAAGACACGGACATAGGTAGGCATAGATAGGCATAGGCATGGTGGCTTGGATGATCGGAACCGATGGCTGTCAGTGGCGTCTGAGCTAGTCTGTCTAAGATCAGTCCATGTTCTGTGTGCAACGTGTATGCGGCTGACGGCAACAAAACGGCAGCGGTGGTGCTGGTGAGAATTGTGGACGGTTCATAATTGGTCATATACGGCAACGAAGATATACTTGGTATCGTCGCCACTGTGTAGGCTCACTCACATGTCCGCTGTCCTTCGGAGCTTGTACTATGCCGTCTTGTATTGTACGGAATGTGCAGTACCCAGAGTCTGAATAATGGATGATGAGAATGGATTCGTGACTAGACACAATATTTCAATTGCAAGTATGAGAATACTAGTCTAGTTAATGTAACAGGTGATGGCAGCTGGCGAGTGTCAGACACCACTTAAAGTATCTAAGTACCTTAGGTAATACATGTAATATTGTAGGAATAGAGGCGGATATGCCAATAACTATAACCACCCCACAACTATCTACAGTAGATAGCCTACCCCAAGGCAGGATCCAACTCAGAAAGGCTTACTGGGCTCGTATACTTCGTGCTAATGCTAATGTCTTATTTTTATTACCTTATTTCGTTCCATCAAGGTCGATTGGCTTGGCTTATCTAACAATGTCAGTTAGAGGCATGTGATATAGACTAACTAGGCGTTATAGCGCTAGCTTGCTTATATCTACTGAATTGAGTTCCTTCGAGGGGCAGACCCTGGCCTACAGTTCATTGAGTTGCCACGCGAGAACTTATCGCTGCATCAATCCTTACCTACATACCATCATCCTGTTGCAGCACAACTCAACTACTTCGATCTCTGCCATGGCCATTCTCGAGACCTCGAGAGCTTCTAGACCACATCTTATCGTCTCTTGAGAAGCCCATTGTCAAAGACTCAAAGCAACATTCTATTCTGACGAGATCCCTGTCCGCAAATCATTGCACAGTATGTTCCCTCTTGTTTGGAATATACGATTTCATACTCCGATTCTGCAAGTTATCCACCCAACCTCTAGAATCCCCGGAGCCTACTACGGATGCCCCTCAGGGTCGTGTTGTTAGAACCCAAGGTCCTTCTGTCATCTAGCATCGTTTGCTTCCAGCGACAATTGCCCTCGCAGCCCTCCCAATCTATGATTGCTAATACCATCCACTCCTCAGCTCAGGGTTGGTCCTGGGTGACACTCCGCAATAACCGACTCATCCAGCTTCGCATCGTAAGTCTCGGAGTTCCGGTCCAATATCGTCGCCGAATCTATATAGATATGGACAATCTTACCCGGAGTCCTACTCGGAATCAGCCGTGATAGGCTCCCTTACCTGCATTTCCCGCTGCCTGAATGACTGCAGTGTTAGCCGAGCATGTGGAAGTGTTGCATAGCCTCGTTGACATGAATACTATCAAACCCGATATTGACTGTTTCACGATTGATGTTGCGTTAATGATTGTGTTATCGACGCAGCGTAGTCCGATCTACTTTTAGATTTCCAGCGCGCCTTCACATAGTTGGGCAAGTCGCTTAAATTGAGGCCTAACTTAGAATATCTCCGGCTTATCGTAATACAGACGCTTCTCGTATTATACGAGCCATGCCTTGAATACTTGGTGCGCACTGTTTTCAAATCAGACATGTCTAAGATCTTTCTGTCATCTCTCTTTCCCCAGATCAGAAGATATATCGAACCCCATTGATCTACGATGATCCCTTTTCTGCCAAGGTATCATCCGACTATGTGAGACCACATTCCGATCAGTATAGTTTGGTGGCAGATTTGGATGCCTGACATGTCATATCTACATAATGGTGGCTTTGGAATCTTGAAGGTATAAAGACACACTTTGACGCATGCCCCTCTGCTATGGATACCGTAATCTCAACCAAGTCCAGAGGGCCTCGTCATCGCCCAGTTAAACATAACACTTATACTCGATTCAATAATCCTCTGCCTGCGTATATGTAAGTGACAGGCCCCGAAAATATATCCATGATCTACAGTACCCAGTGTCGATCCACAATAAGCTTTTTACCAATTTCTCAACGCCTTGGAGTCCATGGTATTAGAATTGAGATGAAGCGTAGACTTTTGCGTCACGTGAGAACAGTTGGATGTAAACAGGCAAATGTTTTGTTCGGCCGCCGGCTATTCCAGTAGTACCACATAACTACCTGCATCTTCCGGCCCCACGCATATTCACGGTGACAGAACCGAGGTCGGAAAGATATAATTGACACTATAGCACGTCGTGGCAACCTGATGTCCCTCTTCACCGCCAGGAGTTCGTGATACGTTACTTGAACTGGCCCTTGGCCGGAACATCGTGCATCGTCAGATGACTGAAAAGCTCGTATCCAATCATTGATGTCTGCAAGTCGGAAGATTGTGCAATTACGGCGAGGCGCGTTCACTGTAAGACAGCTAAGATCAGAGTTTCCGACTGGTCCTGTTGAGGTCCACTCTGTTTCTTCCTGCGGGTAATATTGCACAGTGAACAGTGAGATGCCCACGCTTTCGTATCGTCATAATCGTAATCGCATGAGTGAGATTGTAGATAACTTATTTCGATGTATAGTATGCACTCCTCGGTAAACTATCACGTTGTTACGATACCACTTTTGTGACAAATAGCATACATGTGAATAGCCTATGAAGGTGACTTGGACTTGTTGGAGTTACTGACACGAGTGCTGGGGCTGTCATAAACTTATATTGATAAATATGCAGATGAAATCAACATGTGATTAATTTTAGAATTATTTACGATCTGAAGCCTCAATCTGTACCATACACCTCTCCCTGAAAGAGAATGCCCCCGTTTTACCCATTATTGTTCTTTCAGGATACGGAACCTCTCCCAATCATGCTAGAAATTCAGAGACAGCTGATGTTTAATCTTCAATGCTCATTGCGAAGTGTAATGACCGTGTATAAATGGTCGATAGTCTTTTTACTTCCGTTGTACCAAGTATGGGCGATGCCTCTAGATAAATTCATTCCAGCCAGTTCCCGAGTGTCCTCTTCAGACGCGGCTTCTTGGGCAATGCAGTTGCTTCAGATGTAGAAGAGCTGGACGTTGATGTCGCGGGCGAAACGTAAAGAGCACTAATAAATGGTTATTAACCGTTAGTCAGGCAAATGCCAGGGTTCCATTTTCGTTGTAACGTAGATAAACTCACCCCATATACGATGTAGGATTTATAGTAACGAAACCTTCCGTATCATACCAGAGGTCGTTGCCTCCGGCATTGCCCTTGGTAGAGATATTCTGAGCTTCGCAGACGTCGATGAAGTCTTGTGGGATCGTGTAGTTGACGAGTCGCTCAGGGGCCTCGATCAAAGTCGCAGTGAGACCCATCTCAACATGCCATTCGATGTGACAGTGGAGTAGAAAGACACCCGGATTATTGGCTCGGATGCGCAAAACGGCATATGAGTTCGCAAATACGGCGACAGTGTCACGCCGCATCGGCGTATCGGGAATCACCTTGGTACGCGTGTAATTCCCTGCATTACTCTTAGGGCGTTCAATAATCTGGAATTGATGGCCGTGTAGATGAAACGGATGTATTGCATCGTCGTGGTTGTTGATAACAATCTCTAGTACCTCGTCATAGCCTATCGTGAAGGCACCCACCTGGCCATATGCTGAAACTTCTGTATTGTTATCGCCGAGAGATAGGACAGAGTATAGTGTTGGCACCTTTTGATTGATGAAGGTCTTTCCATTGAGGCACGCACGTGGATATCCATTAGCGTCGTCACAGTAATCGAAGTTTAGAATCCACTGCTTTGTGACGGGGCCGAACGCAGCCTGGTTGTCAAAGGGAAGCATTAGAGTGTCATCCTGTGGGTAGAACTGATCTATCGCGGATTTCCCGTTTAAGTTTCCATTAGGATCATTTACTAACTGGCCTGTGAAGTTGGTATGGAAGGCAACAGCAGGTGTAGCGTTCTGTGACGTGTAGTCAGGGTTGGTATCCAATGCGACCAGATAAGGGTAGTTCTGTTTATCACTGCTACCAACGGTAACAAGCACATCGTACCGTTGGGCGGGCAAAACACGCAGTTGATTCGCGGCCGTTTTCTGCGCATAAGTCGCATCAATCATGATTATCTGCATCTGCAAGGCATTGAATCCCACAAAAGCAGCAGTCAGGGCGGAAAAGTTGATAATGCGCATGCGGTATGTCTTGTCGGGCTCGGTAGGGATAAGACCGTCACTTCCCTCGTTTACTAAGACGCCGTTCGGTCGTGGTGGTTGAAATTTCGTGTTATTGGGTTGAAGGAACTGCGAGATGAGTGTCGGAGCTTGGGGATGATACCTATTCAAGATGTTAGTCTCCCTCAAACACGACGTCCCTAGTAGAGACCGAAGAGGATTGGTAGTGTCAGATAGGCCTACCAGTCGGAGACTGTGAGTATTACATCCGCGTCATAATCGTCCAGATACGGATCTTGAGGGTTATGGATAATCAAAGGTCCACGAAATCCATCGGGATATTGGCCCATATTATGCGAGTGGTCTTCCTCACGATGATTAGCAAACATAAAACGACAAAAGAGCCCCGAAGAATTATTTACACCAGTATGTCCCAGCTTCATTGGCCTACTCAAATTCTAGTAAGTATGTTTTCTGTTCCTTTTAAAGTTGGAAATAGCTCAGAATATGCTTCCAACGCACCTCAAAGCTGTAAGTCACCGAGAAATCCGGTGGCAGAGGACACTGATTAGTACCCACAGCGCCATCCATATAGTTCGACTCGATTTGGTTGATTCCATGGAAGTGTAAACCTGTTGTCTCGTTGCCCAATCTATTAATTAGGTTGATCACAACTTTATCACCAATCGAGGCCTCAATAGCCGGGCATGGCCAGGCATTATTGATGCCTATCACGGGTCTACCAAACCCGTCCGGCGCGGCCCATACCCAAGTAACCTCCCAGTCATAGGTAACTGTCTCTGCAATCACAGAAACAGCATAAGCCAGGAGGATAAGCAGTATGCTAAGAAACGCTTGAAACATGGTGAGTGAGAGAGAAGAAATTAGACAGAGGAAATTATATGCTTCAAAGAGAGATAGTAAATGGAAGCAAGAGTTTATTATATTGACTTAAAGAATGAGAGAACGAGTGTGATATTTAGTATCATGTGGCTATTTTGCGTCTTATACAACTTACAGTACCTTCAAACTTGATGAGACATCTCCCGATCTTTATAATGATAGGATCAACAACAGAATGGACACACGCGGCCTGGCTGTGGTAAAGAGGGGCTCAAAAGAAACCAAAGTCAATCATGCTTGGCAATCCCGAAGCATCGAGTCCGAATCTAGAATGGCCCTGTGAAATGGCCCTAACTCCGCGGACTTTGACTTTCTCGTGAAAGGGGTCCAACTCGCCCCTCCCGGAACCTTATCCCAGCCTCACAAAAAGACATAATTTACAAGCCACTTGGAGCGCTAAGGATGGAAGACATCGTCCATAACGAAGCACAAAGTTATATCTCGCTAGAAGAGAAGGTAAATATCCCGGGGTTACCCATCGATTTCAGAAGACAAGAATTATGTACTGGTCAATACTGTGTATTGACTATCGCGCTCTAGGTAGAACGGGAAAAGCCGACGAACGTATGACTGGACGAAGCTTAACCAAGACATTGGCTTGACTTTACTTTCTTTGGACGTCCGGCCTCGTATTGCAGCTGTCTGGTACTTAATATCCAAGGAACACAATTAAGCAGAAGCCGGTTTTGTGAGAACACATAATTGTTGATATCGTCTGCCGTTCTTTCCGTTAGTAGCGGATTTCCGCGAGAATAATGCAGATGATCGTGGGGAAAGGGATTGTATTGTAAGCTCCTACATTTATACCGATCAACCACACACCAATCCGTCTATACTACCTTTGAATTATAAACCTAGAATAACTTGAACGGACAATTACTTGAGTCGGAGCTGCCATGGGCCCTCGTCACCCATGAAATAATAAAAATTTGATCTATTGCGCTATATATCTGTCCTAGGACATAAAGTTTCGACTGGCTGCAAGGCTAGCCACCCAATGACCAAGTTCCGCAAGGCGTCCTCGTCCAAGGCCAATCATGAAGGGAGCATGGATATCTATGATAGAGATACACGCTGGTTGCATGCAAGGCTCAATCGCTGAATACTTAAGTCTTATAGAACGTGCATATAGTCCAGTCTTAGTGCCAAGAGGAGTGAAGGTTAGAATTATATAGATATCTCATGTATTGGTTACTCAATAAATTTCGAGTTCTTCTAAATATTATCATAAATGTAGCTCGTTCATTATACATGTCAAGATACTGCTCTTTGGCAATATCTTCTTGGTCGCAATTATGTTGAGATGATAAATCTGTATGATACACTCATGAGAGACTCTGGAATCGTGCGCAACAACATTGGCATTATCTGGACAGAGGAGACAACGATATAGAGATAGAAAATCGACCGATGGCATGTTGATGTCGGGCATCTTTGAATGATCATGCACAGGCATCTAACTAGGTACCTTAGTTAGGTAACCAAAATAAACGAGCCTGAGCTACACCTGTAGCACTGTAGGCCCAGGCGGGCGGATGAGGTACGCTAACCGCAAAGAAATGGTATAACTAGATGCGCCTAAACGGTATAGAATTATGATTAAGCATAAGGCGGGGTGCTACTCTTACCTATCGATAAGCCATGCTCACCACCTGTGGATGAATAGCACCTCATCGTTGACGTGACATAAGATCAGTATCGCATTTGCTATGGTAAGCGTTCATCATCGAAGCCCATGTTCATCTCAAACTTTATAATCTTTCGATTAATGCCAGTGCACTACGAAATCTTCTAGAAACAATCGTTTTAAGCCGTCAGCCCCTCTGGACCACATAATACCCACGCGGTATGAAAGCCATCATCGCGGTCCCGGCGACGCTTGCGCTCGTCTATCGGGCTCATTCGCGCCAATCCTTAACACCCTTCGGCATTTTTATAGCTGGCTTGACCGCCACTGCCCATGCTATACATCCATGGAACCTGCCGTTCGTGCTGTTGATCGTCTTCTTCCTTGCTGGCACGCGCGCCACCGCCGTGAAGAAGGAGGTGAAGGCCAGCTTGACCTTGAATGCCCAGGGCAGTTCTGGGGGCGAGGGCCCGCGAACCCATGTTCAAGTCCTCGCCAACTCACTCATGGCCTCCATCCTGACCCTTCTGCACGCCTATCAACTAAGGAAAAGACGCGAGACTATTTTGAGTGGCCAGAGCCCAGAGGGCACCTATTGCTACAGTTGGGGAGGCGACCTCCTGGTCGTCGGCATTATCGCCAACTATGCCGCCGTAGCCGCTGACACGTTCTCTTCTGAGCTCGGCATCCTGTCCCGTACCGAACCTAGACTCATCACGTCGCTCAACTTGCGAAAGGTCCCCCGGGGTACCAATGGCGGGGTCACTGTGTGGGGACTGGTCGCTGGTTTCCTGGGCTCTATGATTATTGTGACGACATCACTGATGTTCTTACCGATGTGCGGCGATCACACAAGCGACAAGGTTGGCGGTGGCCGGCCCTGGTCTATGAGCGAGAAAGTGATATTTGCGTGGGGAATGACAGTCTGGGGAACGCTCGGAAGTCTCTTGGACAGCTTTTTAGGAGGTTGGCTACAGAGGAGTGTGCGAGATGTCAGGACTGGCAAAATTGTCGAAGGTGAAGGGGGCGTGCGCGTCCTCGCTTCTGCAGATGCAAAGGCCGGACTTGTCACCAAAGAAGGTGCAGACGCTATTGAAGACACCTCCGCAGTTGATGACAGCACTCCCGCTGAGGACCGCTATAACCCGAAAAACAAGCATCGCAAGTCTAGCTTCGGTGACAATAAGCCCACTCGCGTTGCCGAAACTGGCTGGGACCTGCTCGACAACAACGATGTCAACTTTCTGATGGCATTCACCATGAGTGTTGGAGGGATGGTAGTCGCATCGTGGTATTGGGACGTCCCTTTCTCTAGCATCTTGTGGGGTTAAATACGAGGTTGAGGCGTTTAATGTGATCGGGTATTCGGCTACCATTGCGGCGATTGCGCCACTTACGGTTTGTGACTGCAGTTTAGTCACCGGTTCAATAGTTTAAAGACATGGCGGTGCCTGGATACAACACTCAGGTACATCAGCGGCGTACACTATCAATTAATAATTAAGCAATATATTGGGACCCGTCCTGTCGACCTCGTGACATCCTATGCTCTCCAATATTTCGTGTTCTATGCAAACTAATGAGCATTTCTCCCGAAAGGAAACTACGAGCCGGGCCTTTAATTGCATATACAGAAACGCAGTATTGAAACAAGCAACTGATGTACTTTGTGTGTAGGAAAATGACCTTGGACTCAAGCAACAGCAACCTTTCTCGTTGCGTCTTCGGATGCGCGTCGAAAGCGAGTCCAAACCCGCCACTTGGCCTCCCTTTTAGGTGACTTATCTACGCCATAGCCGTTCGCCTCCGACAGGGCTCTCAATAGGGCGATATCTTCAGCTTCGGCCTGCTCCTGGCGTTGTTGTGCTAGCCGTCGCAATTTAAGCAGCTCGGTGCCCAGCAGCACAAAAAGGCTATCCACGTTTTCGCCCGTCCGCGCCGAGGTCTCCCGAAATGCACAACGCGTTCGACCGTACCCGATGTTGCACGCCAGCTCGTATCCTTCGCCCTCGGTCACCACTCGGTAGTTCTCTTCCTTGCCGTCTTCGCCGCCATCTGCCTTGTTGCCGACTAGAATCAGGGCGTAATGTTGACGCTGATTCTGCAAGAGTGCCTCCTGTATCCGTTCATGAAGCTCTTGGATCAGGGCGAAGGAATCGCGGGATCGTACATCGTAGATCAGTATAGCGGCCTCGGTAATCGCCACAGCGTGTTGGAGGTATTGTCCTTCGGATAAATGGTCCGGCGCTAACTCGAGGGCGTCGACCATGTATGTCTGGTCCTTGATCTCGATCCTACGCTGGCATCCTCGCTCGTGTTCTGGGTTGGGTGGCTGGCCCTCTCCAGCGAAACTGCCTTTGCAGAACTTCACGAACGGTGTTAGGGATCATGTTCCAGATTAAGACTGTCAAATATACGCTTACTCTGGTCAGTATGGCAGTCTTACCACACCCCTTAGATCCTAAGGTTAAGAATCGAAATTGGCCTGCTACTGGCCGCTCGGGGGCTGCTTTCTGTTTCGTATACTTCTCGGCATCGCTAGGCTTCCATGCGAGGAGCGCCCGATAGTATCGCCTTTCCTCCTCTGACAGTATCATAGGTTCTAGCTTCTCTTGGATGTTCGACATCGTTGGAATGATACTGGGAAAACGTGCCTTGAAATAGATGGCCGATCTCAATGATGATCAGCTAGCGACAATTTATCGCCATTGTTGCGGAGAAGGAAAGGAAGCCTTTTGAGCCCTGCTTATGGCGCATGTGGCCGTAATACTTAAGTATTGGTGTATGAGATGAGCGGGATATCTCGTAGCGAATACTATGATGGTGCTATTCGACGTCTGTTCGACATTGGCCGACCAGTAGGCTAGAGTACGGCGTGACACCGTTAAGGGAATTCGGAGAAATCATGAGACACCGATTTGTATCCCAATAGGACGGGTCGATTCTGCCGAAGAATACAGCACGAAATGCCCCGCGCGCATGTGCGACAGATCGCCGTCCCTCTCATGGAGTGATCTCGGGCTGGTGTACCAGCTGGAGCGACGACCTCCACCAATGTCGCCGTCGCATTGCAGGGTCCAAAGTCGCAGTATTGGATGACATTATACGGCATGCATGCACTACCGAGACTACTATCATGCACATGGACCCGAAGAAGTCGCCGATGGAAACACGCCAAGAGCGTAACTCAATCGATGCACAAGTCGTTGCACTTCGGTCCTGTAAGATCGATGCCGATACATCTCGTATATAGGTCGCCAGCGTGTGATGTCGTGTGTCGTAGGAAAGCCGCCGAAATGAAGCAGCTTGCCAGCGCACGACGGTCCCGTTTTGCAGAGAACTACTGCTTCATTTCTCGCTGTGCATGCCTCGTGCTACGATAAAGAATCTGCCTGGCATTGGCAAGCCATAGTAAGTGGTTCTTACGACGGGGATCTTGCATTCTGCCGCATTTTGGTTACCGTTCGTCCCTCTCCATCCTATCATCTCTGTCCATGACTACTGCTCCACGGCTTACGAAGGCGAGCTCATTGGTCATGCTGGCTCGTTGGCTCGTGTGTGAATAGATCTGCGATGGCTGGTTGCATCTGCCCCAAAGTCAATAAGCATAAATTTACGTGTCGACAATACCGTCAACTAATCATATACACTAAATATTCAGCTGACGGGAAACAGGGTATTCCGAGCCATGTCTAGAACCGCATGTAGGAGACCTACCACAGTAGTTCAGTACCCACGTCATGGCTCGTCTCTGTAGGTACATACCTTGCCAGGTTACTGAGTAGATATCTCTCAATTGATAGGTAAGTACTAGGCGGCTTCGTTTCTTTCACCAATCCGCTTAAAAGCCTTTGTGATTAGACGCCTACTAATTAGGTATTGGAACGTTGAACCATCTGAAATCTGAGCATTTAATAACGGTACCTTAGGTAGGTAAGTAAGGTGCTGTCTGTCGGTCCATTAGACTACCTACCTAACCTAGTCTAGTTAAGCTGTAGACTACAGTACAACGTGACTGCCGTCCCCTCATCAACCCCTGTACACCAAACAAGGATGCTAATCCACCCTGGACCCAGCTTGGGTTCAGCTGCTTCCAAATTGGGGACCAAGCTCCACCCTCGTCTACTTACACTACACTATTTCCCGCTCGGTGACGAGCTGAGGAAAGCGTGCAGAGAGCTTCGTTCATCCTGTAGCGTTTGGGTTATCCTTCATTTTCAGTGGCGGCCTGTCGCCAGTCGCAGAAGTGATCTGGTAGCTTGATGTGGACTTGACCATTTGGTCCTGTAGCTTTTACTGCTTGCCTGGTCTGTATTGTGATTCACACGGCTCAGTGCAGTCGTTCGTCAGCATCTGCTACCCAAAGATTATTAGGCGATAAGTTAAGTCATGTCAAGCAAGACATGGATGCTTATTCGCCCCGCCATTGCCTCAGCTTGCCCTACATTGTCTTTCCGATACATCTCGTGCTTCGTGCTTATGGCTTATGAATTATCAGCTGAAGACTCTGGGGATAGCAACTAGCTGCGCGGCGAGCGTCTCGAACAAGGCATTCGGTTTCAACGACATGCTGCACGCAACCATATGTATCTTTTCATATGCTTCAAAGCTTGTTCACAGCACATTCTGACAGTAGCAAGCTGGCCGCCTGGAAAGCAAGGAGGGAGGTTCATTACGATCTATAGACGCGTGTAGAAGCGTAAGCAAAGCGTCTTGCTCGACATTGCCCTCAATAGGACGATCTCCCCCCTACCCGAGCACGGTTCACGATTCCCGTCTCTCAAATTCGTTGACAGCGCAGCTTCGTCCCCCCACCCTCGTCTCTTGCGCGGCAAAATGAGATAGCAGCTATGGCTTCAAACGCCTATTTCTCGTCAGACCCATATAGGAGGCATTCCGGCCAAGCTTTAAACCACAAAGTTTCGAACCTGTCGGAAAATTCAGACGGCCCTCTTCGCGGACGTGAATCGCTCGTGTCACTTCAGTCCTTCTACGACTCGCCCCCGATCCCTCCACCGAGGGATCCCGCTTCCGAGCAACATGAGTACCAGCGAGGACAGTGGTCGGTTTCTTTCCCAAGGAATAATGGTGGACGATATCAACCTGTTTCTCCGACACCATCGAACTTTGGCCGCTTCAGAAGCTTTCGTGGAAGGGTGCAAGATACAATACATGAAGATGAGAGCATCGACATGTCGCTGCTCGGTGCGGCGGTACAGCCTGCCCATTCCGAGCCGTATAGCGCAATCCCAAAAGACGAACCTTACGAACCCGCCTTCGACATGACCTCCTTCTCGGGCCCAATAGGCACTCAAAATCAAGCGTCCTTGAAGTCGTTGCAGGAGCAGGAAGCTAACGGCAGGCTCACCGGTGGCCTAGGGAAAGGTGTGATGCCGAGTACAACAGTCAAGAGAGAGCACCTCATATCTTCTAGACCCTCTCTCACGCGTAGTTTCACACGGTCGCTATCAATGAGGAGGATGCCTACTCCAAACGTAAGGCCGAGCTGGAACAGTCTCGGTCAAGAGGAGGCAAATAAACGAGGTGAAGTAATCGAGGTGATTATGGAAGAGCATACGGAAGTTGACCTGAGCTCCATGATTGGCCCTAATACTATCAGGCGGGATCAAGAGGTTCCCACGCCACTTTCTAAAAAGCAAGTGTTCTACCCTCAACCTAATTGGAAGCCTTTCACGATGAGGTGGCCGTATCTGCTGTTTATGATCTTCCTCTCTGTACTTCTTGGCATCGTGCAAGAACTAGTTTATCAGATGTCAAGACGTCCCGGAGGATTGTTTCACTTCACGTCCGCCGAAGATCTTAATCCAGGGTTATATTTCGTCTTCAAATTTGTCCCTACAATCATCTCAGTCACATATGGTGTTTTATGGCAGAACACCGACTTCGAGGTCAAGCGTCTTGAGGCTTTCTATCAAATGTCGAAGAACGGAGGGGCGCTGGCGGCTGAGTCGATCAATGTCGATTATATCACACTATTCAACTTCACGCGACCACTACTGGCCCTGCATCGGAAACATTACGCCGTATTCATCTCATCGGTGACAACTTTGCTTGCCGTATCCCTCGTTCCGACACTCGGTGCTGCTGCCCTCATCCTCACCCCCGATAGGATCACACGACTTTCAAATCCAAATGAGCCGAAGGTGATCACAGTGAGCGCCATCCTCTCACGCGTACTAACTGGCATGTTTTTCTTCATCGCGATTCTAGGCTGTATCCTCTTTTACCAGCTTACTACGCGACGCTCGGGGCTTCAAGCAGATGTAAAAGGAATTGCAGGACTAGCGTCAATGGCAGTTGTCAGTCATATCATGACCGACTTCAAAGACATGGATACCGCAAAGCCAAGAGACATACACCATAAATTGAAGCATCGGCGCTATGAACTGCGCAATTCATCGCTGTTTTCTGAAGACTTGATGTTAAGTAGCATAAGGGAGAATGATAAGTATAAGGAAACTCGTCTGTCAGAGAACCCCCACCCTCTAATGCTTCGGAAAGAAGGTTGCATCCCCTTCATAATTGGGGTGGTGTTGTTCCTTATCCTCATACCAGTCTTTCTGTTCACCCCAGCTAGTGTGATCACCTATAAAGCGCCTTGGGCTATCACGGCGCTCGCTGTTTGCATCAAGCTCGGCTGGGGAAGTCTCGAGACATCTGTCCGCATGCTGGAACCATACTACATACTCGCGGGGCGCCACGCACCCGCCAAGACCCTGACGCTGGATTACACAGCCATGCCCTTCGCCGTCGTGGCCTTCCGCGCGCTCTTCAACCGTCACTGGCTCGTGTTCCTCGTCGGCTGGGGAACCATTCTCGTAGAGGGCCTCACCATCTTCGCTACTAGTCTGGCGCAAGTCGAAGGCAAAGACTTCCTCGACCTCCTCGAGGACGACAGCGGCAACGTGCTGAACCAGGAGCTCGGCAGCGGATCCGAGACGGTGCGCTCTTTCGTCGTCACGCTCGCGCTGACCGTCTTCATCCTCCTGTACATCTGCGTCGTCGCCACCGTCGTCTTCGTCCGCCGGCGCCACCCGTTCCTGCCGCGCCAACCCAACACCATCGCCAGCGTCCTGGCGTTCATGCACCAGTCCAAGATGCTTTATGACTTCGTCGGCACGACCAAGCTCACGAATGCGCAGATGCGCGAGAAGCTCGAGGCGCTCGGCAAGACGTACGGTCTGGGCTGGTTCAACGGCCGCGACGGCCAGACGCACTGTGGCGTCGACGAGGAAGAGCTCACGGGCAATTATAAGCACGGCATCGATTACTTGCAGGGTAACCAACCCTGGCTTACGGATTGGCAGACATTTTGAGATTGGTCGAAGTACGTAATTATGATTGGGAAGGGGTGGGGAATCGCATTACAAACGAGCCATATCTCATTCATTCTTGGATAATACAATATGCATGGCGTTTTGATGAGTTGCATCTAGGGACATGAGGGAATTGATGATAACCATGGGTCTGATGATATCGTATGCATGCGGGATTTAACTGGGAACGGGCGAATGGGAATTGGTAGTGTTGCATTGGCATGTCTGGATAGTCTCTTGTATCGGTAGATGTCCAATTGACGAGGTATTAGACTCGCATTACGAACCTGCGCAAGCTTTCGATCTTGCTCGCTCCAAATCATAGATAGTAGATAGACGAAATCTAATAATCACGAGTATTACATGTGCTGGTCACGAACTCCTCACCCAGCGGACAGTAGAATAAGGAGCAGACGAGAAACGTTCAGTATAGTATCTCATAACTTATATGCAGTACTACGCAAGGCAAGAATTGACGTATCCAACATCATCGCCTCGCCACTACACAATACAGGTTCTAAATACCCAGGAGTTTACATTTCTGTCAGTCTCCCACGACGAGTTCACCGCCTGCCATTTAATACCTTGGCCTAGCCTATTCTCATAGTACCGATCCTAAGTCTTCATAAACAATTACCCGTAGAATAAGATCAGTGAAACTGATCCTCTGTAACACCCTGGCCCATGGCGGCAGTGGAGCTGATGCCGCCGGTGACCATCTTTTGCAGTTCGTCGACGTAGGTGGCGCCACTCCACTTCTGGTGCTTGACGACGTCGACGCCGGCGTCCATCTCGGGCTCCTGTACGAGCTCGCCGTACGCGCGCATGCCAACTCTGGCGTAGGCGGCGGCGAAGCGATCGGCAGCCAATGCAGTCGTGTGAAGACCCGCCAGCGTGATGAATTGCCAGCAGTACCCGAGGGACGCCAGTCGTCGGATGTAGGTCTCTTGTTCCGCGCGAGGCATCGCCGTCTTCCAGTTGAAGGAAGGTGATAGGTTATACGCCAGTCTAAGTTGGAGGTGGTCAGCATTCTTCTGTTTCGTTGAATATGGATAGCTTAAGCAAACTATGATTAGGTAGATAAAAGGCAGAGTTGTATGAAATAAAACTCACTTCTGCTCAGGCCAGACAGCATGAACTCCGTCCGCAAATTCCTTCGCCTGGTTGAAATCGGGCAGTTTACTCTCCATCCAGATAGCGTCACAGTACGGAGCGTACGCGATAGCTCGATTGATTGCACAGTCGCAGCCTCCCTTCAATCTATAGTATCCTTCACGCGTGCGTGGAGCGTCCCAATTGAAGTAGACATCCGCGCCGAGAATCCCGTGAGCAATGGCGCGAGCCTCAGAATTGCTCTTGCCCTTCGCCTGCGCGGTGTATTGCCTCAGCAATGCCTTCTTGTCGCCGGCTATAGATCGGGAAGTTACGATGGCGTCTGCTACGGCTTCGTCGAAACGCTTAAGATTTGCCTCCTTCAACCACGCGTCCTCAATAGCTTGCAGTTGCTCGCCGGTTTTCGCAGCCTGTTCTGCGGCGATCATAAGGTCGTTTAGCGGCCGGATGTGAGGGTTTGTAGATCCGATGATGAAGGCATGGTCTCGAGGATCAATTGTCGTTGTGATAAGTGTTGCTGCCTCGGCGTCGGTACGCGCGATAGCTAGGAGATCAGTCCCCATGATGTCGGCTTGTGCACGGATTGCGACAAGTCGGTTAATGTGTTCGCTAATCGGTACTAAGACCTTGCCAGCCATGTGTCCGCACTTCTTCGTACCCGGGGCTTGATCCTCAATGTGAATACCGGCTGCGCCACTCTCGATGAAGAGCTTTGTGAGCTTCATTACGGCTGTCAAACCGCCATGTCCCGTGTCAGCGTCGGCAATAATTGGGCGAAGGTAGTCGATGTTAGCGACCTTTGAGCGTAGGGCTTTCGGTGTGGTAAGGCGCTCTTGACGTTGCTTGCGGTCATGAAATAGTTGGGCCATGAAGAGATGCTTCACCTTGCTCGGGACGGTAGTCTTACTTCCAGTTAGCCTTGGTTCAGAAAGGTAAAGTGCTTCCTTCACTTACGTAGGGGTAATCAGCAAGATCCGGACCGGGCTCATCGGATGACGAAGCGGTAGATGATGATTGCCAGCCTGAGACGTAGACGGTGTCCAGATACTTCGCCATCTGCGTGACCGCCGTGGGTTCTAAGCATCCATAAGTGTAGCTAGCATCACGATTCTACATCACAATCAGTATGCCAGGGCATCGAGGTCAGTTTACATATATTCATTTACCTTGAACCTATTCTCAAGTATATTCCATAACTTCTTGGACAATGCATTGCTCGGGTACTGAACTTGGAGATGTCCTCGCTTCGAGACGATCTGTTCGGCTGTGAATGGCCGCTTCGTGTATATCCATCTCGGCTCACTCCACCATCTCTTCACGGCCTCGACCTCTTGAGTGAAAAGCTCATCTTCGAGGTTCGGGTCAACAGCTGGGTTGATCATGTTATTCGACGCCATGGTGGACAGCGGAATTTGCGTCTTAAACACCCAATGCAGCTATAAGCCAGGCAAGATTAAATTGAACTCTAGGAATAGCGCGTCCTTCTAGAAAACAATCGTTGTTCAGTCCAATTTGTTGGAATGTGGTGGGTATCACGTAATTATCAGGTATTCCGGAATGGGAGAAAAGCCTCGGAAACAAAGAGACAGCAAACAGAAAGTGTTTAAAGGGTTTAAAGGTCACAGCCCCTGTCTTATAGAATCGATGAACTAGGTACCTTAGACACTCGACTCTGTCTGTGTAAGACAACTGGGGCAGGGTTCGTCCATCTTCACCTGTATCGCTCTCGGAACGTAACCCGGCTAGTCATATACACTCATAGGCACCTCCGGTTAGGGAGAATGGCATAGCTCGGCGTGAATCGGTCAAGCGGCTGTATCAATGTGCTACAGACCGGCAGTACATGCTGTTGCTTGTGGGATCAGTAAGCGATCAAGGTATATTCCGTCTCGGCTCTCCCTGTCATGGGTCAAGATCAATAGCTGCATGTGGCTGGCGCGACGAGCAGAGCATGTCCTCGGAAAAGCACGCGACGCGGCTTCTGACTGACGTCTGGACTCGATCATTCTCCATCCTCGGCTCAAAGGGAGTTCCTGGCAGGCCTGGGCGACGTGGTAGTAGTTTGTGGGTTGTAGGAAAGCCGTGATTCGCCAATTTGCCGAGCCAGGACGGAAAAGCGTGGGTAGCACGTCTCTAGACACGCTAATACGCTAATATGGCTGCCCCGGGCAGAAGTACTGTATGTACATACTTGTGGGGATCTTCCCCGCAAGTCCCAGTTGAGGCATGCGAGAGCCGGGTCATGGGGATCTCGGGCGAAATGGCAATGACGCTATTAGCTGTTACAGTTTGGATACAGACGTTGCGATCGAGGCACCCTCGGCACCTACCTTCGTTATTACCTACAACCCGTGCATTCTAATAATGCTGAATTAATCATTGAAAGGCATGGAGTAAGAACCTTTATATGGTGTCGCCGACCAGAGTATATTGATTAATGGAGCGCAATTAAGAATGTACCTATACTGTCCCTCGCTCCGTTCCTTTCCTCTCTTCTGACATGTATCACCCGTTAGTACCTACATGCATTCACCCCACTTCGTTCGTTGCTGGCATGTGAAAATCAATCAGGGCGGGTTCAAGTTAAAGCACGAACATAGCTGATAATCACTACTAGTACCATCCTTGAACTCTACCGACTATGTTTCGACTTGAAATCCTTACCAGGCTTCTATATCTTGAAACACCCCAAATGACATATGTACAAGCCTCGGCTTAAAGGACCCTAGCGGTTGTCGAGTTACATGCCAATCAGCCATCGCCTATCATAGGTTCAGCTCGGGTTTGGGCTTCACATGATAACTGAACCTCAAACGAGTCATTGCTAGGTACCTCGTACCTATTAGTATGGTCTACTATCCAGCCGTGGTCGGAGCGAGGTTCAGTTGAATTAAAAGGTGGTTCCATTGTGACTCAGAGAATTGATTCGCCTGAAAACCTTATCGAAATTGAAATCCTGTGAATAATCAAATGTAAACAGTGTCTACAACGATCGCTTCCGCAAAATCGACCTTGCTAGGTAACCGTAAACTATATCTGCCCAGACGTTTCGCTCTTGAGCAAAATCTGCTGCGAGCCGCTTATTAGCTATCTGCTGTGGCCTGACAAGTGGCAGCGCCGCAGTGGTTGCATGGGTCTAAACCGCCCAGCTTCGTCTTCCTCGATGAGATGCTGCTTTAAAGACGGCGCCACGACGCAATGCTTGCCTTACCTCCAAACCAAAATAATCGCCATATACTTCACGCAATGGCGTTCAGGCAATATATATATCATACGTGGCAAGCTGTGTTCGAAAATGCACTGGACCAGCGACACATATGCCCGATATCATTGGTGCGTACCGCCTACTAGGTAAGCAGTGGCAGAAGTTATAAGTCGACTGGCTCAAGGCCACATTATCCATATAGGTAGGAAAAGTAGGTTTTGATGACTGACACTAGGTAGTTATAGACCTGTCTCATTCTAGATGTCTTTTCTAGCAGCCTACCGAAGGTGGCGAGCGATCAATGGATGGATGAGCTTGATGGATTTGCTGAGCTGTAGGCCTAAGTGGTTAGTGGTGTGCTTACGACAAAATACGTCGCCAACGTGGCACGCGCGCATCAGGCTGCGATGAAGCCCAACCCAGTATCCTCAGCTTTTATCATGCACGTTCCCTTTTCCAAATAGAAAATTCCACGCTCAACTCTTCTGCTCATAAGCAACGATGGCAATACGCGATGTAGTACTGGACCCGGACGGTGACATCTTAGTCATCGTACCTAGCACGCTTCCCGAGGAGCCTTCGGAGCATCCGGGCCCCTATGAACCCGTAACCGAGAAGGCTGAAATCCAGGAAACCGCAGCTGCAACCGAAGAGTCTGCTAGCAATGGGATTTCCACTGACGAAGAATATCAACCCGAAGCTGTCGAAGAATCTGCGGAAGATCATCCACCTGAACCTGAGGAAGAGGAGCAATGGCGGTTCAAGGCCTCTTCAAAACACCTAGCTCTAGCTTCTACCTTTGTCAAGAAAATGACAACAGGGCCCTGGCGGGAGGCCACCGAGATCCACGATGACGGGCTACTCCACTGGAATTTCGATGGCTTTGATGCGACCGCGATTTCCACCATCTTGAGCATCATTCACGGCCTGAACCGTCGAGTCCCGCGTACTGTTGATCTGAGCATGCTGGCCCAGATTGCTCGCGTAGTGGACTACCTCGATTGTCACGAGGTGATGGAGCTCTACGCAAGCATATGGGTGAATCACCTTGGCGAGTCCACCCCTGGCTCATCCAAAAAGGACTGGGACAGCTGGATCTCCATTACCGGGGTGTTTCAGAATCCCGCCATTTTTCAAGATTGGACACGCGTAGCTATTGTTGAGAAGTTGAACTGCCCTCCTTCTTTGGAATTACCCATACTATCCCAAGCCTACGGTATAGTCTCACGCCTCCCATTGCCATCAAAACGAGGCTTCTAACCCTTATATACTTCAGATAAAATCGACCAGTGGCGGCAGTTGCACCTCGACAAGATACTCTCTTGTGTATACGACCACGTTGATCGTCTAAGCGAGCACACGACATGTTCGGTCGAATGCGATGCTGTGCTACTGGGGACATTGATCCGGCGGATGCGCGCCAATTCACTTCCCAGCCTTCGCCCAACAAGGCCATACGAAGGATTAAGCGTCAGCAGTGTGGTCAAGGCTATCAAGGGCCTATCGGTTCCAGATTGGTGTTTGAAAATGAATGGAATCGACGAACCTACCCAGAGTCCTTGGGAGTTCTGGGGTGCGGGTAAGAAAATAATTAAGACCCACCAGAAGAAGGCAAAGCTCAAGACAAAGAGAAAAGGATCCTCGAGTGTTGATTGGGGGTTTGGCGAGCAGGTTGAGGAGATTGAGGAGATGAGGGAAGTCGTGGTAGTTGAGCACAGTTGCGGATTCGACGAACTAATCGCCACGATAAATAAGTTGGAATCGGAAATCAAGGGTCTTGACCTAAAGACGGATTTAGGTATTCAGTATTCAGAATAATGAAAACGCGAGGCTCGGTCATGTTGAAAAGCAGTGACATTTATGAATCAGACGATTGGTCTGATCAAGACCGCACGCATCGCCTCACTGTTGATGAAAGCTGTCTCCTTCCGGTGGCTTATAACGGCTTCGACCTCGGTGGCTTGCACAATACCAACAATTTTAATCAACTGCCTTCCTGTCTCCCAGATTTCACCTCACTGTTTAAGCCCACGATGAAAACCTAATTGCATCTATCATACGTCACGTGCAATTAACTCATAAATACTCTAGTTGAAGTGACGAGGTAATGTCCGGTCTTCTTAATAGAAGAAAATCTTCTCTAACAAATACCACTCCTTTCCATTTACCTCCCCGGCACGGTCCTTCGAGTTGCATGGCGTACTGGAGCTTAGACGCTCATTTGAACCTCATCCGTTTAAGCACTCGCTCACGAGTAAGTACACGTCAATGAGATTAAAGACGTGTTTATTACGGTACCATACCCGCAGGCCTGTTGCTAGGCACCAGCAGTAAAGCAACAACAACACGCACCACAACGCGTGCCAGGCTGCGTTTAACTTTTCTACACAATACCCGAATGCACCTCCACGAAAAGCAGTACCTTCAGTTGGCAACATCCCCAAGCACAATTTCCTATTCACGCAACCATGGCGGAACCGGACGTGGTTCTAGACCCAGATGGGGATCTTCTCGTTATTTTACACAACCCATCAGAGACTTTTGAAATTTATCGCGAACCTCCATTGTCGGAGCCTGCAGGCGATGAGGAGGCTACCACAGTGGAGTTAAACAGCGACGAGCAGCCCAAACCCATTAGCATGCACATAGACTGGATATTTAAAGCCTCTTCGAAGCATCTATCACTAGCTTGCCCAAGGTTCAAGACTATGATGGACGGACCGTGGCGTGAAGCTACTCGAATATACGACGATGGGCTACGGCATTGGGTATTGGAAGAGTTCGACATGTATGCAATGATTCTCGTTCTGAGTATCATCCATGGCAAAAATAATGGAGTCAATGTCCACGGCTACCAGACTGCTATTCCACCAACTGTTAGGCTCGACATACTAGTCGAGATCGCGCGCATAGTAGATTATATTGAGTGCCACGAAGTCATTAGAGTTTTTGCCAGCAATTGGATCAGTTGTCTCAAAGACGATATCCCAGTGTCATACAATACTAAATTAATGGCATGGATCTGCATCGCTGGGGTCTTTGGCAATGATGAGATATTCCAACGCTGCACGCGTCTGGCCATCCTCAAGTGTCATAGCGGCATTCCTACGTTGGGGCTCCCCATACTACCAGAAATTAGTGGTGAGTGACCAGGTCTCTGATGGTTCTGGCTTCGCTAATCTTCTGACTTGTTAAAATCTAGATGAGATCCATCGACGTAGAGAGCGTTGTATCGACGAGATATTTGCATCTGTCGATAGCCTCGTCGGCCGTCTGACTGGGGAGACCAGTTGCTCCTTTGAATGTGATGCTAGTGAGTATTATTTTTACCCACTCCATTCCTCTGTGGACACAAGTAAAGTTTACACGTCCGGCCTCAATTGGTTTTGGGGTTACTTTGATATTCCTGGAAACACCTAAATTTTCCAATGAGAGCAATTACTAACACAGCATTCTCATAGCGTACCTCGGGACGATAATAAAGCACATGGACACTGAATTCCCTAGCCCCCGCCCGACGAGCCCTTACTGGAAATTAAGCGTCAAACGCGTGGTCAATACTATCAGGCGCCTTCCAAAAGTAAAACAGCTACATAAAGCAATGGCACCGAAGCACAATTGCAGATTCGACGAACTGAAATTTACAGTGGACAGCTTGGAAGCGGGAATCGAGGGTCTCGACATCGAGAGCCTCAAAAAAGACTCAGCTATTCGGCGTGTGAAATGACGAGAACATCTATAAGCCAGGAGTGAAAGGAAGATAACTGCTGGTAAGGTGGACTTTTTCGTTCATGGTCGATACTAATTGGATTGGCTGGCAAACCATATGCATGGGCTAGATGCTGCTGGCATTTTTCAGCTGAGCTATAAAGTATGCTAGCATAGGGAGAGATAAAAAGCTTCTAGTTAATCATTGAGGTCAATATGCACACATCCAATTGCCCCTTCTAGCCCGTCTAGCCCGTGCCTACCAGACAAATTCATAACGTCGTAATGATTCCATACAGACTCACCAAAACCGAAGATCAGCCGCAAGAATCCCTCCGTGGGTAAGCTATGAACACCTGATTATTAAACCACGCCCGCCTCGAAGAGCTTCTCTTCTTTTGCCTGTTGGGCTTTCTCGTAGACCTCATAAGGCGTGACCGTGCCAAGCGCTCTCTTCATATCTGTGTTAACAAATTGAAGGCCATAGATGTAACTGGCATTGACCCAGCCAAACCTATACGAGCGATGTTAGAATTCACAGAAAATACCATCAGATTAAAGAAGCCGACTTACCCTTCTTTCGCTACACCCTTGAAGTCTAGCCCCTGGTTGCCGTACTCGGCGTCCACGCGGTGAGGGTCGACCGGACGCGTAACATCGTATTTCTCTACAACCACACCATTGAAGTCGAAGAAAGCCTTGGTGACCATAAATAGCCACTTATATGCCAACTTTTGAGCGAGATCCGCGTATCCATAGCGGTAAAGGCCCGTCCAAGCAAGCATCTGCTGTGGTGCCCAGCCATATGGATAGTCCCACTGTCTGTTTGGCCGCTCTATACTGACCTCTCCACGAGACTTCTCTGTCCCAGAGAGCAGACCGCCGTATGCTTCGAACTTGGGTATAGCATTATTCACCACCTTGGCTGCCTTTTCAGGATCCGGAACGCCAGCCCATAGCGGCCAAAAGGTTGTGCAAGATTCGTACGTGCATTGCTCCTCCTTCACCGTATCGTAATCGAAGTACATCCCTTGCTCTTCGTTCCAGCAGTACTTATTGATTGCGGCACGGCGTCGTTTCCAACGGCGATCCCAGATTGTAGAAGTCTCAACTTGACCAGGTTGCATCGACCCACTACACCACTCCGCAGGGATCACTAGGCGATCATCAAAAACGTTACGAATAGTACGCGCGATGTCCATCTCATACTTGTATAGTAAAGAGTTTAGGTCGATGGTAGCAAGGTTTGCGCACATCTTCTCTAGCCGATAGGACGTATCATGTCCAGATTCTCGCACCGCTCGATCATGCAAGAAATACTCGTCTAGATCGGGTTCATTTACTTCACCATGATTATAGGCCTTCACGAAGTCCTTAAAACTCATATCGTGTTTTTTCGTATACGGCTCCAGAATGTGGACAAAATGGCTCGCTTCAGTCTCAGGAGGTACACCACGCCCTTCAGGTCGATACCTAGACAGGCCCGTCTTTGGATCTAGTCGAGGTTCGGCCATCCATACAGTATAGTATTCTTTGATCGCAGCCAACATGGCTTCTTTGAGGAATTCCTTGGCGTCTGGCTGATGCTGAATCTTCTCGTATACTCGCAATGCCATGTCTGTCAAGAATGGTGGTTGTGATCTCGTAAGGTAGTATGACCTAGTAGCATTCAGGATTTTGCCATAATGCCGGATGCAGAAGCAAAAGTTTTTAACCATTGCCTTGGCCAGGTAAGCTTTGTCATTGGCAAGGAGTCCCAAGGACTCCATGTAGCTATCCCAGCCGTATAGCTCGTTAAATCTTCCACCCGGCACGACAAAAGGCACGCCCTTCAGTGTCTTTTCTCCCGTATTCGGATCAGTGTACCTTTCCATTGCGATGGCCAATAGACCAGGACCGGGGTTATGATTCAGGTCCCGTACAACATCTGCTGTGATTATTTCGGGGAGCAGTTGGACGTCCAGCCGAATCTCGGGTCTCTCGCGTGCGAGCTTCTGATAGTACTCATACTGCTCGGGTGCTCCCCTTGGAACGTAGATGCGTGGCCTCGGGTCGTCCGTCCAGTCTTTGGCGTCTTTAGCGGCGATTTCAATACTCGAGGCATCGATACGACGAGTCAAGCCCTCCCAGAATTGGTTCTTGATAAGTCTGGATAAACGATTCACGGGGTTCTCGTTGAGGCGACCGATATCCAGGATAATCCGTTTCCTCCCGTATTCTTTGGCTAGGGATAACTCTTGTAGAAGATTGGAGAGCATGTAGGTTCCTCGAATATCGAAGCGATTGTGACCTGCCGACGCGGCAGTTCCTACAGACAACACCTAATCAAACAGTTTAGTATTTGAGTCCGAGACTTGAATAACTAACCAGGTCGCATACCTTCGGACCAGTATCTTCAATGGTGATTTGCATATTATCGTCTGTGTCTTCTTGGGCCCGAAGACTTTCGAGTGTGTGGTCGACGTCGATCAGAAACTGGCGCGATTGGGGCCTACTGGCCTCATCTGGAAAAGAAGCTTCGGTCAGTCGTTTGCTGAAGAAGTCGGTCTGTCGAGGATGGAATTACCGTGACTGCCACGTCTGTGTCTACTTTGGAGTCCCATACGTTCCATTTCATGAACTAAGCTTTGCTGAAGATTTTGTTAGACGCTTTGATTCGAACAAGATGAGATACAACCATACGTGAGAGTGAGTACTGTGCCGCTTGTGGTACCGATCTGTATGTCGGGCTTCGGAGGCATAATATGTTTTGGCATCTTCGAAGACATTCAAGTCGTCGCTAATGGCACTTGAGCCGGAGGAATGGACCCTGGTCAGACCGGC
Source organism: Xylaria castorea (assembly GCA_022495115.1). Classification (NCBI taxonomy): domain Eukaryota; kingdom Fungi; phylum Ascomycota; class Sordariomycetes; order Xylariales; family Xylariaceae; genus Xylaria; species Xylaria castorea. Next base: position 96,181 of record MU382646.1, on the reverse strand, counting down.
CCCGACGGAGTTAGACATTCTGATCAGAGATGTTCTCGAATTTATTGGATCGAAAGTCGGAGATCGGTCGTGTGGCAGGTGTTTACAATTCTATCGTCAATCGGACCAGTACTAGAAATTCAAAGCAGTCCGCAATCCAAAGTCCAGCAATGATTAACTCTTTGTCAATTGGGCAAGTTTGCAGTGGTGGTACACAGGACACGTGCCTACGCAACTAGCACGAAGGTTCGACTAGCTCGCGGTATGATGATCAGCAGGCCAATTGGGGGCAAGAAGTACAAGGTGAGGAGATCGTTAGACGACAACTAAGCACAGAAAGGCCCTCGACGCGAGTTGTGAATGAATGAATGATTGCTTGACCGCTCGAATGGTGCAGGATAGATACACGGACCTAGCAGTCAGTGGGCTGTGACAATTATCGGCGAAAATGAGAAGTGTTTTGACACACCGCTGCGTATCTGTCCTGGAATCTACAGTGAGCGATGGAGAGTCATGAAAGATGGAGAATGATGTCAGGAGACCCAGCGGACAAGTGCTGCTGCACAAGATAAAGCTTTCACGATCCACCGGACCGGCCGCTACAGCTTATGGACAAGGCCGGAAGCAGCACCTGTGGACGTCTTCTTTCGCCCTTCCAATTGAGACGCCAATCAACCTCCCAACGATGCGCCTGAGTCCGTCCATTCTAATTAATAGCTCTCTTCGAAGGCAGTCGCCTAGCTTCGGTGATTATTGAGGCATCAAGCATCGCACCTCCCAGTTTGTGCTTCTTTTTTTTGAGCTACCTACAGACAAAAGTCGCCTCCACAATGACGATAAGCTCCACTTTTAAAACTAATCTCTCCGTTTACGGCTTCCACTCCTGGTTCAACTATCTTATCAGCTGTATCGATTTAAGCAATAATTCGAAGTCGTACCTTCACTTTGGCCTATCAAAGCCAAAAAAAACTATATGTGACCCATATATTAAAAAGCCACCTAAACCAAGTGCGGAAGTCAGGTGCACTTTCCAACCCTTCGATGGTAGTAAGCAATGTTAGCAAGTAAATGCAAGTAAATACATGTAACTTGATGAGTTAGAACGGCACAAACGAAGTGAGTATAAAACCAAGTTCTCGGGATAACATTATTCAATCTTACCAAGACATCAGTGAAGGCCAAATATAGTGAAGCGAAATGCATGTCATTCGCGCCCGGTGTTACTTTCGAAGGGACCAGAGGTCTATGAGGTCCGGTGTCGAATCTCGTCCAATACATTTAGATAAAACCGTGTTTTCCTATCAAATTGGAACACAGCTAACCGCGGTCGCAGTCGCAGTCGCAGTCGCAGTCGCCCTGAGGTACGGGAACTAAATGATTCCCTTCACACCGATACTATGACTTAATACCACCTCGTCAGGCTCAAGCTTAATCTGCAATTCAGACTTGTTATTGGTTTCCCGCCTGGGTTTTAGTGCCAAGAGGGGGGTTCACTCCCGTAATGCTGCAAAACACGCTCGATCCTACCATCTAAGTGGCGTTTTCCTTGCCAACCGCCGGCTTAGTTCTCCTGGTGCGTTTAAAGGGTGTACGCGCAGCGAAAGCACCACCCAGCGCACTCGCCGATAGCCAGGCAGCCACGATCTACTTTGGGTAAAAAATTACTTGTCATTAATGTCGGTTTTCTCAACGCATCCGGACCGGCGGAATGGGACCGTTATGTGAACAGATGTGCGTGCAATGTGAGTAGCCATTAGACGGTCGTGACATCGCGCGTCTTCCGAGGCTACATAAAACGAGTGGGTCGAGCAATTACAGCCAATGCGAAATGGACGTAGGGTTGTCTGGATGCAGCGTTGTGCGTTGTGGCTGTGTGTAATATCCTAATCTGCATCACAGCTTATAAACCTCTGAGGAAACAGTATACACTACTATCTCACGGAAGGCAGCTGATGGGGGGTCAAGCGACACGGCTTGGACGGTGTCGCAGAGGCAGTGTATTGGAAATATATTTGTTGGGTGGCTATTTCAACCCTATCTCTTCCTCTACTCGACCGTCACGAGTTACGCATACAGGAGCATCAAAGACGTCACCAGGAACACTCGCTTGAGTGCTCCTGATCAAGGGTCGTTGAACCTTTATGAGACACGGGCAGTGGTGCGCTCACAATTGGGTAGGGAGGTACGTCAAGACGGTAAGCATAGGGTAGTATTCCGACGAGCGTAAACACAGAAGCCAACTGCTTATCTTCACATCTACCTATGCAGTACCTACCTACCTACCTACCTACCTACCTACCTACCGACACAAGCATCTCATGTTGCTTGCATATTATAACACCTCTCTTGAATGGGAGTCTGGGATTGAGCGAGGTTGGGAGGTGTCATATGCTACAATATTAAAAGGCATTCATAAATTCGACCGGACTAACACCTTGGGTAGGATACAGGTTTGAGTTCGAGCGTCGCGATATCTTTCTTTCAAAACGAAGTACTCGTATCAGAAAAGGAGTACAACACCTTCGGGGAGCGCTCTCAGTAAAGCATCAATTGCTGACAGAGCCCTAGTTGCTTTTACCGTACTCCGTATTTATTTCCGCTCACTGCTTGTCATTGTAGATAAGGCGTTTATATCGGCTTAATGCGTACATCGCGACAGCTATGCAGAAGACTAGTGATTTATAAAGGGGTATTGTTTACCGCAAAGCGTGGACCGCCTGTTTTGCGCAGTATACGGTATTCAGCATAATGTAGGCGTCGGGTTCAGAAAAAGAGCCATCATTAATACCTTCAATTATTGATCGTTTCATACCGCTTGCGCTACTTAATCCGTCTCCTGTCTGTAGCAGTAGGTGTTTCATTGTATTTTATTATATCGTATCGTACTACATATTCATCATCCCGAAAGAATCTAGTAAGCATCACAAACTATGATGTTGCTACCTCTTATCCTAAGAAGACTGTGCGAGCCATGTCCAAGGCAAATAGAAGTTCAGCTGATTATAACAAGTCAGCATCGAGGGTCTAGCCACGCTTAGTCTTCAAAAAATATCTTAAATTTTTAAATAAAAAAACGCCATAGACGCGAGACCTAGCTGGTCAACTACGAAGATGTTAGGCGAACTTGTCGAGCTTGTCTTTGTTTTAGTGCTGATAAGATCGCGATGGCCCACCTGAACCAATTCCCAGCAAACCACGTTCAGGCCTAGCCGATCCGCTATCTACAAGCTAGCTATTTACACTACAGGGCCTGACTAGGGCACTCGGGACAGGCTCGGGAGACCTAACGCTGCGCTAATTCACACTAGAAAGCTGGCTTCTTGGCAAAAGCAGGATTGCTCCGTAACTCCACTGTGAGTTGGGCAGTCAATACATTATATCGTGTACAAATTGTACAAACCGACAGGTCTCCCTATCCATAGAGCGTTGTCGTATTACCCGCAATATCGTGGTCGTATTTGCACTAAGTAGTGTACGTTATCTAAAGTACTCTTTTTTCCCTTGCAGATGGGGGTCCGGAGGGTTTATCGGGAAACGGTCTAAAAGACTGGATGCAAGGAACGTCATCTCTCGTATTCATGAGCCCACTCTACTGCACGACTTGCATGTATATCACTGCTGTTTCGCTTTCATCCCAATCAGGAGTCGATAATGGTAGAAGTTGGTAAGATCGGGATACGGTGGCGACCCGACACCGAGAACTCGTCTCCGTTTCCGAAAGTTGTTGACGAGGCATTACCCAGAGGGCGCTGATACACACATGCTGTAATCAATTAATACCTACACTAGGTAGGTGGACAAAGAGGTCGCCAAACGCTAGGATGGTCTAGATGCGGGCGCTAGGAGAAAAAGCCTTTGACACTATCGCTTTTCGATATTCCCCACTTAACACGGCCAGCTCGGCTAGCGGCGTGGCAGTCATAAGTACCTACCTACTTACTTACAGCTGCCATCCCTCAAGCTCCAAGCCACTCATGCACAAGGCAATTCTGTTCTCGCTTCAACTTCAGCTCATCATCTCCTACCTACCTAACTGGATAGTGGTGGTTCAATCCCACATCGCCAGGATCTCGCCTACTTGATATTATCGCTCGTTATCTACACTACGTACAAGGACGCTCCCTTCTGTGGCTTACATCGCATCATGCAGAGGTGAGGTGAACTATAAAAAGCTATTCTCAGCTTACACGTATAGTGTCGGTACCACAATACAAGGCAAAATGCCGCCGTCGCGAACTACTACTGTACGCTAGAAAGATACGAATCGTTCTCTTCTAGCGTATCAATTCTTATGATGTCTTGCCCGTACCAGCTTTGCAGTTGGCGCTCCACTTTAGATAGAGTCATTGTCTTTGAGATGCGAGGTGATCTCTTATACTCGCAGAAAGTAGGTATACCTTAGTGTAAGTAAGTAAGTAAGTAATGTCCACCCAACAGCTCTAGTGTATACTGGCATCACGTAGCCAGCCGCCGGGCTTCAATCCCCAAAGGGTCCCTCAGTCGATCATTCTAGGTACTAACCACATCAATACCTACCAGCGCTCTTATCCATGCTATTGTACATGGGTATAACCCACCATCCTAGCAAAACTAGTCTAGCCAACGAACCATTGCATGTCGGAACTTTTCTACCACGCGAACTGTGCCATGTAACCTGCACTAAGCTGTGCAGATATCGGCTATTCATCCATATCAAAGAATCGTCTCGGAGGGTGGGGTGGGACACTCTGGCGTAAGGTCTACTCCTAACTGTAGTTTGTGTACTTTTTTTCTCTCTCCCGCGCCATTATGCCTGGGAGGTCAGCGCAACATTTGGTGGCTGTTTGGTTCAGGTACCCGACCAGTCCAGACGCCCGTTGACCCACGCGACGCATGTATTCATCCAGATCTCTCATCAGCTAACGCATTTTCGACGCCAATACAACATAGTGTTCAAACTGCTCGTGCGGCTGGAATAGGTCCCCAGCCGAGAACTGATAGCGCTCTGCAGCGTTGCAGCTAGCCACAGTGGCCCTTACCGTTCTGTCCGATTCGTCTCGTGCTGTGCCCGCCCAGACGCCTGGTTGGGACCGAAGCCCGTTGACTTATTCCCCCTGTTCCCTCATAACTGATACAACTACCATTTTTTCTTTACTTCGTTTCTTCGATTCACTCCTAGGTAGTGGCGCCAACCACAGAGCGAAGTCGTAGCCACTCGTTTCAATTTCTACTTCACGGCTAATCGTCGCTATGGGCTTCCTCAAGTCGTACCTCGCTCCCGGCAGGAGCAAAAATGAGGAAGAGAAGGGTCATGGCAAGAAGGTGTCGGAGGTTAGTGAGACCAGCATGAAGCAGGTTAGTGTTGGGAGAGCCGCTCCCATGGTTACGCCCAACTTTTCCATCCCCGGCACCCCGATGGGATCGCGACCAGCTTCGACTTATCGCAACTCAATATATCCCACTGGTGATTTTCGAAATGCCCGCGAAAGTCTTGTCGACGTGAAGGCGGACGTCATGTGTAGCTGGCTCTATCAGCAGCAGTTGGAAAGGCAATATGCAACGGGTATACTGCCAGGTGAGGGTGTCGTCCTCAAGAAAGGGAGGAACAACTATGCGTGCTGCCCGCCGCAACTTCAAGAGATGAAGTACAGCCTATACGACATGGCGATGGAACTCAATGTCAAGGTATGTAACTGTTTCCACACAGTCTCTGCCGATCAATAGTGGCTAACACCATATATAGTGTGCGATGACTATCAACACGAGAGTCATCAACGTCATTCTAGCGTCAAGGCGAACGAATTACGAGTATATTCCACTGCCAGACGGCTTGCGACTGCAAGTATTGCCTAGCATGAGCGAGCTGCCTCGGTGCCAGAAGCATCACTTTGCTGCATTCATTCAGGACCTCCAGATCATGGTCGTTTGGGACGATGAACCCAAGAAAGTCCTGGCTAGAGCAGAAGCTTTAGAGCGTCAGCTAATGAAGATGATATGGGGAACAGGAGATGAGGAAGAGGATGAGGCAGAAGGCGAGAAAGGCGAAAGGGGCCCAGTTGTGGACGTCACACCGGTTGATCTTGAAGCTGCCGCCGACACTCCGGACAGGCGAGTAAAGCTCACCAGCGCTCTCACTGTAGCACTCACGGTGGCTCTGGCCATCGCCACCTTAGGCATCGGTTATAGGGCCCTCGCATATGAGGTTGCGACTGATGGTTCATACGTTCGCCTGGCACTTATAGTAGTTAGCCCACTCCAGCTATGGGTTGGCTACTTCTTTTTCCAGACCATTATTATTAATTTCTTCGAAATTTTCGGCCCAATTTCCGCCGTCAACCAAAACAACAAGTATTATTCTGGAGCGCCGCCAAAGCGACTCGATCGGGAGCACCATACGTTGCCACACGTTACCATTCAGATGCCAGTGTACAAGGAAGGTCTCAAAGCTGTCATTATTCCGACTGTCCAGTCGCTCAAACAATGCATATCGACATACGAGCTTCAAGGTGGCTCTGCCAATATCTTTGTCAATGACGATGGTATGCAGCTCATCTCACCCGAAGAGGCCCAGGCTCGTCGCGACTTCTACGATGAAAACAACATTGGTTGGGTGTCTCGACCGAAACACAACCCTAACCCTGAGGACGGTGAGCGACCATTCCTGCGTCGCGGAAAGTTCAAGAAGGCATCGAACATGAACTATGCTATGATGGTCAGCAATCGTGTTGAGGATAAGTTGGCCCAGGTTCAAAGACATGCCACGTGGACACCGGAAGACGAATATGCCGCCTATGAACAGTGCCTTGCCGAGATCTTGCAAGAGGATGAAGGCCGTACTTGGGCCGAAGGTAACATTCGCATCGGTGACTACATTCTAATTATCGACTCGGATACCCGTGTGCCTGAAGATTGTCTGCTAGATGCCGTCAGTGAAATGGAACAATCCCCCCAGGTTGCAATCTTACAGTTCTCTTCTGGTGTCATGCGAGTCAGCGAGTCGTTCTTCGAAGGAGGGTAAGTCTACAATCCCTGTGTAGTACCTCATCAAAGCATGAAACTAACATACCACAAGTGTCGAATGGTTCACCAACCTGATCTACTCCGCTATTACCTACACAGTGTCGATCGGCGATTCCGTTCCTTTCGTTGGCCACAATGCCATCCTGCGCTGGTCCGCTGTACAAGACGCCGCCTCGTACCAAGATGAGGACGGCTACGAGAAGTTCTGGTCCGAATCCCATGTCTCGGAGGATTTCGATATGTCTCTCCGACTCCAATGCGCCGGTTACAGTTGCCGCTTTGCCTCGTATACGGGTGAAGGATTCCAGGAAGGAGTGTCTTTGACCGTATACGACGAGCTGGCGCGTTGGGAGAAATACGCTTATGGCTGCAACGAGCTGATGTTCCACCCTCTGCGATACTGGCCGACTCGAGGTCCCATAACACCTCTTTTCCGGAAATTCTTAGCCTCCGGCATCCATCTCCCTAAGAAAATGACCATCTGCAGTTATATCGGGACATACTATGCCATCGGTGCCTCGTGGATCATCACCCTGGCCAACTACTTCCTGACCGGTTTTTTCTATGGTCTGTACGACAAGTACTACCTCGACTCCTTCGCTATTTTCGTTTCCGTCATCGTCGTGTTCACCGGTTTTGGTAACGTTGCGCTCGCTATCCTGCGGTACCGTCTCAACCAGAAGTCCCTCATTGGAGCTTGTAAGTTGTCCCCCTCTGTTACGTTGTAGAGAAGCCGTAGAGACTAACGTTCTTGTTTTCAGTCTGGGACAATGTTAAATGGATCCCGGTTATGAGTATCTTCTTGGGTGGGTTGTCGCTACACGTATCCCAGGCAATCTTGTGCCACTTCTTCAGCATTGACATGACCTGGGGTGCGACGGCGAAGGAGATCGAAGAGGTCAACTTCCTCGATGAAATACCCAGGTTGATCAAACGCTTCAAGGGAACTTTCGTCTTCTGCTTCGGTGCCGTCGGCCTCATCATTGCCGGTATCTATGGCTTCCCCGCGGAGTGGCGTATCACCTACTTCGCGTCCATCTTCCCTCTCGCCTGGCTGGTAGCCTGCCACTTCCTCCTCCCTGTCGTTCTTAACCCTGCTTTGATGGTGTTCGCTTGGTAATCTCTTCATTGCATTGCCATGCGGTGCTCGTCTTAGCGTGACACACTATCATCGACATATAATGTGTAATTGATTTTTGGTTTTTTTCTCGAACTATATATCCATACCAGTTGGACAGCAAAGGAGTTAATATAGACAAGGACCAACAGAGGGCGTTTAATTTTGGAACCTTGGAGGCTTTGGGAATGAAGGACGGACTGGTGGATATATCTATTGGGTTTATTTTGTTGATGAAAAGGGGATGCTCGTCATAGACAGCGTCGTTTTTGGGCACCGAGGGTTGAATACATACGGTCGGATATAGGCACGCTTGACGGAATGAACGCGTGACAGCCTAGTATATACAATAGCCACTAGACTATATAATAATCTTCTGACGTCCTCGAAATCATGTCATGAAGGCGACTTCAGTGAGAGATAGTCTTTCGATGTCGTGTTGTGTAATGACAAGGGCTATGTTGTGATAAATGGACTAGTACAGAATATGCCTTATAGGATTGAAATATATCCCGGACCCCGTGAACGGATGTATCAACTGCAGAAAAAACAGGGAAGCACAGCTTTTAAGCAGGTTTTCTCATTGTCTAAATAACTCGATTCTCTTCCGCCCGTGACTGACTACCTACTTACAAATGCCCCACAGCCTGCTGCATAGGTATGCCGCAAGGAGCACCCCATCGTATGATACTGCCCACCTCGACACTACACTACCCTTTACCGCTCCGACAATCTTCTTCCCAATATATCAAGCACGATATTCAATTCTAGGCGCTTATCATTGTCCAAGTCGCTTATCTCCGAGCCCATCTCGTCTTTCACTACCCTACCCCTAACGACGTGGCCGGTGGGGTGCGACCGACTACAGTATGAGGGAGGTCGATTTCCTAGGCCAAAGAACCTGGTCGGGAAAATGAGACAGGCAGATAGATAGATAGATAGGTTGAGGCACACGTTCGCTCGGAGCGTGTCTATTTGTTGTCCACATCACATTTCGATGTAACCTATTCCCTGTCTGTCGATACATTCCATTCATGAGAGGACAGGCCAGTTTCTTTGCATACTAGTTAGGACCGCATCGTCTACACTAGATTCGGAGATGCCTAGATAGGCTGCCACACGACTCTCTACGGCTCATATACCGGTTTAGGTTGGGTGGCTCGCTAACGAGAATAACATCTCTTCAGGTGCCAAGGGCATCATTTGATGAGACGAACGAATAGGAAGTTGTCTAATGCCTTACTCACATCTCGTACAACTACAGGTAACCTCCATTAACTAATACCCAGGCTGTTGGGCGGGAGGCAGCTTGAATATTTTATACCTTGTGACAATGTGCTTTACGTCTCTTTTTCCGAGCAGCCCCTTATCCACACAGCAAGAGTGTTAGGGCTCGATGTTGTATGCTAATATTTGTTCAATAGCAAATACAAACAAACCCGATAAGCTCTCTTCCGCCAACACCTTCTTCGACAAGCCCTCTATAGACATGAAAAAGACATTTTCCTCTATACGCGAAGTCTAATCATGCTGTGATAGTCTTCGTATCCCATGCAATCATTGTCCGTTACTCATTCATTTTTGAAACAGCATGAATTTATCTCAGTGATCCGCTGTCCATCTACTGCACACCCGAAACGTTCCAAATCTTGATTGCTGCGTCGCCACCAGTACTCGCGATCTTGCTCTCACCAACCCAGGTCACACCGTTCACCCCATCCTTATGTGCGTTCAGCACGTTGACTCTGGCGCCAGGCTTCGCGAGACTCCAAACATAGACGTGGGTATCCAGGGCACCGCTGACGGCTTGAGTGCCTGCGTCATTCCAGGCAATGCTCGTAACACGACCGGTGTGCGCAGACCACCGGTCCGTGACAAGTTGTAGACCATCCGTCTTGTAAGCGTATATTTTACCGTTCTGGTTACCTGCGGCGAGCAGAGATCCATCCTTCGAGAAGGCCACAGCTGAGATCTGCGCAACTGAGTCTTTTGCCTCACTTACCTGTGTGAGCTTGCTGCCCGCGCCAATCTTGTATAATCGAACCGCGTTAGTGCTTGTGCCGAGAGCGACGAATGAGCCGTGCGCCGCGATGGCGGTCGGTTGCGAGTCTGTGATGTCGAGCTTGCCTACAAGTTGGCCTTTCTCGTAGACTTCAACACCAGCTATGGTAGCGACATAAACACGACCGTCTGCAGCAGCGACGCCCTTAGGTTGCGCAGACAGCTTCGGAGCCTCGCCAGCAAATGTCTTCGTGGACACGTCTATTATGCGCAGCGTGTCGTCCCAACCGACACTATATGCCTGTCCCGATGCCGATGCAAAGTCCGTAATCTGGTTTGTATGGCTCTGACCGTCAACAACCGTGCCAACCCCTGAAGCTATATCCCAGGTACAAACTTTGCCGTCGAAACTTCCGGTCCATAATGTGTCGCCATCGCCGCCCATGGCTGTGATGCTCTTATTGTGCCCTTGAACTGTCTTGACTAGTTTGTTACTATCTTCTTTCAGATAGTTAAGATCACCGCCAAGACTTAGGCTGATAATCAAACCGTCACTCCGTCCTTGAGGCCAAACAACACCAACTTGTTGATCATCAATATTGACGCCACCATCTCCGCCAAATCTCCAGGTCCGCAAGACCGTGCCAGATTCCACGTCCCACATCTTAACTGTCTGATCAGCGCTAGCAGTGACAAATCTTTTAGAGTCACTTGACCAGCTAGCAGCAAATATGCTTCCAGTATGTTCTCCCTCGCCAATCGTTTTTGCATGATCAAAGCCCTTTGGGCTTTTCTCCTCATTGAAAAAGTACAGCTGGATCCGTTTGTCGGCGCCCACAGTGACCAGTTTACTGCCATTCGGAGAAATCGCGGTACCAAGTACAAAACCCTTATGCAGGCCGTCCGCTTTCGACAGAAAATGGAGGGGACTTGGGACGTTCCCCAGGAAACATACAGACGCATCATCGCTCACTGTCACGGCGGAAATGGCGCGAACCGTCCTTTCTGTAGGCCGTATAGCGACAGCATTGATAACTTTAGAGTGGCCTGTTACCTCTCCCACTTTCCCGCCGGTGATGTTGAAGGCGTGCCCGAACTTTTCGCGGCCATCACCAACCGCTATTACCCGATCTCCATCGCTGGCAAATGCTATATCGTTTACTCGCCCCGAGAAAGCCGGCCACTCGTCTTCAACAAAGTATTATTAATTGGACTGATAGACAGTAACCACTTGACAGAGCCCAACTCACCCTTTTTTTTGATTCCGTCTTTTGTCGAGGCCCATACTCGAACCAACCCAGTCACGTCTCCGCTCGCGATCCTGTATTCGGGTACGATATTGGGCAAGGGTGCAATCCGGGCGACTGTTGTTTGCGCAGTGTGTTCGGTATACTGTAGACAGTCTGATGGATCATCGATGGAACGCAGGTATATCGATTTGCCAGACTTTTGATCGTCAGACCAAGCGCTAAGCACAAGACGACAGTACAGGATTACTCACTGCGTAGGCCATTTTCGTACCCGTAGAATCAGTAGATAGCTGTGTCGGCTGTCCTCGAATTGTCACTGGGGACGCAGCCAAGGTCTTCTCGATCGTGATTGGCATCTTGACGTATGAATCGCGGGTGGTAAAGGAAAAAGAAATCGGTATTTGGGGAAAGAATCAAGTTAGCTAGACGTTAGAGAGAGGCCACCAGAACGATCTTTTATAGAAAAACAGGCGTCGACTAGATATCTGTTTGCCTAAACATCACTACCTTTCATTCGGCTTCAGACGTAATGACGCGGGGCAAGCTCCATGCAGGTACACTATACCTGCCTATGCGACGAGAGTGCGGGGCAATTCACATAGTGGTAGGGTATGGTAAGTGGCTTAGGTACTAGGTAGCTTTGGAGCCTAAGTTGTGGCTGAAACGCAACGCGTTAGGCACTGTAGCAGGCAGGCTAATTTAGCAGTTACCAACATTTCAAAGCAGACGATCCACGTCTCCACGTCTGCTTTCTCAAAACAACTAAAGTAATCACAGCGAACACATGATTCTTGGTTGCTTACATAGCTTCAAGTGACTGATACGTCTCATCTACAAATGTGTCATCAAGTATGATCACATAATAGCAATTAGAAGATCAGAACTTTTGTGCATTGAGGGTGCTGCTACCTTGCTTGACTCTCAATCTAAGAGAGAGAAAGAATAGTGGTGACATACATCTCCTGAAGCAGATTGAGAATATCATGACGACAAGGCGGTACTACCGGCCCCTAGTGGTCAGCAGAGATATCTCTTAAAATCAGACTGTGAAACCAGACCGCGAAACCAGACTGCGAAATGTCGTACTAACTATCCCCTCGTGCAAACCCATTCGCAACCTATTTACATAGTAAATGGAAGTTTGGCCCGCGGGGAATCTACCAAGCAGCCTCTCCTCCAGCGCCAGATGTACCCCATCCGCCGTTATCACCAGAACCCACATTGGTGGCGGCCTCCTTCATCCAGTCACTCGAAGTTGGTTCTCCAGTTCCCTCACCAGAGCCACCTCCGGCTGCAAAACCGTCGTTGCCAGCGTCAAAGGTGTCGGGAGCTACCGTCTCTTTCTTGCACCGAACCTTAGTGTGACCCATCTCACCACAGTTTTGGCATTGGACGCGACTATCTGTTATACCATGTTAGCAATATCACTTTGCGGTACTGACCGCTAAGCATGCTGAATGCTTACAATCGCGGGGCTTGGGACAATCTCGACTGCCATGGCCGTACTCGTCACAGTTGCGGCATTGAACCTTAGACATATCCTTGGGCTCGGTGCACTCTCTAGAGGTGTGACCTTCCTGGCTGCAATTACGGCAGATGATCTTCTTCGGCTCTGTGCAATCGCGAGCCGAGTGTCCTTCTTGTCCACAGTTGAAGCATCCTTGTGGACCACCTCCACCTCCCTGAGGACAGTCTCTCGAGAAATGGCCCGCTATAATGAACCGGTTAGACTGTCCGATACTCATAGATCGTAAGATAGACTTACTCTCGCCGCATTTGCGACACTCAACATCAGGTCCTGCAACTCGAGGCTCGGGACCTGTTGAATTATCAGTAGTTACTTCACAGGCAGATGATTTTGAGTTACGGGATTACTAACAATCAGCAACCTTGTGTCCGCCCTTGCTACAAATACGAGCATCAGGTTAGTATCCCGTCCATGCACAGCCAGAAGCAAATAGTTAGCTTGAAGAGAACATACCCGCAGTTCCTGCAGGCGAACTTGTCAACACGATCTTGGGGGCCTAGTCAACGTTAGTTAATACACTAAACCTACCAATTCCCGTATACTCACAGTCACGGATGCGATGTCCGGGCTCGTTGCAATTGAAACACATGATAACGACTCGCTCCTTTTCCATCTTCTCCTGAGGACAATTCTTGGCGATATGACCAAGCTCACTGCAGTTGGAGCATTTAGAGAGGCCTCTACCAATGGGATCACCAGCGTCGGCCAGGCGCTCCATATTCTCCTCAGTACTGCTGGGCCAGAATTCTCGCTCACGAGGGCGAGTTGGTTTATTATCAAATCGATAATTGACTTTGTACTTCTTGTTCAGATTGCCTTGGAGATCCATGTTGGTTAGAGTGGAAATCATGGATTGACTCTCCATAGCGATCAAATACACTCCGGTCTCTTGCGAACGGAAGGCTGACTCCAATTCAGCATAAGTGGTATCCGGGCATGCCTTGATATATTGTTGGATAGCTTCTTTGACATCGTCAATATCACGCTCCTGTGCGGCCTCTGAGATCTTGACCCAAGCCGTTTCGGCCTTCACATCCTCGATGTGGGATCGATCGACCTTTCGTGGATTCTCGCATTCGGTAGCCATATGTCCTGGTCGCATTCGCCTCTTAGTAAGAACTATACAGTAAAAGATATATAATAGTACTCACCTTCCTGCTGACAGTTTCTGCAAACCTCAGCAGGCTTCGTAGGGCAATCTTTGGCCATGTGTCCTTCCTGATGACAGTGATGGCACTCCCCAGTAAACTCACGAGGGGGCGCAGTTGGGCAGTCTCGAACAACATGTCCCTCCTCGTTGCAGTGTCGACACTTCATGACGCGAGGGTTCGGGCAGTCTGCCTTGTTGTGACTAGAAGACGAAGTGAGTATGGCATAAATCCTTCCAATCTCTGTAGTTTAGCTTACCCTTCCTGACCACAGTTGAAGCAGGCACCACTACCACCTCCACCTCGGGCGTCAAAATCATCTGTATCACCACCACCGAAAGATGCGGTAGCTCCTTCACCACTGGCACCAGCGTTATTATTCCGAGTCTCGTCAGCGGGTCCATCATTCCACTTGTTATCAGTAGGTCCATCATTCCACTGCGCCCCACCAGCGTCGCTGGGAGGAGCCGGTGCCCATCCAGACATGTTGAGCGATGGTATGCTTGATAGCTAGTTAGTATGAAGGTGTGCCGATATGAGAAAGAGAGCGTATTGTGTTGAAGAGATGACTTGGGGGTCGGATTAGGATGGGCCTGTGGAAACTAGGGAGGTGAGTGAGTGGTAGTTGAAGAAGGGAGTGAGTGAATCTGGCAGGCACTAATTCGTTATGAAACAATTTGGGACGTAAGAATGGCGAACAAAAAGTGAGAATCCCAATTGAACAAAAATTCCATCTACCTGGGCTTATTGGGAGTGTATGCTTGAGGTCAACGATGGTTGGATGTCTTGAGCAGGCCTTTTTCTAAGATGACGAGGGACGAGTGCAACGGCAAGAAGAGGCAAATGAAGTAAAACAAGGCTCTCTACCGGCGTATGAGTGACGCCGGCGTACCTTGAGCAGTGCGTGAGATTATTGCGGATAGTAGGATGGGGGTATCAATGGGCAGTAATGAGCGTGTTTGCTAAAAGGACAAGTTGCAAAGGCGGAAGAAGAAGAGAAATGGAGCTCTGGCTGTTAGGTAGGTATAGTGATATAAATGAGGAGCGGGATAGGTTTGGTATGTAGACAAAGCCGATGGTTGCGTAAGTCCAGGCACATATCGAGATGGAGATATCAGAGGATGACTTACTGTACGAACAGGTGTCGTGTGGTCAAAGCCTGATCAAAACCTCGAAACTTGCGCTTCAGAGCTGAAGTTAGGTGAAAAGTGAACACCTAGTAATGGTCCTGCAGGCAAATGAGAGTTGTTAGGAGAGCGAACATCCAGAGCAAGGGTCGGTGAAAAGGGCCTTAGGACTCGAAGTGTGGATGTTGAAACGAAGCCAAGGAGATAGAGGTTGCTAGATAAGTTGGGAACTTGTAACACGCAGTCAGCGGCTACTAGGGGCATACGAGGGATGGAAGTCTTTAACGACGGTATATGGTAGAAGTGAAGGTGCGGCTGCCGTGTCTACTACAAGTGGTACCTAATTGTTGGTTCTGGGAAGGTACCTACTGAGTTGTAGAAAACAGCGAAGGCAGGTACCCAGGTGCCTTACGTGTTTTAGAAAAAGGGGTACGTACCTCAAGAAATTCTGCCTATTATAGTGCTATGATCAACAGTTCATACTCTGTATAGCTTAGAATAAGTGATAAAAGGTTTGTATGAAAAATGGAAAGCCGTCTTGTATGTGAAAAGACGTACGCCAGAAATTCACGAGCTATATGCGCTGCAAGACGAGCCTGCAGTTTAGTGTTGCCGTTTGCTCTAGTGTGATGGCGTTGGGAAAGACAAGATTGATTGATTGGCAAACGGATGAATCTACTTGGATTCTGGAAGATAAAATGCAAGCAAATGCTTGTATGTTTGAAAGATTCATATGCTTTAGTGGTTATGGCTGGAAGTATCGGCCTCAGGAGTGTGCAAAGGATTGGTTTGGCTTAGCTGCTATGTTGAACTCGTCGAGTTGCCTTATTGAGAGCTGATATGGCCATGATACCTCAGGCACGTCGGTAATTAGAATATATGTAGGTAGCAAACGGTCTACGTAGGCACATACCCGCTCGATACGCTGACTCCAACATAACTAATGATGTACTAATAACCGACACAACTTAATGTGTGTTTTGGGGCAGCGTTGATGTCTTTGTTCTCTTAACGACATCGAGGCCACCCTAAGCAATGGCTAAGATATGACCAGACTTTTTGAAGTATTTATTCTGACACGTATACTCGAGTGGCTCTGCAATGTTAGCCCACTGGATGATATTAGCTACAAACGCTGCTGAGGACTAATCACTTTAAGAACATGGAAAGGGCAACTTGGTCGGAATCTTCCTATAGGTGTAGATGTAGTCTGGCAACATGAATGCCTGCAGCCTTTGAACCCTAGAAGCTTCCCATAGCATTCTCTATTACATCATTGCTACTTAGGTAATGTATTGAAGTTTAGATCTGCTCATTGTTTAGAATTAGCTAACCGAGTTAGGATAGATAGTATCTCCTGGACTATAGCTTCCTGATTCAAATCGTCGTGACTGGATGTATTGCACGACTTAAATGTATATGTAGTGTCCAAGCCCTGTGAAGTTGCTCGAACGTTTGAGCCGGACCGGTAAAGGAGGCTCAAGTAGGCGTTTGTGCTTAGGAGTGTGGTGCTTAAGCTTCCATGTCCTCAAGAGCAGCATTTTGAAGAGTGGTATAGTTTAGAAAGCACGGGAGCGTACCAAGTTCTCATCGATCAGATCAAGCATCTCCTAGCTGCAATAGCGCTATTCCTCCCCATAGCTCCGGCGTGATGGAATGAGAGAAGCGCTTTGGTGTTTGAAGCGGGTGTTGCGGCTAATCGGTTCACCGGGAAAATGATGCAAGTATCATACATACGAACAGGGCCACCCTCCAGTAGTGAATCGGTCTCCCTATGATTGTGTTACATGAGCGGACACTCTCGGCCTATGTTTTGCGCTATGTGAAACACGCCCAGTCCCTAATGAAGTGAATCTACAAAAGTGGTTTTGACGCTGTCGTGGCATCTCTCTGAAAACCGCTGAAAACAGATCATGGTACTTTATAGTTGAATATTATCGTATCGTAGGTTGATGTCTTACCGTCTTAATCTAGCACCTGGTATTCAGAAGATGGCGTTTGCCCCTTTACATGTGAGGGCAGCTCTGGAGCTGCATGGAATCCTTCCAAAGAACGGTCAATGATGTAGACGGCGTTGCATAAGATAAACGTATTCGCCGTATGTACAACCGCAGTTACTCACAGGATCTGATTGTAAGCAAACCTATGCTGATGAGCTTTGATCAACCATAGAACGAATAGTCCTAGTATCAGAATCTGGTACATACCTCGTCGACGTAACGAGGGCCGTGTTTAGTAACATTCAGCATTCTGAAGTCTTCACCCTGCCACCTCAAGGAGACTCTGGTCTCCACACAACATCTGTCAAACAGAGGCGCTGCTTTGACAATTAGTCCATAGCAACTCACTCGGCGAGGCTTTCAATTT
This sequence comes from Xylaria castorea, assembly GCA_022495115.1. Lineage (NCBI taxonomy): Eukaryota > Fungi > Ascomycota > Sordariomycetes > Xylariales > Xylariaceae > Xylaria > Xylaria castorea. The sequence goes on along the minus strand of MU382646.1, from coordinate 78,665 downwards.
CCTTAAGTAGCCCTGGTGATGGGCCGTGGATCTCCTTTAGTTTTCGAAGACTTGCAATGGTTCGCTTTCCGGGATCGAGCATCTTGCAAGAGAGAGCAATAATCCTGACTAGGCCATTGTCATTGTCAATGTGGTTCTACCGTCTAAACCGAAGCGACCATACTAAACATTGGGCCTTGAGTACTGGTACGCCCAATAGTTCGGGCGGCCTCCTGCATAGTCGCGCCATAGTCTGCTCCAAGTAAAGCCAGTTGTCGTATTGATGCCGATACACAAGGATTCACAATAAATCGGATAATAGGCATATCGATGCACGCTACCTGTGATGGTCAAGACATGAAGTTATCATCTCTGAAGTCGACGCACATGAGACACAGAAGAAATAGAGTATTGAATCTCGGAGCCATGTCGCCCTTGACTGAGACCCTACAAGTTTAGACTAGCCTGCTACAAACAGACGATTGTAAACCTTGGTCATACGCTACGTTCTAGCCTGAGCAATGAGACAAAAGATGAATCTAGTATATTCGTGATGTCGCTAATCAAGACCGTTGGTCCTAGGTGTTTGACGTTTGTGATTATGGTCTGGACCACTATAGCAAAAAGAAACGGGAGAACTTGCTAATCGACAGGGCGTGCATCTGCATCAAGTCTCGGGGCCTTCATTGCATGGATGGCTGCTGTAGGGCTAGGAAACAGGTCTCGGTTGTAGAGTATCATGACTGTGTCTCATCCTGAGCAATCAGTTACGATCTTGAAAATAGCGAGTTCCACCTGCACGGCTCTACGCACGCGATTATTCTTATCGTAATCGACGTAGTATCCTAGATAGCTCAGACGTCGCCAAGCGGCTCGAGATCTCGAATAGGGTATGAAGGTTGTTGCAAGATTAATCGCATTGCTAGATTACCCAACCAACACGCGAGTACGTATTGGGGTCTTTTATAGATTGCTGCCAGTAACGATAAGAAGTACTATGTAGAGCATCAAAATGTTGGTGGTTAAAAATACCTAGGTAGTGTAGCAATTAAGTAATGACAACTCAGGGGGACCCAGTTGATCCAGCCCCATTTTTCTATCAATCAAGTTGCCCCTGGATCTAGATAAGCTCGGTACCTGCAGAAGCGCACTTTTTTACTACTGTATTCGGTCGATACTTTACCTACAGTATCCATCAAGCTGCACTACCTATGTAGGTACTCTACACACCAAATCATGGCTGAGTTGTGCCAACACGTCTTTCCAGGTGTTTGCATATTACAGGTCGGCGAAAGACTATGGGTATGAAGAGTGGTGTAGGTAAGATCAAGTACTACACGTAGTATGAAATGGCACGGGTATAGTTACTGTATAGGCTGAAAGATTAGGTCGCTCAAGATAGCACTATCGTTCTGCGTTACTCTCCTCTTTAGGAACATGTTGTGTAATTGGGTCATACGACTGAAAGTTGATGCCGCCTCAACTCCTTGCTCCAAGTAATATATGAAAAGTCAGTAGTCCTTTTATTTCTCCCCAATTGGGCTTCTCCATTTACAGGAGAAAAAGGAACAGTGGCGAGCTAATTTCCCTTGCAGCGACGACCAGGGTTTCTCGAACCGCTATTGGACGAACCCCTGCTCAGATCGTGTTGTACCTGCATTAGACGACATCGTGCGCATAGCGAAAAGTTGGCAAACCCTGTCCAACGTCTTCCGCTTGACTCTCCCTTGGCAGCTCAGGCATCTACACTAAGTCCTTTACTCCGTACATTAACCCGTATTTCTCGTCGAGCAGCTCAACGTATGCGCCTAGATAATAGCGCGTCATTGATAGAAGAACTTAGCTCACCATTGACACAAAATATGATTTAGAATGTTTGTGTTTGTTGACGTAGTTAGCATCCAGTAAAAGGGCGCGGCCGCCACCATTTCTCGTATCTCCCGAGCAATTAATGCTATAAAAGACAGCCGGGAACAATACGACAACCACGATGCCCGATTGGGTAGTCAACGTTGGCCCGAGAAAGAAACAGCAACAATGAGATGCTGGAGCATATGGCAAGTGCTTTCCACTATTTCGGTCTGGGCCTAATCGGGTCAAGATATTGTAGGGGGTTGAGGGTCCGTCTCCTTGATTCATGGGGGTTAGTGCACTACTGTAAATAGCGTATCTCGTGGTGCCCACCCACACTCATTAAAGAATCCAAAGCAGGCCCGCATGGCTGCATCGGCACCTTTGAAGTGGCTACAGCGCACAGATACGTACAGGCACCCAACCCATGCTGGCTCTTTCATGTGTGTGTATTTATCTGTTATATAAGTCCTTTGCTTGATGGCCTCCGCGATTTTTCCTTTCTTCTCCCACCCACCCACACTCAGTCACTCATTCATACAACCCTGACTTTACAGTCAATTTCATTCGTTAAGAATATACATACTCGATACCTATAATCCTCGACTACCAACTCTTACCCGAGTTTTAATCACCCCTTCAATCAGTCAAAATGAAGTTCGCTATCACTGCTGCTGCCCTCGTCGCTGGCGTCTCTGCCAGCTACCCTGCCTACTCGGCTGCTCCCAACGTGACCTCTTACACCACCCAGGTCGTCACATCTTACGAGACCTACTGCCCGGGCCCTACCCAAATCACCTACGGCACTAACACCTACACTGTCACTGAGGTATGCGACAATTCTAGGCGAACTTGACTGCCCAATAGTCCTGGATGAGGTTGTTGAGAAATCAACACATGCAACAGGACAAGCGGGCACACTTCGCTTCCTCGACACATCTTATCCAGAAACTATAGGCTAACATAAATATAGGCCACCACCCTGACCATCACTGACTGCCCCTGCACTGTCAGCGTGCCTGTCTTGACCACCTCCTCCGTCCTCTGCTCCACCTGGTAAGAAGATACAGCTACTCTGAGACAGAACCTACGTTGCTAATTTTTGAATAGCAGCAGCAGCAGCGCCAGTGTCAGCGCAAGCGCAAGCGTCAGCGTCAGCGTCAGCGTTCCCGCCTACCCTACTATCAGCGCTCCCGTCTACCCGTCTGCCAACACCAGTGTTGTCTACCCGGCTACCACCCCTGAGGTCCCCGCTGGTACTGGTGGTGTCTACCCTACCTCTACTCCCAGCTCGCCCGGCACCTCGCCCATCCCCACCGCCGGTGCTGGAAAGGTTGCTACCCTCTCCGGCGCTGCTTTCGCTGGTCTCATGGGTCTGGTTGCATTTGCTCTCTAAGCGCGCATCTCCTAAATCCAGCTCGCGTCGATGACCTACGATTCTCTTATAGACTAATAATACTTAATCGTGGGGGAGTGGTAAATACCCAATCGGAAAGCAAAAGATCATGACGGGAAGCCAGCCGGAGTTTGGAAGTGGAGTTCTCATCAAAGTGGGAGGAATTTTAGCACGGCATATTGTGATTCTACATCACATGGAGTTCGCTTCATGCCCACAGAAAGTTTCTGATTCTTGTATCTTGTTTCGGTGTTGAGGACGAAGACGATTACATGGAATACACAATGGACTGCGTGTGCGGTCTCGAACGCGAGTTGGGGATGGGATACACAGAATAATTCTTGAATACCAGGTTGCTTTGTGCGATCTTGGACAAAATCAAATCCCATTGCCATCCTCGTCTTTCCGGCTAAAAATGTCGTTTTATCGTGCTCTTGCCGCCAACTAGAATGATTTTCTTCGAATTTTTGTATAAGCTTCACGTATTGTTGTGTAATGGGGACAGAGCTAGCAACTCGAGTACAAAATCGGCGCTCTTCTCCGGTGGATGTTTTATTCGCCTCTGGAAAGTTTGAGGTTCTTCCTGATATTTAGCAGAGTCGCCTGTATAATACACCCTTGTGGCCGTACAAAGATAATGCTAACAATATGGAGACCAAATTTTGGTCCGCCACACTTGTATCCTGACCGCTGCTTATCTGCTGCTGTGAGGTAACGTGAGAATATGCTTTGAACACACGCTTGCGTACACGATTCACCATCTGCTCGGATACGCATGTGCGAGTCAGGTCCGTGACATATCAGCTACGGGTAGGTAGGCAGCACAAGGCTAACGCGGCGTAACTGATTCATACACCTAGGTAGTTGCTTGACCGCGGGTTTCACCCAATCGACTAATTGATCATCATTGATGACCCGAACATCTATCAATTTCTTGACCTAAGACAGCAGTCTCGTGTCTCGTGTCTCGTGTCTCATGCTCACGGCTTGGTCCCACCCGCTGTGCTAGATAGCGCGATTACTCCCTCACTATTGATTTTGACCGAGTGTTTTTATGCAAGTCTTGCAGACAGATACGGGTGGTGTATGGTGGTGTGTGAAGACAAGTCGTATGATCGGCTTCTGATCGATCATCGTTCGGTGGTGGCGATCTGGGCTGATCTGGACTTTACCAAGCTAACGTTGGTCACGCTAGAAGCGCGGCTCTCACAATTCGGGGCTGTAATTCCGGTTTCTACCCTCGCAGATACAGTACACTGGACCACTCCTCACTTAATGACGACTGGCTATAAGAGATCAGAACGTTAAATATGCTCAGTGCCGAGACAGGTGTCCCGAAGCGCCGTCACCACAACGTGCGACATGTTTCTACGCCACGCGGTCGTCTCGGCCTTTCCCCCTAACTACTTGCGCATGCTAGATATCCGAGACATGTACTTGTCGCGATATATAGAAGCATGGCTGCACCAACTTATCAAGTGAGCACACCGTGTCATACCTGTCTTGTATCTCGTAGATTGGCCGCATTTACGACTAACGCTAGTTGAGCACCAGTTATATGCTGGTACCTTGATATGAATGGCTCTGGCCTAGGCTATCTATCTGCATGTCCGTTCCTCGCGTGTTTCAGTAACACTTAAATGGATGCTGCAGTAACGAGATCATCGTCCCCGTACGTCGAGTAGGCCATAGTGCTTGAAGTTCTAAACTATGTGGTCATGCGCATAGTGAATTAGATACCTAGGTACCCGTTATCAGAACGCTCTTCTACCTTTCTTCTTATAGGGCTAATATATCTGAGTCTTAAACAGCTACTGTAATGTGAAAATTGTATTAAAGCGCAAGATGATACTGAATGCCATGGTCAAATGACGTGACGCCCAGAGAAGATAGCTGACACAACGTAGCCGGCTTGAGGGTAGTTGCCGATTAGCTACACTCCCAAACTGACACGATTCTGCATGGTACGGGCTACCAGTCGAGTTGATGTTTTCCATCTACAAATGTCGATTGCAGCATGTCCTATTCCATCGACCGTGTCTTTCGATAGACCTATTCAATTTGACCCCTTCACTAGCCATAGGAAAATTACCGCGAGACGCTTATAACGGGGCTATCCAGCTGATATGGCATTATAAGAGGCCAATAGCTACTCGTGACCCGAGAAAAGAGCCGGATACTCGCCCAAGTCCAACCTTACCTGTATACGAAACCATGAGATAACTGCATAATTACTAAGTAGTAATCAGGACCCTGAGCTACGCATTATAATCATATCCTTCTACCTATTGTAGCATCACAAGTTGATAGTGGGACATAGTTGGACGATAGCGTGTAAAGATGTCCTTCTATGCACACTAGAGACAACAACATTGTACGCGTTAACGTCGCGGCTATATGTATGAAAACAGTGTCGAGTTAATCTTCAGATGATAAAAACTTAATCCTAGAGCTAAGGTGAAAAGAATAGGTAGAACAACCGCTCCTCTTCGAATATAATATCATATACGAAGGACTCATGACACTATTCGTGGAGTAAAATATGTATGCAAAGCTGCCGTTGGAGAGAGCTTCTTAGATGGGGCTGATTGTGTCTTTTCTTGTGCCCAAGAGGCTAGATCCTGCTTGTGGCACTCGCCGCTCCCGAAAAGACGTAAGTTTAGTTTCTAAATAGGTATTGGCGAAGTGGTGAATTCTCTTCCCCCTGTCCGTATGATGAAATAATAGACATTAGAAGGTATGTACAGAATGTAAGAATCTTTTACGGTGATTAACTTCTAGTTATAAGTTGGCTGAGCCATCCTGTTCCTAGTGTACCACCGGTTCGACCTGGCATATACAATGGTGTGAATTGTATTGCCTATGTAGTTAGAGGTGTGCAAGGTGAGATTGATTGGAAATGGGTATCCTCTCAGTACATTGTGTTGAAGAAGAGTCCGCACCCAATCCTCGTCGGAAGACTGTGTACGACTGAAGAGGTCCGCGGACTACAACATGTAAGCATAAGCAAGGGCAGGAAAACTCTCGTAAGGTATATGAAAAACAGTTGAGACCTTGGCGTGGACTGTCTTTGGTGATCGAGTACGGATATGAGCTTCACTTTTATGCTAGTTAACTAACTGTTACTAGGGGCCTACTAGTTTTGCCTGTCGGGACCTTGGTGAAAAAGATCCTATAGCTTTCGATAGAGGAGCTTTGAAATTGAAAATGCTGACAGGGACGGTCTGAATAGCCTGCCTCTTATATAGTAAAGACTGGGGCCTTGGGCCTCTGTCATAAATAGGGGTCGATCATGTCACCAAAAGAATTTCGGCATAAAGTCATATCTGTCAAAATTCGGGATGGTTTAGAATTTCGTTCGGAATCAAAGTGCCATTTTGCGCCAACCATGTATGAACCGATCAAGGAGTCATAATTCAACGCCTATCTGATGACCAGTCTATCCTCATGATCTGCATCACTTGTCGTGTCCCTCGAACGATCTGGTATCGGCCCAGTAGCCAGTCCCCGAGCATTCGATCGTGCGGCATCCGACTTAGACAGCACGGATCATGGCTGGTCGGGGAAGTCCGTAAAATGCGCCGAAATCCATTGCAAAATCTCCACCGATTGCTGATCTCTAACTCCGCTTATCGCAGACGTCTCGCTTCTCTCTCGGACTCGAGTAGGCATAGAATGTCGTCCTCACGAACTATAAGTAGAAAGGGAGGTTAGTACCCTTATTTCGCGGAAGACTGCGAGGGAAGAGGGCGTGTATTGTGTAGACAAGTGACATACCGGGTCCCTTGACGTTTCGAATGATCGAACGGGTTTGGTCCTCAAGGAACTCGACGCGAACCTGGGTGACACCACCGCGAGAGCCTGTTGACTACTGTTAGCCTCCCAACCTAGGCCCTTCATATCGTGAGGAAATGCTGGCTGTTCGTACCGGTACGGCCGAGGACGCGGGTGACCTTGACGAGCTTGACGGGTTGCTTATCCATTTTCGCACTTGGTTCTGGCGGTTTGGAGTGTGATGGATTGGTCGTAGAGGCAAGGTGAGCAGTTGGTGACTGATAGTGCGCAATGTGGTTGCTTGAAGGAATTGGACACCCCACGATACAATGAGTGGACCCGCCCTGCTGCGAAAATAATTTTGGTGCGCACCAATTTCGATGTTGGCAGTGAATTATTGGGTTGGCGAGCATGCCTGTGGTTTGATTGGCTGGGAGGAACTACCTTTTTCCTATCTTATCTGTCTTTTGGGAAGACGCATTGCCCCTACCTCCCCACCCAGGCTTACCTAAATCGGCGGGGACATGCCTACCTTATCTTGGCCCACCTGCTGACGCAAGACTTGCAGAATCGAGACGAGAGGTGTACCATTCCCTTGGCTCAAGCAGAGTAACCACGACGATCAACTGAAGCAACTGCCCGCTCACTGGTCGGCTACAGTAGCGATCAGATGACCGACCACCGTTAGTCTGCAGGCAAATTTAAGGACAAGCTGCCAGGCAATCTGCGTCATACCTCGAATCAATCGGTGTAGTGTACAAAAATCCGGGCGCACTCCTATCAGTATCAAGATTAAACAACATCGAAACTCAACTCTCATCTCTATACTCGTTTTTCGCGTCGTGAAGTTGATGCACACTTGTGCTGAACGGTAGTGTATGATGATTGCCGAACTACTCTAAGATACCTGGTTGTCTTACTGCCACATCCCGCACACGCATGCGGAGTAAGGTAGTAATGATTTACGCCGCCGTACAGGGGACCCGGACCATAATGGTCAGATAACGTATATATGCTGGGCAGTCCGCCGGGCCTGCGATCATCACTCCTGTATTTCTTGCACTGACCGACCGACCGACCTCTTATTGCGGAATACATGATGAAAATGTCGGCAGATCAATATAAGAGACCGTCAGTAGATGGCTTGGCCGAAAAGGGGACAGAGATGAGCCTTGAACCTCATGCTTCTGAAGTTCAATGCATGCCGAAGCATGCAATCGATAACGACCCGGATGAGGCCTTGAAACTCGTAGCCGCTCAGTATGCATTCTAACCTTTGACTCTTCTTATCTCACGTGCTTCTAAGATTCTACCCTGGATTTACTACGTAACAATTATAGACTGCTGATTTCGGATAGTGCGGGCGAGACAATCCTGCTCAGTGCCGAAGAGCAGTCGAAGCTGCTGAAGAAGATTGACTTCTCTATAATGCCTCTATTGTGCATTGTCTATGGGTTGAACTACTTGGATAAGACGACACTGTCTTACGCATCTGTAGTGGGGTTCAAGGTGAGTCGCTCTATATTAAAAGTCGGGTCGCTAGGTTCTGACAATTTCTCAACCTAGACGGACCTTAACATAGGAGGTACGTCTTTCACCATGACTGGGGGTACCAAGACAAAAAGTGTTCTGACGTGATATGAACCTTAGTTTCCGAATATAACTGGGTTGCGTCAATATTCTACTTCGGTTATCTCGTATGGGAATGGCCAACCAATTGGCTTCTTCAACGGCTACCTTTGGCCAAATATTCTGCTATTAATGTGATACTGTGGGGTTCAATCCTCTCTCTCCTGGCTGCTGTAAAGGTAGCAAGCATATCTAACTATATGACGATAGACGATGCTAACGATTTGACCTAGGACTTTAGAGGTGCCCTCGCTGTACGATTCTTCCTCGGTGCTGCTGAAGCTGCGGTCAGTCCAGGCTTCGTTCTTTTCACATCACAATGGTATACCACACCTGAACAAGGTACTCGAGTATCCTGGTGGTTTAGCTTCAACGGATGGGGTCAAATATTGGGCGGTGTTGTCGCGTATGGCATTGCTGTTGGGACGGAAAAGCACCCTCTTTCAATCGAGGGATGGCAATTGATCTTCCTTGTTTTCGGCTTGTTCACGGCTCTACTGGGTGCCATTTTTCTATATTGGATGCCGGACAGCCAACTTAATGCGCGATTCCTCACAGAGCATGAGCGCCTCATGGCCGTCGAGCGAATACGCGGTGCGTATAGAAACCTTTCGTGCCTGGTCCCTTAGGCTCCTTGTTTCGTAGGATCTAGCAAGTTCTATGATGTGAGACTGAGGGATCTTGACTAACGAGTGTTATGCACGCAGTGAATAATCAAGGCGTAGGGAATAAGCATTTCAAGTGGTATCAATGCAAGGAGGCTCTCGCTGATCCAATGATCTGGGCGTTCGTCTCTTTTTCCCTGCTCGCAAACATTCCAAATGGTAGGTAATATTATCCTACACCTACCAACTGCTAGTTAATATTTTAACAGGCGGCATAACGAATTATTTCTCGCAATTGATAGTCGCTTTTGGGTTCACTCCTAATCAGTCATTACTGTTGGGCGTACCGGCTGGGGCGGTACAGGTTCTCACATTGATTGGTTTCGGATACCTTGGGCGTAGATTCAATAATCGTATAGTGAGCCTTGATGCTTCTACCGCAGTATGGTTCGCAACACTAATAGAGATATAGTTGATCAACTCGATGGGCCCTCTGCTCGCAATAACAGGTTTATTTTTAATCCGTTTCCTTCCTTCTGCAAACAAAGGAGGACGACTCGCCGGATACTACCTTTGGGGATCTGCATCAACTGGCTTCGTGTGCGTGCTTAGTCTAATCTCCTCTAACATCGCCGGATGGACAAAGAAGACTACAGCTGCAGCTATGTATCTCGTGGCCTACTGTGTCGGTAATGTAAGTGGTAAAACTTCTCATGTGGTCTTCGAGTTATACAGTCGCTTTCTGCCAGACTTTATCCTTACCTGTTATTAACCCCACGTCCTTTTCGTCTTTTCAACTTAGTCGCATCGTAGTGGCAGTAGAATACTCACAAGTGGCAGATTATCGGCCCTCAGGTCTTTCGACCGGGTGATGCGCCTGCATACCATACTGCCATCACGGTTATTTTGGTAGCGTTTATTTTGGCGTATCTGATTCTGATATCTATCTACTTTTTGAGTAGACGTCGGAATATTGCCAAAGCTTCCATTCGAATGGCCCCTGGTTACAGTAAGGTCGAAGGCCTGGAGTTCATGGACCTCACAGACCGTGAAAATCCCGAGTTCATTTATGCGCTATGATCTCGTAAATCGCAAACAAGGTGTTACTGTTGATGTGGTACGAACCATGTTCCGACATAGCACGCCCATTTCATGACAGCTTGCAAATGGTTACATATATTCGAATGCCAGGTTTACCACGCGCTTTCATATAAACAGAATCTATAATACAAATATCCCCAACGCACCTCTATTGCCATACCAGTCTGTTGGAAACCCAGAACCCAAAGATGCAGTCAACTCCCCATGTCTATGAATGCCCTATGCCCTATGCCCTAGAATCCGACATACCCCAAACACCAAGACGATCTCTCAAAGCTCCTTATCGAATCTTGTACTTCACCTCTTCCCTCACTTTCTTCGCAATATCTAGTGCCTCCTGTCTTGACGTTCTTGAAAAGACGTTCATGTATGCCACAAAGGTGTTCTTGCCATCTCTCGGATGTGGAATTTCCTGCCCTCTCTTCAGCAAGCAGCCGTAACGTCCGAGGTGCTCTTTGAATTCTGGGTGGCGCATCAATAGCTCCGCGCAGACATCATCGGAGTCAAATATACCCTCGCAAGCCGGGTCGAATTCAGCACGAATCATGACGAGGACAGTATGGCTCTGCGCTCCATTTGAGAAGGGCTGCGATAGAGCTGCTGCTCGTGCCTTGTCACCTGCGCCTAAAAGTAGCGAGATTCCCCAGTAATCGATCCCATAGACGGACACGGGAGTTTGAGAAGCAAACAACCCCGGTGGGCGTGGGTTTACTTCTATGATCCAGGGAGTGGGTATGGCTGTTGTTGATGCTTCACTTTCTTTAGTTATCGGCGTGTCCCACTGTCGCGGCCGCAAGTCCACAGTGTCACCTGCAGACTGGTAGCTGCATTTAGACTGATCAATACGCGCCTCAACATGCATGACACCATTCTTGAACCCAAGCCCCTTAAGGGTGTCCCCAACGGTGCTTTTCAAGGCTGCGAGCTCGTCATCAGGTAGCGCAGAGGGAAAAACCATATCAGTCTCCTGGAAGTTCCTGCGCTGATCTGGAGTGAGCCTCTCAGTCGCAGCCGTATCGTCAACATTACTGCCAACGCTGTTCACATCAGCACCCTTCGGGAAATCATCACAGATCTCGCTAAACAAGACCTCTCCATCAACAAATATCATGTTGACATCGACTTCTGGACCATCACAATACCTCTCCACCAACACTTTGTCTCCAACATTACTCTTACTCCTCCCAGACGTCCTCGCTGCTTCTATGGCCTCCTCGAGTTCGGACTCTTCGCTTACGCGTGTGACGCCTTCGGAGTTTAGGCCAAAACACGGCTTGACAATCAGGGGAAACTTGAGCTTATTCTGAGGAGATCCAATAAGCGACAGCACGTCCTCGGCTTTTGAAGCGAGAAACGCGGGTCTGTTCTGGAACAGCCCGAGCTTATACTTGTTTGTGGCTCTTTCAAAGGCCGAAGTACGTTCGTGTGGGAGTCCGAGTCGTGAAGCGGCAACGCTTACAGGGACTTGCAAGGCTTCGATGAACGTTGCTAGGCCATCGATTTTCACCCCCGTGTTTTTGGCCTTGTAATCTTCTACTATCTTCACGAGCTCGTCCGCCGACGGGTCCGCCCACCAAGACAAAGGAGCTGGCAGAAGTGTTTCGTACCATGAGGTGTAATTCCCTTTCGCTAACCATCCGTCCGCTCGGTCAATAAAGACGAGGTCGATGCCTAGTGCTACGGCGGCGTGTCGCGCGAACTGTGTCCAACCACCGCCCTCTGGGTCCTGATTGCTACTGCCGACAAGAATGAGGCGCTTGCGAGTTACGGGCTCCATCGAAATCCAGGAGATAGCGAGTTTGTCCTCGAAATCTGACTCTATCTCCAAGGAAAGATGAGAGGTGAGTCTCGCGCTGTCTCCGAGATAGTGTTGAGTTGCGCTTGGTTTCAGCAAGATTGCCCCGGCAGAAGCGCGAATAATATCAGCGAGTGATATATCGCCGGGATGAAGAACAGAGCAAGTGAATACTTGGAGCGGAGAAGCGAACGATACAGCTTTCTCAACCCAGAATGTGTCGCGTAGACGACAAGAGATGATATCGGATCTGATGATTGTACCACTTTCTTGTGGGATCACGAATCTGGCGATTGCGACCCCAGGATTAGGAGTTACTGTTGCGACACGGAGACACTCATCAAGGAAGTCGAAAACTTCTGATTGGACTCGCACTTTATGCGCTTTATCGGCGTTGGTGTTTGGGCAAGGAGTAATATCTTGTCTCGCCAAAGTTGTCGAAAGGAAGACATCGATTACCTGGACAGACGTACCTCGCCCAGATTGAACAGTGGTGGGTTGGGATCTTGCCCATTTACACTCGAAATCGATTTCTCGAGCGTCATCTTCGATTGTCAGTCAGGTTTGGGATCTGCGTATCTGAATGGAGCTGGGTGTTCATCATCACTTACCTGTTGCCACGCACAGCGTCATTGGGTGCATATCGGCCATTTTCTTTTCAACAATAAGATTTCTGTTTCCTCTTTGTGGCGTCAAAACGATTCTCAAGTTGATGAATACTAAATCTAGAGAACATTGCTGATGGTGCGAACTATGAAGACATTTTATATTCCGAGTTCTTCTAATCCCAATGCCTAATCTCTATACATTTCCCCTCTCTCATCCGAGTAACAACAACAGAATGCCTTGTCATGGTGAGATGATTACCTTGCTAAAAGAATCAAAGCCACAACCCCGCAATGAATCCAGGAATCGAAGTGTCAATTCGGTCCCCTTGCCTCGCTCTACAGGAGGATCCTAGGCCCACCTACATCATGGGGCCATGGGCTGTTGGCTCACAGGCTTTGGTTGTATTACAAGGCCATACATTATAGTCACGAGTGTTTACAAGTCGATAACTCCCATTCACGTGCCAGCTCAACGACCGGATACTTCTGTGGCAGGTTGGCGGGTTGTTGCTAAAGCACGAATTAGGAGTCACTGAGTGACTCAAGTACTGCTCTACAGCACTCAATGTTTATTTTTACCGCATTTACTTTTACTACACATTGCTATGCCATGCCCCAGGCACCAATACCTGGCTATCGTTGCTAGGACTGGCTGATCATTACTACTAGGCTTTAAATAGCATTCGGGAAACTTGGACTTCGACGACACCGCCATTGCTAATAATAAGCTTCATCAATGGCTGCTATTGTGAGGTCATTGACGACACAAGGTCAAAAGTCTCAGCTTAAACCACCCTTATTACGGGGGGAGGATATCACCTGATCGGGGTACTTGGGTATGATGAGATGGATGTGAGGTCGCACCGCATCTGTCGAGGCCTTTATTGACATGTGGGGAATAGGGCTGAATGTTATTCATGATCTGCGAATGGGATTGAATGGGACGCCACGCCGCACTCACTCATGAAGCTTAAGCAGTACCGTATCCGTTATGCAGTACCGTATATGCGGCGGGTAAACCTGATGTTTCAGAATATTTGATGTTAGTTTCGCGGAAATTGGAGCTCTCGACTATCTGACTGGTTTCCGAGCGGGCGGTACGGGCTGCACAAGGCTGTAGTGTGCCACATTACGTCCGTCAGCCATTGGTCGTTGGGGGCCGCGTGGTCGGCGCCACATTCGGGTGCCGGCGATATTGGTCAAGTCCGATACAATGGGACCATCATGAGATGAGTAGACCTACGTTATCATGATCTAACTGACCGTTCTTGTTTACTTTGTGTTACAAGAGCTCGACGATTCCCATAGTCCGAGTCGTAATGATCTCAAGTTGATGAGGGGAGGCGGTGGGGGATTCGGCTTAGACGCGTAATAACGTCTCACTCAACCAACATCTGGTACATCATCCCGATCCCTCTATTAACGACAACCGGAATATACGTTTACCGGGCCTAGTTTCAAGTTCTAGAGAGAATAGTTGTGTAGCTTCTTTCTTCTTGTGCTACTGGCTTAGTGGAACTGAGTCCTACTACTAGTCTTTTTGTGTAATGACTCGGGATACACCACCGCGGCTACGCCACTTCCTGTTACACAATTCATAAGATTCAAGTTGCACTGAGCCCGAGCCGTACGCCCTGTACTAACTTAGTCCTCCTCTCGACCCGCCCTTTCACCCGACTCGAATGATTTAACCCAAAAGTCGGAGTGAGAGTGACTACTGTCCGGACCACGTGCATTCTCAAAATTCGTGGCATCTTATCCTCAAGTTCCCCAAAGCGTCTTACTGCTTAGGAAGAAGCACCCCTCCTCGAAACTCGAACCACATAGTTCTGAGCTTACAGCCTACAGCTTCGCTCTGGCCTCGATGGCTTTATGTGCGGTCCCTCTATGTTGGAAGTATTCGGCGACCTTTTGCCTCGCCACATTGATGACAGACGGGTCCTCGATCGTTGCGGGGTATTGAACATCCTTATCATATTCCTCATGCACCGCGTTCTCGACGAGCTCTCTCAGCACCCTCCGCAGCGTCTTTCCTGAGCGCGTTTTTGGAATCATCCCCTTGCCCTGGATAATCCCACCTAGTGTTGCTATGCCGCCGATCTGCGTCCGGACCCGCTGCTGGATTTCGCGGAAGAGCTGTGCGTCAGGTATCGCTGAATTTGGGTGGTCTGGGATCGACAGGGTGATGAAGGCGAATGGGAGCTGCCCTTTCAGCGAATCTGGAATTCCGACTACGCTTGCCTCAGCTATCGATGGATGAGTCGTGATAGCTTGTTCGATGGATCCTGTGCATCTCGTAAGCTAAGAATGCGAAGATGCGAAGATGCGAGGTATATAGGCTACAGAGAGAACAAAACATACCGGTTGAAAGCCGATGACCTGCCGTATTGATTAGATCATCGCTTCGGCTCATGATGCTGATGTAACCCTCCGAATCAATCATACCAGCGTCTACATATTGATAGTTAGAATCATGGTATGTAGGAAGGAATCTAAAATTGCGATCCTTACCGCCCGTATCGATCCACTTGCCGTCAAATCGCTTTAGATAGCTCTTGTAAAACCTCTCCTCATCATTCCACAACGTCGTGAACCCAGTCGGAGCTAGGGGTATACCCAGGACGATGTTCCCCATCTTGCCGCGCTTCACCTCGACGCCGTCGTCGTCGACGCATCTAACGTCAAACCCAGGCATAGCCTTGCCGGCGCTCCCGGGCTTGATTTGTGGCAGCTTGTCATCCCTTCTGGGAGATATCCTATTTCGACCGGCTCTATAGAAAATTTCAGATTGTTAGATTTGACTGCTTACGGTTAAGGATGTGGCTCATTTTCTTGGATAGCTTAGTTTCATGAGAGCATGCAAGCACTGAAGGTATTTCGCCATAACGGGAAAACAAGACGAATCCCCCCCCCCCCCCAAAAAAGCGCTCAACTTACTGTGGTACTAGGCTGATGCCTGAAATAGGCGACCCTGACTCGGACGACCACCAGTTATCGACGACCAAGGCACCGGGTGCCCCATATCTTCCTACGAGATCCTGATACATGGTGACGATCGAAGGCTCGGACCGTTCGCCTGCTAAAAATAAAGCCCGCAAACTTCGCAGTCCGCCTCGCTCCCCTATCCGCTTGAGATGTCTGTTGTCCGCATCGTCCCGCTTGATGGCTCTCAGAGCAGCTAAATTCATCGTCATCAAAACATCAGCTTTTTCCCCGTCCTTCATTTAGGGGAGTCCCACTCTTTTCTTTTTTTGAGTTGGTTTTGCTTACTTACTGGGGGCTGTGAAGAGCGTGTTCACCTTGTATTCCTGCACGATCCGCCAGAAGGCAGAGCTGTCCGGCGTTCCGATAGGCTTTCCTTCGAAGAGGACCGTCGCAGCCCCTGCGAGAAGCGGCGCGTAGATGATGAATGAATGTCCGACGACCCAACCGATATCGCTGTTCGTTCGCCACCCCGTTTCAGAAAATTGCGAGTCCGAGAGAGTTGATTTGGAAGGGGATTCCTTTTTTGGTGTTCACCTACCTGGCTGTGAAAATGACGTCCCCCGGTCCGTGTACCCCAAACAAGTAGCTGATGGAAAGGTATAGCCCCACGGCGTGGCCACCGGCGGGGCGCACCACGCCTTTCGGTGAACCTGTCGTGCCGCTGAGGACTTGTAATCAGCCATTGCTGCACGTCTCACTCCGAGAGTTCCGGGTCAGCCACACTAAATATGTAAGTAATCATTGCGTACCTGGTGTAAATGATATATATTCCCTCATTTGCTCCCACGGGAACACACGCCGCTTTGATCTTTCTCGCCGTGCAACTCCGCACCATCTTGAACCAGTTTCGCTCTCCGCCCGCTTTATCAAAGGCATCCCATCTCAACTCGTTCCGCTGCCACACAATGACACGGCTCGGCTTGTGACTCGACAGCCGGATGGCCTCGTGTATGAACGGCTTATAGCTCGTAGGTGGCTTGTTCCCATCAATGCCGCATGAAGCTGTGAGGATGGCGACGGGACGCGACGCATCGATGCGCTGGGCTAGTGACGCAGGTGCGAAGCCACCAAATACCACTGCGTGAATTGCGCCTAGGCGGTTGATGGCGAGGATCCCGATGAGCGCAGCGGGAATCATGGGCACTTGATCCAATGTCAGTTGGCTTTAATTAATGAATCAATTAATTCCATTGCGTTTAATAATGAACGCCATTCCTTAGAATTATGTGGAGAAGGAGGAGGATGAGGAAATGAGCTCGTAAAGAGCATCACTCACTATAAACCAACACCACATCACCCCTCTGAACCCCTTCCTCCCTTAGCGCACCGGCCGTAGTCTCGACCTCATCCAGGAGCTGCGCGTATGTGAGTGTCTGTTTCGCGCCCGTGACGGGACTGTCCCAATACACGGCGGGTTTATCGCCATGGCCCGCCAAGACGTGACGATCGACACAGTTGAAGCACGTCGATATCTCGCCGCCGTCGAACCAGCGCCAATGCGGGTGCTCTACCCCATTCTTTAACTTTTTCGTCGTTTTCGTCAAGGTCGACGTCGGTGGTTTGTGCCAGTGTAGGAGAGACGCCTGTGCTGACCAGAAGGCGTCTGGGTCCTTGATAGAGTGCGATTGCACTTCGTCTTGTATGTAATTCGCCATTTTTTGTGTGCAGAGTTGGGAAATCAAAATATAGGCCTAGACGATAGAAGAAGGGATGAAATGAATTAAGTTCAATGAATATGAGTGGAAATGAGGAGAGACAAAAGGGTGGTCTGTGTAACCGATCAGTTAGAAACGTCAAGTGAACCGCCTATCATTCCCTGCTTATTGAAGGATTCAGCTACAGTACTTTCTCTTTTTAAGCTCTTGGCACGAGAACGGAGTAGATATGATTCTTTGCAAGATCGAAGTTTAACTTGACATGTCAGGTCGGCCAAGCTATAGAGAGATCTCTATATAACATAAATAAGTAAGCGAATTTAAAAGCTTGAACATGAACGCTCATCTCTTCGATGAGTGAAGACCTCGAGCTCCGAGGGGCTGGGTTGATCGTTGTCGCTTTTATATGGAGTATGGGTGCTCCGCATTAACCCCCAGAATCCGACTTGATCCCCCGGTTCATGCGGTCCCCAAAACAGATGGAGCCCAAGATCCTGGGCCAGCGGCACTCCGAGATTCTTGGCCGAGGTCGACAGCCAACCCCATTCACCCGACCTCTGATCCGACTTCACCTCCATCATGTCCGTATGGTATTTGACGATCCGGTTATCTAAGGTGGCATTGGTCCCATAAGATCTGCACAGCCGTGATTGCCTTTCCGCCGAGCTCGGTTATTGAAGCAGGAACACTACATACAGTATAATCGCTTTTCACTTCTCCTGCGTTGGCTAGATACTATCTGCAGGGGTGTATCGACTAATAAGGTATGGCTGTGGTCATGTTGGCACTAGTGGTGGTGGGTAGGGACAAAGGGGCAAGGGCTTCCGGCCGATGCTATGAATATCATATTGGCGCCAGGTCTCCGTATGAGCAAGTCACATAAGATTCATACAGTTTACACTTTGAGTTAATATTACTTCCATCATCATTCACTACCTAGAAGTGCTGTTAGGTTGCATCATCAACTCAGACTCTCATCCAACGAGTCTGGACGCCCATGGCTTATCTGATACTTCTGCTGGTATTCTTCTCGTCTCCGCGCCGGCGGGTGTATTGGATGCTCCTATGCCGCGCTGAATCGAATTGGTACTGGTCATATAACAAACAAAATCGGTCGGGCCGATGGTATAATCCCCCCTACTCCTTAACGCCAGGTGCTGTGAGCCCAAATCTCCCATATTGTTCCTCGCGGTTGCCCCCAGTTCGGTTGGGGGACTATCCACCCGTGGTGGTATCTTTGCGTCAGCTCCCTCGATTAACCCCTCGAGATCATGGGCGGAACCGTGCTCGGACGTGCTCGTGATCGGAGCACAATACGTCGTAATAATCTCCCACTCAGTCGGTCTTCCAATGGCTGACCATGCCACCATCCGCATCTTCACTTCCAAGATATAGCTCAATAGCGTATAGGCCCATGGTTGCAGCAACGTTAATCCAACGCCAAGTGTTACCTCCAGCATCACCATCGCGTAGAGTCCAGCCCTCGTTACTGCTAGCAGAGAAGTGCTGTAACAGCAGACTAGTATAGACGGCAATAAGAATAGACGGCGAGAACCAGGATAATACGCCAAGTAGTTGATTCGCCCCATCCGAGTCATCTAGTGATGGCTCTTCCATAAGTGCTCTGGCACCCGACTCACGTACGGCGGGGATGATACGGGTTGCGCAGTAGAAAACGATTATTCGATAGATCAAAGAGATCATCACCGAGGGTGCGATGGTCTGAAAAGCGGCGTGGAGAAAACTCAGTGACGAATAGACGGCAGATGGTAGAGAACCTAGCAGGTGGAGGAAGGTCGAATAGCTTGCCATGATGATGGGCGGCAGTGGAGGGAATTCGGGCTGGTTAGCAGTCTGCTCAAGAGCTGCAGCTTGGACCTCGGCCGATTGGACGTAATCCGTAAATATCTGGTAGACGCAGAGCACGATATAGGCGAAGAGTAACGACGACTCAACCGGATTCCCACGGCCGGTACCGATACCGATGGCGCATAAGAACACGGCAGATGTGACCGTCACGCCGATCAGGGTGGCGTCGATGTTGCCGACAGAAGGGAATAGGGCTACCCTCCAGAGGAAGTAGACAGCACTCGCAATGATAGAGGCGGAGAAGATGAGGAGGAGGAGCTGTGGGGTAATAGTTAACACGATCATTCCGAAGCTGCCAGAGTGAATATGATGAACTTACGACCCAAGTATCGCTTCGCCCTCTGTTTACAAGCCATCTGGATATTTGGCCCGCGGCCTGGATCACAAGGAGAGTGCAGAACCCCTCAGCCAATTGAAAGACGGGACTAGAATACCGCAAAGTCTTGTCCCAGCCGCCGAGAGTGACAGATTCGACAAGGCCGCCGTTTCCAAAGATCCAGTCGGTCCAGGTGGTATGGTTCCGGTGAGCCAGCCTATCGATAGTCCTCGACACCCAGTCGGTGCTGCTCGCATCGACCGCAAAATTGTGGAGGGACCAGATTAGGAGGGACGGCACCACAACCCACTGTGAAGTCTGCAGCACCTTGGTCAAGGTCCACCGTACTCGCGAGTGCTCTGGTGTTGCAAGCTTGGCGGCGCTGTAGACGAAGTAGAAGCTGAACAGCGCAAGGCTGTAGGCCAGGCCGGTGTCGCGTCCGCCTACATCGAAGGAGATGGGTATGGAGAGGACGATCGTCAGGAGGAAGATGGAACTCGAGACGATGCGAAGGAACCACCACATGGGCGCGGTAATGGTGGCTGGTGCCGCGCCGAGCTAGCGAGGCGGCTGGCCAGGGCGATGGATGTGTGATCTGCGGGATGCGAGATGCGAAGACGAACGTCGTAACCGAGCGCTGTTCGCAGTCGGCGAGGCGGCAGGTGAGTGCTAGCGCTGGAGGGAGCGTCGAGGCACACGCGTCGAGGGTTCGGGTATGATAATGATATGATCGCAGGCAAGTCGCACTTTAGGTGGCTAACCGCGCGTTTTCGGTGGATGGCGGGATGGCGTGATGTCGGTAATCTCGAGGTCGACGATGTGTGCTATATGGACAAGCAGGCGATAAGGTAGAGTTAGGTAAGTTATGCTGCGGGCTGGAAGTAGGTCGGAGGAGAGGGAGGGTCATATGACAACAGAGTTTCCGATGGGCGGATATCTCTAGTCTCAAACTTCGATTTTGCCCCCTAGCAGCAGCGTGGACTGAGGTGGGTGGTAGAATTCTATTCGAGCTTGGTCAAATCTTGAGGTTAAAGTGATATCTACAGGGAGTAGCTACCTAAAAACGCAAGGCAAGTTGTACTGATGAGGCACAGCACCCAGGGTCGGTACCAGTGGAAGCGATGTTGCCAGGTGGCTCAACGGTTGGCTTATCCGATCAAGTAGTGCTGGTCACATGCAACTAACAGAGTCTGGTAGCGTTGACAGCTGTCAAGCGTTGATTGTAGGGACCTGTGTTCCAGGCACTTTAGCATTAAAAAAAGCAAAAGGGACAAAACATGAGATGTTTGTGCAAGAGTATAAAAGAGGGCAAAAACCGTTATCTTGTGATAATACCATCTTTTGGGACTAGGGCATTACAGGTAGATAGTAGTGAGTGGACCTAATTTCCCCTTTGGCTGATGAACGAAAAGTCGACTGGTGTTATCAACGGCTGCGCGTGCATGGTGAATCTGGCATCATCGAGCTAAAGTACGATGTACACATAGTACAAGTGACCCCCACTCTTCCACAAGCAGCCCCTCCATGCCCCTCCAGCTCCTTGTCCAAGGTCATTCATCCAGAATACCTATATCTACTTACTCATACGGTCCCGATGAAAAGTTTATGTGGTTATCTGCAGAATTGTAGAGTAGAAGTATCGATCTAAGGTCATGTAATTCAGAACTAAACTGATGAGTGTCATGAATAGTGAGATGCCATTTGCAACATAGCTCGAGATAGACTTGCATTAGCAAGGGGTACATATCTTATGTACTGTACTTAGCATGTGGGATAGCCTGGGGTAGTTAGCTCCCTCCGAGTTCTCACAGCATGGTATGTACAATAGAACGAGCAGCTGAGACCAGACCAGCAGGCGTTGTCTTACATCATCTGTACATTAAGCACCTGCAACTAGACTAGACGAGACGGCGCACCAGAGCTCCGATAAGATATCGCTCCCATCTAATCGATTGCTCAAGCAATCCTCATCCGTAGAATCCGACTATGGCTAGATTCTAAGACACCATTCAACGAAAGAAAAGGTTTACTCAATTTCAAGAGCGTACAGTAGTAAGTACTGTTTAGCGCATTTGGCACCAAAAAAGTGCGCTGTTCTAACAATAGGAGTTGCAATCGAATTTGTGGCCAGCACTTGAGAGTAGCTTCACACTGTCCTCTAGTTAGCCAGCCGCAACCAACACTCAACTTCATATCTCGATTCCGTCAGTATTTGATTTTCTCGATAATCCCGTCAGGGAGCCACAAATTGGTGACTATTAATCGGGGTACTATAAGACAACATGTCCTTTCGCTTCGTGGATAATTCCAACATCAACAACAAGGCGAGAAAGGCTATTCGAAGTCATGTCATGAAAGGGAAGAACTGTGGCAAGAGAAGGACCAAAAAGGAAAAACAGTCAAAGCCGACGACGGAAATGTCCGCCATCACCTGTAGAGCGGGCGCTCTTAGCAGCAATGGAATCCCGATTACAACGTTGGAAAACTCAGGGGGCAGCAATTCTTTTCTCACAGTCACTCGCCAAGTTGCGAATGATCCTAGTCTCTTATCCTCTGCAAGGATCTCTCCGCAAGCCATGCTTCATCTTCGGCAGCGTAGGATATTTGATGCGTTCATTTGGTGACAATGACTGATGGATATACAAGTGTCGAATTTTATCCTCGATGTTATGTCACCTCCCGAGTTCTGTCAGTTCACTGGAGTCACTGAATGGATGTGGTACCAACTGACATTCCATAATGAAGCCTGTAAGCCGTGGCATCGACATCTGTGTAATCTCTAAGAGTTCATTAACAATTGTAGATTTCCACTGCACTGTAGCCCTGGCCTCTGCATGTGCCGCCTTTCTGACAGAAGATTCATATCATTCGCCACTCGCACTATACCACATGTCTCAAGCATATCGCCTCATAAATCAAAAGCTTTCGAGCAACGAGGCATTATCTGACACCACTATGGCCGTGGTAGCGTCTATCAATATCTACGACAGGCTGTACGGCGATCCTAAGAAAGCCATGGTTCACCTCAATGGAGTTGCACGGATGGTGGCATTGAAAGGTGGCGTCCGCGAGCTTGCGAAGAGAAGTTTCATCATAGCTGAGAAGGTGTTTCGGTACGTCTAAGCCCATGAAGCAAACACGGAGACTTGATAGGGTGCTGACATCGTCACGGAGATCTGATATCGAGCTTGCGCTGCATTGTGGTTCAAAGCCCAAATTCTCATCAGAGGACGTACCTCGCCATCTCATCCTCATGAATTCATGGGATCGTCTGGAACCTCGTAGACTCGAAGAGGCTGAACTATTTGAATCGGTTCTGTGCCAATCTGTATGCATAGACCTGCGTGAAGTGGTACTTGATTTTCTCCGCCTATCTCATATCCTCAACCAAGCAAACCATGGACATAATAAGCTAGACCCGGCAGCTTACCAGAGCACCCTCGTGTATGTCGGCTACCGGCTTCTCGAAACAAAACGTCCTCACTACGACTCTAAGGTTAACGCCAACTTCGACATTCTAGTGCGGCTGGCAATGATTGGCTTTCATAACACGTTCTGCTTTGGTCTTGATCGAAAATTCATCATATTTCCTCCCGTAATGGAACAATTCACATTGGCGGCTCGGGCCATTTGTGAAAACAATAGACCCCGGCAGATGGTTGTCTTCTGGGCACTCCTTATGGGAAAGATCTCTTCACTCATAACAGGCGATGAAACCTGGCTTATTGCAAGTTTGAAGACACTCGCCAAGGGCTTGGAATTTCGCACTTGGCCCGAAGTGAGTAATGCACTTCAGGCGTTTCCCTGGGTCAAGGCTACCCATGAAGCGGAAGGAGAGAAGTTTTGGAACAAAACACTTGCACAACATTTTCTACATGCTTCGTAAACTAGACTAGTCGACACGCTTCTCGGATTGTAAGGGAGACTCTTTCTGCCAATAGCCCCAAGATGGCTGATTATCGCAAGCGATTACCCAAGACTATGTGTGCGTGTTAATGCATCTAACAACGCGAATATCTATCCAAGATCCGATAACCGGCTCAGTGGTCTAGTGGTATGATTCCTGCTTCGGGTTGAACCCTTCCATCTTA
The DNA here is from genome assembly GCA_022495115.1 of Xylaria castorea. Taxonomy (NCBI): domain Eukaryota; kingdom Fungi; phylum Ascomycota; class Sordariomycetes; order Xylariales; family Xylariaceae; genus Xylaria; species Xylaria castorea. The sequence continues at coordinate 55,011 of MU382646.1, read as the reverse complement.
CATGGGAATGCAGGAGGCCCCGGGTTCGAATCCCGGCTGAGCCCAGCTTTTTGTCGCTCCTCAAGCAAAACATACTGGCATTGTTATCAGCTTGGGTTCTATCTTTTTGGGGGCTGAATAGCTAGCTAGACAAGGCATCGGTTGGGGTGAAATATACGCTGACTTTTTGAGTTCGCGGGAACTGCGCTCAATTAAACTAGCGCAACCATTCATTCACCTGCAACAATCAGCACCGCCAAGCCCTATTATCTATCAATCATATATGTATGCTAAATGCCATATCCGCTCCTTACTGCGAAATAACAGAGCTAGGTAGAGAGGTAAACGGCCGATGAAGTGGATGAGAGTGTCTACTGAGATGGGAATTATGTTATGGTGATACAGCTGTGATTGATTGTTAGGCAAAGTGGCTCATAGTGAACGGATGCGTAAAACATACAGGTGATCGAAAGGATAGAGCTTCGATTCTTATCTAAGAAATGAAAATTGGACTGAAGAATACACCTAAGACAGGAGCTACCACACAGTTCCCAAACCATTAACTCCCACAGGTGACTCGCCTAAAGTTGTGATTCTGAATCCATGTCGAAGACCCTCTGCTTCTTGGCGAACGTCGTAGTCGGAGATGGCTGTGTGCGCTGTCACCCTATTATCCCACAATGCCACAGTTTGATCATCCCATTTCACGCGGACCTGAAGGTCCTGGCTGTGAGATATATGCTAGGAAGAGATATCAGTATGAGTCGATGTTCTGTTCTCGTCTCTCGAGCGTAGAAAAACATACCTTGTATAGCAGTTGGAGTATGGCATCAGACTCTTCCCTCTTGAGGCCGATAATACGCTTCGTAAACCCTGGGTTGACGTACAGGGCCTTCTCTCCGGTCACCTGGTAATTACAAGATCCTTAGCAACTGTATGTACCGTTGCTCTTATGCGAAATGGCTTGCACTTACCGGATGCACACGAACGATCGGATGTTCCGATTTGACGGGCTCACGCCTCACGAACTTATCATCGCGACGCGCATTTTCTGCCTGAGGAAAGCCGCTATGCTCCGCGCGCAGGCCTTCGAGCAGCTTCTTGATGGGCTCAGACAACCTCTCATAAGCTGCGACCTGCGAGACCCAAGCAGTATCGCCCCCCGTCTCCGGTACAGCGAGGAGAGTCAGTAGTGTGATTCCGGGTGGCTGGTGCTCGTATGAAACGTCCGAATGATAGCCGATCGTCGTCAGTGAATCTGATTTGAACTGTAGTCGATATAGATTGTCAGGGCCTAGATAGATGTTGTGAAACTCGAGTGCGCCTTCGACGTGCGCGCCAACAGGCTATATGCCGTGTCAGTAGAAGTCTCCCATCCCCGGTTGACGCCGACTTACGTGAACATGCAACCGTCCGAAATATCGCCCGAACTCTTTCTGCCTTTCGACTCCAATGTCTTTGAAATTCTGACCCCGGAACACAACGACGCCGCGCTCGGCTATGAGGAGTGCCAGCTCGTTCTTCTGGACGTCGCTGAGCTCGGAGAGCTGTAGCCCGGCAATCTCTGTCCCGATTCGAGGCGTGAGTTTCGTGATCTTGACATCGGGGTCATTTAAGGCCAGTAGATGTGGTTTCGTCTTGTCGGCGGCTAGACCCCTGTCGACGAAGTCGAACGGCTCGGTTGATGGGAACTTGGTCTCTTCGTCGTATACGGGAAGGTATTTGGTGTATGCATACTATATATACAAATCAATAAGCCGTTCACAGCCAAATCTTCGGTATTGATGAGGTAACCAACTGTAGCGTGTTGCGCAGCATCGAAAGCATGGTTGAGCTTCTGCTTCGCGATATCACCGAGCTCAGCGGCGCTTGGGACGATTTCCGCAACTGATGGTGCCATGATGCCGTAGTAGATGAATTTCTAGCAGATATCCAAAACTCCCTCGACTTCTGAGCACATTTATAAAGCCTTTAACCCATCCTCGAGTTTCGACAATGTCCGAAAGACATCGTTGCTGGACCCCGCAGATTGCTCATTGTAACCTCCAATGATGCCATGGTAGCAGTGCGAATGCGCTTCTGGATCTGAGCATTCTAACCAAACTTTATAGCGATCTCCAATATTTTGGTGCCCATAAACTGCCGGCCATTCGCCAAGATGTCGAACAGACAAAATATCCTTGGTAGCTCGCCATGAGGGGCGCATCTTATTCGCAAGCACTAACAGGAGTGACGATATCCTAGTCCGGGATTAGGTGGCCGCGGGAAACGGCACCGCCGCCGTTAGTCGCCGGCGCAAACAACGGGCCCATTGAGTGTACTCTATTCTTATGTTACGTATTACTCGCTTTCTTCAGTATGCTTAGTGGCCAACCCCTAATGCTAAGATAAACCACACGATACCTCGTAGCAGCAACCTTCGAGATACCTAGCTGTTACACCCACGGGAATGGCGATCAATAAGGGTATCCGGACTACGATTTAGGATTGTTATGCGAGGACATGATGAGGTTGGCTTTTGCGTCATATAATCTCTCTCGTTGGGACTTGATTCAACAGCTTTCCCGCAAAGTGTCGGAAAGTCAAACTCGACGTGACGGGTCTATTGTTGCTCAGCATCATTACGCACAGAAATTGCGAAATACCCCAAGAGAACATCACGTTGGGACCAAGAAAGGAGCCCACCAAAGCCCTTAATATATAAGAATTTGAACGTTCGAAGCACCTGGGTACTCAAGTAGGTAATGATACGCAGGTTGACATGATCAGACCCCGTTGAGATGACATAGATAGCTTTAGCTACCTGTGGAAGAAAAGGAAGGACATACATGTCTATACTGGACGAAACATCAGAATGTATATATGCCACAGGTCAATTGTCCCTCGATGTGATCTCGTAGGGCTGGGCACAAGAACGCGTAGTTCGAAATTTCGCTGTTGCTATACCAACTACATATAACCAGCAACCAGCGTTGATTTGTATCAGTTAGTTACATATAGAGGCCTAAAGGCTAAGTTTAGGCATATAAGGTCCCTGTTTGCCTGTAGAAATGATACTTATAGGTACCTAGGTACTCTAGTACAATGTACTGTTCCCGTTTCTTGCTGTGAATGAAGAATTTCGCCCACAACACTGGTGACCAACTTTCCGTGTCTTCGAAAATGAAAATTCTACTATCCTTCGCTTGAAACCCACAAGTTTCCGCGCGCAAATCAGGCTAAGAAAAGGAAATCACAATTCTACGATCGTGTACTCATTGCATCCTTTACACTTAACGAAATTTTCGAGACCATCAAGATTTCCGAGTTAACCATCCCAGAAATGAACTACGACAGCGGCAGTGGCGGTGGCTATAGAGGCGACCGCTACTATGGGAGACGTGGGCGAAGTCCCAGTAGAGACTCGCGAGATGATCGTAGTCGTGAGTCTTCCGCTTTCGGAAGAGGACGCAGGGAGACGTTCGGTGGTCCTCGTCGTAAGAATCGTGGTGGCGTTCGGGACCGGGCCGCCTCAGCGAGAAATAACGGGCTGCCCGGTTGGGCTAACCCCAGCCAAGACAGACAAATGCCAGCAAGCCGAGATGCCCGTTGCGCCATCTGCAGAAGCGACAAGCACGAGACAGAAACATGCTGTAAGCTGAACGGGCCCTATCCGCTTACCGAGCGTCGACAAGGGTTCAAGAGATGGTGTCCCCGTCATCAAATCGCAACCCATACCATGGATCAATGCAAACAGAAATGGGACTGGATACGAGACGAGAAGCAGGTCACGAGATGGTTAGTCCTCAGTTGCGTCCTCGGCCCCGCGTTCGCAACAAACTTGATTGACTGGCGTACTCTCTTGGACACGAAACTGCCTGACGTGAACTTCATTCTCTTTCCTTGGACGCCTGAGTTTGCCTTGCAAAAGATGCGAGACAGTCCCGACTTTCACGAACAAAAGTGCCACGAAGTCGATCCGCGTACCGCCTCTGTGGAGGTCCTCCGAAATGCTGGGTGGCAGACCGAGAACGGTCAGGAGCCCCAGTTCAAGATCTTCGCCGAGCTCAAAGCACATGCCGAGCAAGAATATCAGAAATCCCAAATGAAGAGGGGTAAAAATCGTCCGTATACAGAGAATATCATGAAGGAAGGAAACGCGTGCCAGATGGAAGAGCCGGAGATAGCACAAGGTTCGGGACAGGCCTTCGGTGAACAAGAGGTGGCATCGCTCCAAGAAAATGCCGTGAGAAAGCCACGCATCATCCCTATACTTGGCCCTTTAATGCAAGATCCGTTCAAAGGGTGTCACTCGGTCTTTTTGAGCGGATATGAGTTCTGTACTGTTCCACTGATCTTGTCTTTATGGGAAGAGTGGTCAAAAAACAAGGAACTGGAGAGCGACTTCGTTGTTCTAGCAGCAACATCACGCAAAACGACAGAATTAAGAATGATGTTGAGAGAGTCGCAACAAAAAGAAGCGGTCGAAAATTCGGAAGAGCGAGTGATTGATGTACAAGCAGCAGCGAAATTCTTGAACAACAAACCAACGCCAGGCAAACGCTACATTATCATCGTCGATACTCTTTTTCCTAATTTGTTTACATTGGATCATTCGACATATGTCTGTCTCCAACAATGGATTGTTTACAGCAACGGATTCCCAAACTGGGCGCGCATGTGCCTCCTCCAGCCAGCACCAAACCACCCATGGCCTGGCAAGTGTACCATGAATGTCACCTGCTCTTCATTTGATGCACCGCCGAAGGTGCGCGAAATGCGGGTTCGATACCGCAGCGAGTCCGACGAAGCGTTAGTCGCAGCAATTTCAACAGAACTCGATATTATATCGAGAACTATGAGAGATATTCGTGCAGTGATAATTTATCCCGGTTTTAAGTTCGCAATTCTCTATGAATTGTTACCGAAGCTTGTCTCGAAAGTGTGGTGTGTCCAAGAGCTCTACACAGCCGAACAAGGACAAAATAACCGAAAGATAGAGCAACAAGGTAGACGGATGGTTTTCTTCGCCCCCATGGGAATTCAAAACGTGACTCCCATAATGGATGGGCTAGGTGCAATCCTATGCATCGATCCGCAAGAGAGGCCGGCTTTCCACCCCTTTTTCCGGGAGTTGCCAATCATGCGCAGCAACATGGACTTCGGCGAAATCGAATACTGCAGGAGGCTTCTCATGAGGTATGCAAACGAGACAAATGCCCCCCTTCTATATCACTTTGAGACACAGGGAAACACGTCTCCACTCAAGAGAAAATTGTTTCTTGACCCATTGACCACGGTGTTCCAAATAATTGGGATCCTGAAGAGATGCCGGCTATCAACTCTATCGAAAATGATTGATTGGCTCGAGCCCCATGAACTTTGTATTTATGTCAACTGGCTCATCGATCTATCGCTTTTGCAAGATGATCAACCCTCTGGCACCAGGTTTATCTATACCCTTGAGAGAGATTTGAAGCTCCGGGATAATCGAGCCGAGGAGACTTATCGCCTTATGATGGAAGCTGACCGGACTGACTTGAGCTTCTGCTGGCTTGAGGCAGGAATCAACCCTCCTGCACATGACGGAGTCGATAAAGCTACAATGGACGCAACACGCGCTTTAACTCGCCTGATTGTCCTCCTACGTCCTCGCCCAGAAAAGTTTGGAATATTGATCGACCTTGAAACAGATGGAGAAGACATGGATGAAGAAACAATCATCTTCCAACGTATCAATGCAATTCTGCCGCAGCATTTACACTCGTGGGTAGACAAAGGAGCGCCGTGGATGCTCGCATTACTTTACGACAGCGTCATGAAAGACATGCCCTTCTTGACCAACGATAGTACCTGGATCCACGTCTCGCCGTATATCTCGGCCAAACGAGGCTTCCTCAGAAGCGTGTTTAGCGACGTGATGCGAATCGCGAGCCAGAGCTGCTTCTGGGGACCCCTATTCGGTCTCGGAAACGGCTTACACACTGAACAGCATGTCAACGCCTGTTACGAATCGGTTACACGCCACATTCTTGACGCGTTTTCACATCGGCTGGTGTTGATAAGGAGTGTGGATATTGTGAACCCTGACAACATTGAAGTCACTTACACTCGTGGTTTTGAGTACTCCACTGGAATTGCCCACCTCATCGAAGGGACTCTGCTGAACAGGGTATTGCTGCGCCGCCACTGCAAGCCCGACGGGACTTTCAATCCTATGTTCGCTATCTATTTCAAGTTGTCCCTTGTAGGCGAGAACTCCATAATCGATGACGTACTGATCATCCCTGACAACGTTGTCACCGCATGGAGACATCGCACCGGAATCGAGTTCGAGAGATGGAACCTGAGTTAGAATGAGATGGGAAATCAACTCTGTCAGAATACTACGTCCTAGAGACAAACTAATGTAGGATTATGGATTTTCTAGGCGCAAGCGGTTGCTCCCGCTTTGGCGTCTTAGACCCTTGTACAGTACACCACTTCGTCTACTTAGACCGGCGCTTGTTGTAACGAGTCGCATGAATGAGACAATACCCGTGGCCCACGACCACCCGACCCACAATGAATAATATGGTGATGTTTCTGATGTTTCTGATGCCAGTGGTCTCTAGCCACTGCTATTTCCGGTAGTATGAATTTCTTACAGGCCACGAGATTTCTAACTCACAGCAGTATGCAGAGGTGTTTGTATAGGTAGATACTAGATTCTAGCAGATGCTCACGAGGACTTGCTTGTGTTCGGGCTAACCACTTTCTTTGAGACTCGAGTTAGACATGCATATTATTGGGTTGTGAAGGCGCACTCCGACAATCGACGTGTTCTCGTTTCACTCACAGGCTTCCTCGATTTCCACACTATGCTTCAGGGTCGGCTACCGGCCCAGGAACTACAACGCAGCCTTTCTAGTCCGGAGACTTAATAGGGCCGGTAGGTTGTATCGATGATACACTCGTCACACAGCATTTGTCCGGCGTCGGACGCCTGTTGGATGGACAGCGGGCGTAAGAGCGACTTGTCACGGCGGTATGATGCATACTTGGCACTTCTTCAATGATGTTTCCTACTTTGAGATCTCTTGATAACTGTACAGCCTTCATAATACCCACCAAGCCCGGAGTCGCACTTGAAACTGGAACACACCGACATCTGTAATAGGCTCCACTATGATATAATATTGTCGGTTAAGTGAAGGTATCACTGCGATTGCCTCACATAGTGCACAAAGATGAAATTCTCAAGGTAAGACCGTAAAACTAGCTGTAAACCAATCAAGATTGCTAATATCCAAGTGATTATAACTTGATCAAGGGTGCCTTTTCGGGACATTATCAAGTGGGACACGCTAGACTAACCCTTCGCAAGGTAAGTACATAAGTATATACACTAGTTTTGACGCCCAAAGTGGACTCCACCGTGATGAATCTGGATTGGTTTTGAGATGCTGTGCAACAAGTCCCGAATTTGCCATATGCATACCTAGTATACCTGGTAACCCACGTAGAGCCAGGTACAGCCTAGTAACCGCGTCCCTTCGCCATGGCACTAAGCTCATGCAGCCTATCAACATGCGGCCGGAGAGTCGGCAAGGGCCGGGTGCCAAGAGACGGGTGCCAAGGGACTATAGCGATGAATTGATGCGGTATCACAGGAGAAACTCCTCCGGCGGGTCTCGACGTCTTGAACAACGGTACGCCTTTCTCCTTTCTTGCGGCGCCACCCGTGTCTCGGAAACGGCTAAGATCGGCTAAGAGCCGCGCGCTGTCAGACATCAACGCTGCCTGATTAGCATGAGAGACGAGAGAGAGATTCGATATCCTACAGTATGTCTAGTTTAAGCTTTACGAAGTAGTGTTGCTAGTTTATCGGCCCCGCTGGTATTGTCTCCGGGTGGACCCTGGAAGCCGGCAGTGCACAGATTCGAAGCACTCATACCGGGGCTAAAATTTTCCAGTCCCACTCCATCAATGCCTCTGGGATGGCAATCTTAAACTACACGTTGCGGCTCATGGAGATCCTCGCATGCCAAGCTGATAACGAGTCGTCGTGAGGCTATTGTTGTTGTTTTTTTGTTTTCTCTCCCTTGGCATCTTCACATCTTGGCGTCTTGGCTGTTTCTTTGGACGACCTCCACTATCATGAAATATCCAGCAACGGGCCGAAGATGTAAACTCCTTTGTGAGCTAGCTTTTTTCACGATGTCTCACTCAACCTTGCTCAGAGTGGTTTTCACGCCGAAAGGAGGAACCCGGTAATGAAACATGTCGTGCCTGAGCCGCCGCGCTATCTTTCGAGGGGACTAACTTTTGCGATAGCTGGTCTCTTCCCGACGATCACAGGAGGCTGTGATACGCAACCTACTCCCAGACAGCGATCTATATATTCTCTTGGCGCGGCTTTGGCCCACCTGACTGACATTAATATGTGGCGATTTGTAACTTCAATATCGTGTTCCCCTTGCCAAGAACGTCCTGTATTACCTTGGGCACGAGATTCTGCTTATCCTAGCTTCTGCCTCTATGGTTCGTTCTCAGGCCTGAAAAAATTGCGTTCTTTGAATAATAAACTAATTGTCAATATGGATGCAAAAGAAGATTATGGGAGTGCAAAAAGGGGGCAGTGGATTGTGCTGTTGGTATTGGAAGGTCTTAGTGAATAACCTGAAGACCGCCATTATGCATTCATTATCAACGAGCATACGTGGTATCAAAGAGAATGATTTGTGTACTACGATAGCGACGCAAGTCGTTCTTGGCTTTACAATACCAAGAGCTGCAACACAGTAGTTGTCGCACAGGACCATACAATTCATGCGGACTCTCCGTTGAGTTTAAGGTTCAAGCCGACATTCTCAACATATTTAGCGGACCACTGTCTTCCCTTCTGACCCTCGCTTGCAACAAGTCCTACAGAATCATTCAATTCAGTTCTTTCGTACACTCACTAAGCCTCGCTCACACGATTTCGATAGTCGACAGCGATTCAATAAGCATCATTAATAATTGAGGAGAGACGACAGCTACACACAACTCATACATCCAAATCTACAGGCACCATAACAGACCCAATGGCCACCCCATCGCTTTCTTCCAGCAAGTTACCAGATGGTCTAGGTTTCCCACCGGAAAATGACCCTATAGCCAACAGGAAAACTGAAAGTCTGCTTGAAAGTGCCCCCACCGCCGTGAACTCTAGACGGCAAAGTTTTGATATCGACATGGAAAGGAAGGGTTCTGACGATAGCATCGACATTTATGACCCGAATCGACCAAAACTAGGATTCCGTCAACGTATACATCATTTCACCTGGGCATGGTTTACTTTTCCGATGAGTACAGGCGGATTATCACTGTGTAAGTAGTCTTGTTCTTGCTCATAGTCTTGCTATTTCTATTTTATTTATTTATTAGTATGCCTCGATGGCGTACTTGACCATGTTCATGGTAACGATGTACAACGAACGAGCCCCGAACTGGAAACTAACAATGCGTCTTCTAGTAATATACGCCCAACCCTACCAATTCCCTGGCCTGCGACAGATAGGCTTCGCTGTATACGTTACAAACCTTGTCATTTTCACGACGCTCGTCGCCTGTATGATCACCAGGTTTTGCCTACATCGCGACGATTTGCGCAATTCTGTTACGCATGCTCGTGAAGGGCTTTTCCTCCCCACATTCTTTTTAGCCCTTGCTACTATCATTACCAGCACGGAGCGCTATGCCATGCCGGAGAACGACGTGCCTCTCCGCTGGCTGATCCTGGGTGCATTCTGGGCATACCTGCTCGTCACTCTCGCCCTGGCTGTCGGACAGTACAGTCATTTATTCGCGAAACACAAGTTTGCCCTGCAGACGATGATGCCGACATGGATCCTACCTATCTTCCCTGTCATGCTGTCCGGGACGATCGCTTCAGTGATTGCTGAGTCCCAACCAGATATTGCCGCCGTTCCAATCATCGTTGGAGGTTTGGCTGCCCAGGGGTTGGGTATATTCGTGGCATTTATGATGTATGCAAATATGATAGGAAGGCTGATGCAAGCGGGTGAGTCTTCACAAGGGTCATTGGTCACTATTTGACCGTGCCACTAATCCTCCCTAGAGCTTCCAAACAGAGAACACCGACCCGGCCTCTTCATGAACGTCGGACCTCCAGCCTTTACGGCGCTCGCTTTCATCGGTATGGCGAACGGTCTACCCAACTCCTTCGACCGTGAGCAGGACGGTATCCTCGACGCTAATGTAATCCGAACATTGGCCGTCATTGGCGCCATTTTCCTCTGGGGCCTATCATTATGGTGGTTCTTGATCGCCGCTGTTGCCGTGATAAGCTCGCCACCCAAATATTTTCACTTAGGATGGTGGGCGATGGTATTTCCAAACACGGGTTTCATCTTAGCAACTATCTCCATTGCCAAAGAATTCCGGAACCCACATGTCTTGAGGTTCGCCACGGTGCTCTCGATATTGCTCGTGCTCATGTATTTCTTTGTGCTCGTTTCTCACATCAGAGCTGTTGTGAAACAGGATATCATGTATCCCGGGCGCGACGAAGACGTGGAAGATCATTGACCTTGGACATGCTTTGTTAGAGACTCGCGTTAGAATTAGTTTGGCCCTTTCATATTTGGGCATATACCATTCTCTACATATTTCGCTTATCTTGCTGTTACAGCTATCTGTTCTCGTACACAATTGCTCATGTTTAGGCCCAAAACGTGGGCAAGAATACGAGCCCCTATTCAAATACACAGGCTCAGACTTTTATAGAATGATATAGAATAACACGTTACTTATAGACTTTCATAGATACAACTATTAATTTATACAGCTCAAAAAGAGTCTCCATCAATAATCGGACTAGACTTAAACCGCAAGGGGCTTATCTACGCAATAGTTGACACTGATTGCTTGTTACGGTCCTTAACCGCGGACATATGAGTAACTGCAGACGTTAAGGCACCCACCTTGATAACGTTCTACTTTGGTAGTGTCGTGGTGAATAGCGTTGCAGTTCTGTTCCATTACATTTGCTGCACGAGTCCAGTTCGTTTCCGTGATTACAACGAGCTACATACTCTACCTTGAGAAGCGATTGGTATGTTGTTGAATAGCAGTGATATCATATCTTGATCACCAACGTTAGCTACCATTGCAGACCGAGAAGTTGGTCTTGAATCACGCAGCTTAACAAACTACGGAGTCAATCACATCCAAAGTGGCAAAAGCGGTGACAGAATTCCTTTCTTAAGCCCAGTAGAAGGAAACTCTTCGTAAGTAAATTCATTATGGTACTGGTTTGGCTTCTCCCCATCACACTTTTACCACCGGTTGTATAATGTCACCTATATGCTCTTTTGCATAATAAAAGGCATCTTTGCTTAGGTGTCATAGGGGATAACTGCTTAAAGGTTAGGAGGGATTTGTACAGTTCTCCATTATAGACTGTGCTAACGTTGAATTTCTGCTTAGTGACAAGAACTTTAATGTGGTATGGTAAAATAATAGTACGTAGCTTTCGCTTTTGCTTTTGCTTTAACACTAATTTATTGATCAAAGAGGGGTTTCAAGAATAGAGAACAAGAAAGCGTAGGCCTATTGAGTTGCTACTACGAGGTTGGCTTATATTTTCTGTTGTTGCAAGGAAGTCTTTTTTTCATCAACAGCGATAACCTAGTTGTAAGCCAATAGAGAGGATAATTCAGGTTGCCTACAGCTGCAAGACTTACTGTAGCTATCCGCTGAAACTAGATAACTACTAGGTACCTACCTAGGTAGTTACGTTATGCCAGTTATGTATCCAGGGAAACCTACGCGTGTGCAAGGTACCTAGACATAAGTTACTTAGGTTAAGTACTTACCCAGAGCGTAAACACCCTTCTGGAGCCAAAGGCTGAGCCAACTGAACTGTCAATGCTGCGCAATAAACATCCTCAAAACTTTTAGCCGTTGTGGATTTTGTTTCTGGCCACAAGCCGCCGCAGTGCTTGGAATAACACAACAAAGATCTTTCTGCATATACGTTAAATCAACCCACGAAAGTGTTTTTGAGACCTTCTCGCAACAACAAGTGTTCAAGACATACCTCATACTCAGCACCAACAAAGAGGCGATTTAACATAAGCCTCAAGAATGACTGAGGTTGAACCACAACAGGGAGAGGTCCTGCAACAGAACGACCTAAGACTCATGTGTGTAGATATGCCAACAGAAATGGTACACGCCTTGACTTCTCTCTGGCCAACACGGCTTCGTTGGCAACAAGACAAAGACGGCCAGAAAGTTAACATAGGGCTGCACGGAATTGCAGCTGCAATCATGTTCTTGCGTCGCATGTACGCCTTTGGGGGCGGCAGAGATCTCTCCCATGGAAAGCCCACCCTTCTCACGCAGTTAGCGTGGAGAGAGGTGCCTCTATCTGATAAAACTGAACTACAAGAAATTCAAGCTCTGTTTCAAGAACTCGGAATCTCTGTGGGAGAGAGTAATGATCCTACATTACACGAGGTTCTCAGCCACGAGTCGATGGCAAATGTCTGGGGTACACCTCCCATGACCCTACACAGTGCAAAGGCTATACAGGATAAAGAGGGTCATGCTCCGACAGTTCGGACCCTAAAACGTGGGCTTGACTCTTGGAAACTAGATATGCTATTACTTAAGGGTCACCACGTCGTTGGGGAAAGGCTGAGCCGTCATTTCGATCATCGCAGCGCTCGAGGCACATTACAAGTCCTCTGTAACTTCCCACCCTTCATCCGGGTGCACTATCAAGCAGATAACGCAGACTCCCGAAAATCGCAGAGTTTCGCTGGTCTTCGGTACTTTCGCCTTCGAGCACCAGGACTCGTCAACGAGACGGATAGAACGGAACAAGAACACATTTACGTTCTCATAGCATGCTATTTCAACCCCGACGAGAAAGCCAAGGTTGGAGAGCTACGGTTGTATTCCGACCGTGGACGGCCCATTGTACCGGGAAATGAACCGCCGTTCGGTGGACAGCACCTATACGACCCTAGCTCCGAGAGAAGATTAAGCGATCCGGGCATAGACTGCATTCTGTTATACGGGAGAACAAAGAGCTCCGAGGAAGATTTGTTTTGCTCCGAGTTAGCTTTGAAGACTCGAAGAGAGGGATACCTGTTAGGAGCCCGTGAATACACGCGACAATTAGTAAGACGGGAATTAACAGGCCCCTCCGTTACATCAAGCGTGCTCCAAGAGCATCCGGAAGTAATATCGACGAGAAACACCGTTAAAGTAGAACCACTCCACGTATTGACGGAATTTTCTACGTCTCACCAGCAAAGCGTTGCTACGGTAGTCTCGACCATGCCCAACTTTGAATTCGGATCATCTAGTCAGACTGGTGGCAATATTCAGAACCAACAGGCAGCGAACCGTTCACCTGACAGCTCTGAGTTTAGGCAGAGACACGGAAATAAACGGCCACATAGCGGGGATCATTATGAACCTTCTCCAGAACACAGATCGCAGAGACCTAGAGTGTGCCAAGGTGTCCAAGGCTACTCAGGTCGTATGCGACAAAAATCGCCTTTAGATTTGCGAGAGACCGTGCCGACAAAACGGGAGCCTTCAGCCGAGCTGTGTATCACTCCGCAACCCCAGGCTCGAGAACCGCGTGGTAAATATAACCCACTGGGGTCACAAGAGGACGCATTCCAGGCTTTCATGGGAAATCAATAACGAAACACACTTGAACCGTCCAAGTGGTGATATTCAACAATGTCAGAATTACAGGTATGAGGGCACGCATGGACTCTGCTGTTGCGCGAAGGGTCTGAATACTTTCGTGGGCTAGTCTCTGGATGTAATACATACATGCTTTTTGTTCTGGGTGTCGTAGTAAATGATAATTGTTTGAGTTATATAGGGAGCGCTTAGGCAAGCACCATGCCATGGTTAGTTCAGAGTTGTATTGTACGTGTGATTGGAACAATAGACTATGTGTCACGGAACAGAACTGCAGCATTATACAAGTACACTATCAAAAGAGTGAAGAATTTCTATGGAAGTGTACGGATAAGCCTGCCCTCGTTGCAAGGGCAAGGGCAAGGCCATTGTCCCCGAATGCCAGGGCGCCCTGACCAATTCTGATCAGGTAGGCAGTCTGGTACAGTGATTATACTAGTACAGGTTTCTGGTGTTTTGAAACAGCTTCTATAGACAAAGAAGTACATGTATATAGCTAGGGCTAGCCTACAAAGGCCTTCTAGACCCCTTCGCATGACAACAATGATTTCCTTCCACCCCTGTAGTTGACTCTTCAATAAAATTTCTGACATATAGTATTACAGCATCATTTCGAGGCACCTAAGATGCGAGTCTGGTGACTGGCCTCTCTTCGTCCTCTGAAAAGTAGTAGAGCAACTCATCGGGGACGAAGACCCCACTACTATCGCTTTCCTCGCCGTGAATATGATCTGTTGAATCTACATCAGGGGCCTGAGGAGGCTGAGCAGTCTCGTGATATTCAACAGCATTTCGTGGTGTTTGTGCATCATCAAGCACCTTCTCTTCTGTGAGATGCGTCTTCTCAACGGGAGTGGTATCCTCATCTGCCTTTGCTGCACTTCCACTGTGCAGCGATTCATGGCGACGACGTTTCGGGAGCGGTTCTTCGTCAGATGACTCATCTTTTTCAGGCGTATCCCTACGAGATTGTTGACGACTATTTGACGTAAGGTCCTGTTGCCGGCTTTCAGCACGGGGCCTCTTCCTGGACGCCGTGATACGTCCGTCATCATTGCTAGCAGATGCTCTATTGCGAAGATATGCCGGCGGTTCAATTATGAGACAGTCATCATCGCTATCTCCATGTGTATCTGAAAGAGATCGCAGGCCCTTCGGAATGTCTGCAAGTACGGTCTTCTGCTTGTCCCAGGCCATCTTATAAGCGATTCCGCTGACTCGGAGACCTTTGAGCGCCGCCCTGCGTAGCCGTGAATAGGCGCTCTTATTGGTGGGCGCATCTTTGGCGTGATATTTGCCACCCGCCCGGGCAGACGTGACAAGACTAAGCTGTGCTGCCGAAGGATAGAACAGTGGCACTCCTCGCATGTTAGTTTTGTCCAACGCGTCTGCGAGTCGGGTCAGGTGCCTTGTACGCACTGTAAGGAGATGCCATGGCTCTGGGACTGGTTTATCGCGCGAACCCTCCTCGTAATCGTCGTCGATGTCCTCACGAGACGACATAGTAACGGTCGACGCTATTGACTGGAAAATTCTCAACGTTATCGAAGGCAACTGTCGTTGGCCCTTAAGTCTTTTCTCAACAGCATCGAGAAGGTCTTTCTTCGGCGTATCTGGGTTCTGTTCCTGGCAATGTAAGAAGGCCTTAAAGAAAGGATCGCCATATGCCTCTGGCTTCCAAGGACGGGGATCATTGCTGGTGCAGATGCAGAGGAACCTGATGGCAGCAACCATGAGATGGAACTCGTCCCCCCATGCGCTGTGCACGAGCACCTTCGACAGGGCATCGTTGAACGACCTTGTCCATTTCATCTCAATTATCTTTGGCTGTATGTGGTCATCGACGTTGCTACCAAATACCAACCCAGCATTAGGGCAGATGATCTCTGTTGGGAATCGATG
Source organism: Xylaria castorea (assembly GCA_022495115.1). Lineage (NCBI taxonomy): Eukaryota > Fungi > Ascomycota > Sordariomycetes > Xylariales > Xylariaceae > Xylaria > Xylaria castorea. The sequence continues at coordinate 39,432 of MU382646.1, read as the reverse complement.
CCACATTCGCAGGCATAGCTTGTATAGCTTCTGTGCAGTCTCGATACCTGGGTCATCAACTGTGTCCTCATGTTGTGTATCGGCATCGGACATTAGGTCGGCTCTCTGGTTGACGATATTTATGTCATCTTCTGACCAGTTGAGGTTCGCTGTGATCCGTTGACCAACCTGGGGTATGACAATTCGGCAGAGAGTCTTGATCTGGGCGGCGGTGAGGGTTGGCCGCTGTTCCTCAAGCCATTCAGCCATGTCGTCTCTAAAAACCTCGGGGTCGAGCCAAGTTTCTTTGGTGCCCGCTGGGCGACCAGCCTTCGGCGGCATGTTGATTTTTGTGCAATCTTGTTATTTAATGGGAATAGGCTCTATGATGCAAAGTGTCTGAGAAGAAAAAAAGATGAAGAAATCGCTTTCTTTCCTTTTGTATGTTGAGTTTGTAGAGAGACTTGAACCGGGAGAACTGGATGAGAGAAGTGGGTTCTACTTGACGACGGAACAAACTCAAGTTGTTAAGAAGTTGAAGACGCTTTAAAACCGAAACGTGTTTTTGTTTGCCTTCATAATTCATTCAATCATCTGTGTAGAGGTCGCAGTACCTAGGGCAACCTGAATTATCTACCTAACAGTAGGTGATCAAGTTACCTAGGTAACCTTATTTGAAGTTATGCAGGTACCTAAGTACTTAACAACTGTTGTTCAGTATGGTAAAGTAGTAGCTACATGTAGGCATCGTGATAGTTATACTAAGATCACTTGTACTAGTGTACTGTAAATTGTACCGAAGGCACTAGTACACCGGAGACCAGTACTTCAATTGATTTGCATCACCAGACACCATACCAACTCAATGAGTTCCAAGTTTAAACATTACCTGTTATTGCGTTTCTGTGCGTTCTATGATCTTGCTCTAACAACACATCAACCGAATAACAGATACAGTCCACTCGGCACCACGCTGACGGGATTGATTGATCTTTGAGCTTCACATTTCTACCTCACTACTGTATTTATGCGGCTCCATCTTGGCCTATGTGTGTGTGTGGTAGGGCTCCAAGGGCTTTATGGAACTTGGTCTGGGTTGAAAGCCTTGAATTGTAAGTCACCTATTGCTTTTCGCCAACAACTCTGTGGAGATCTGCTGCAAGTGATGCAAGCGTTCACGAAGCTGTGCGATAGATGGGACCTTGAACGGCTGCCTTTCACACCACCACCATCATCTCCTTGTTACCGAGCTTGCGGGGAGATTAAGCTTGTGGTGCATCTGTATCAGCTGGGGGACTATGATTCTGGAAGCTCACTTTGCGCGCCAAAGGAAATAGACATATTTGCTGCTCATGTGAAATTGAATTATATCGACGCTTTTATTGTATATCCCACTTATTTTTGGAAGCGTTTTGCTGTTGCGCTGCAAGCAATTGTTACGCCGAACATTGGATACTAAATGTTAGAAAAGGAGTGCCTTACGAGCTAAACTCCACGATCGCATAGGAAACCGGGAGGCCGCGGATCCCGACTCGGTCCCGCTCGGGTGCCGGATGACTCGGGCTTTTAATGCGTTCTATGTATGTATGTAGATAGACAGTTGAATGATGTCTAACTGATAGAATCGACATGGATAGAAGCATCTTCACTTCATGCTCAACAACTTCGATTTGATCACCCAATCAATAGGAGACGGTAAGGTATATTCCACCCCGGGGAGCTATGCATGCAATGACATGACTATGATATCCTCACTCAATCTGTCTCTCGCATCCGATCCGATTTAGCAACTCTTTCCGATCACTATGCCTCGATATGCTCGCCCCGCTTGACCTGGCCGTCTGCTTGATACCGTGCCGGCGCTTCCACGCATCGAAATCGATGACTTCGGCTCCGACTTCCTCGGCTATCTGCGAGTTTTCATATTCGGTCTTTTCGTCGTAGTCAACCTCATCCTCTTCCTCTTCGTCGTCGCTCCTGACGTCCTCGGCATTATCCCCTCGTATCACGCCGATAGCTACTCGAACGATAGCCCAAGACCATGGGATCATGATGGCTTGTAGAACAAGTAGATACGACAAAAACCCGGTGCGAATACCCTCATTCATGCAGACAATACCCGTGGGATTGCGGAAAGGCGTCAGAAGATATGACCAGCCCTCTGGATGAGGCAACGGACCCTGCAGATCGTCTGCAGGGCCTTGGTAGCATGCTGTCGGCATGAGGTGAGGTTGATCACGATAGACGCTATAGCACACCATAAGGTAGAATACATGGCGCGTTACGAGCCATGTAACTAAAAATACGCCAAAAATAACGTCGCAAATAGTAGTAAAGCCCAGATACTTCAGGCATTTCGCAAGCTTCTCTATGGTTAGCAGCATTTCCCATCGTATATCGGACGTCTTACAGGGAATATCAATTCGATTATATCCATGAGGACAAAGATTAGGTTAGTAACTCGCGAGTAGTGGTACGCATAGGCCGAAGTAATCAACGCGATGGTGGCGCAATGATGAGCTATCATCTGCCAGTAATCGTGCCGCCGGGCCTCCAGATTCACGACAATCATCTGCTGAATCCAGTATGCGAGTTGCGCCAACACATACCCCTTCGTAAGCCCCTTGAGCTCTCTCTCGGGCCAATCTTCCCATAGCTCAGATAGCTTCAGGAAGTATGGTGACGTAGTGTAGATGTACTTATCGTAGACAACGGTTAGCGGTGCCGTGAAGGTCAAATTGGGGTGTGAGTTGGTACCATTCCCAAGGTCCAGAAAACCGTATTGTACATGAGCATCCAACCCTGCTCAGAAAATCTCGTGATACGTTTCTTATTGGTCTGCCCACACCATCTAGCCAGCGGAGAGAGCACATATTTCATAGAGCCAGCGCGGATACCGCAGAACAGTACAACGCAGAAGCCCACGAAATACAAGTCATCGTGCTCAATAGCATACTTGCCTGTGGCGGGATTGTAGCCCGACAAATTGAAGAACTTGGATGTCCACGATCGCTCTTGAGGCAGACACGTGTGAATGAGGAAAAGCGCGAGAATAAGGTTGAACGAAACTCCTTTAGTGAATTCTTAGCGGTGGTCCAGGAGGGGGGTCCAGCATACGTACCAATCTGGTGCTCGAACAACCACTGAGTCGGGCTTTGTAGCAGCCCATATCTCGTTGTCTTGATGTGGCCAGCCATGATGTGTCTTGAGAAACCTCCTTTGGTTGAATCCTCACAGTCGGAGGAATTGCAAGTGGGTGATGTGTGATCTAGATAGGTAGTCGACCCGGGAGGTTGCAGGGTTCAAGCTCTATTCCAGTCGTCGGGCCATCATTTCATCCGTGGCTGGAATGTGGCTAGTCTCTCAACATTTTCATGTGGCTTCCTGCTTGGCTACTCATCCGAAGGGCGGTGAGGACGTTCTGCGACAATGATTCGCGAAAAAATCACCTTAATAGGCACAACTCGCTGGCTATCGCATAACTACCGACAGCCTAACTAGTTAAGTAGCGCAACCAAGCCACCCCTAACCCATTCGTTCGCACCATCGTTTGAGAAATAGCTTTATTATTTGACGCGATGGCACGTCTCTAAATAAAATGCGGAGCGGGTTTTGAAAGAAGGCTCCTAATGTCGTGTCGTGTCGTGGGAAACTCAAAAGCTTGCATCCCAGAGACTTGGCCGCGCTAAACACACCTGAGGAATTATATATTGAAAACGACGTGCTGCAGCCCAGTGCTTTGGAGTAGAAGAAATAACAATTCGGGAGTGTAGTGTACATTGTGGTCTGCTAATTATCGTGCTATGAGTCTCTCCCTAGATTGCGGAATAGTGGAGTTTCGTATCCCCAACAAGCACTGTAGTGTACCTAGCCTGAAGCTTGTAGCCTGTAGCCTATGACCCGTAGGATCTTTAGTAAATATATACGTATAATTGGTCAATCTTGGCCAACTGCCCGGGTGAATTGACTATTCGAATCGCACAATCGAGCAATACGGAATGCGATGTTCGGCTAGAGTGAAGAAATTGGCAGTAGCTTGACAGATACGACGTTGAAACTTCAGTGGGATAAATAAGTCCCTTACTAGATTCAAGACCGACCCGGAAGATAGGATTCAGTTTTGAGCAAGCTGTATCCTATCAAGAAATACTCGACATGCACATGCTGGCAAGTCAAGAGTTATGTCCAATGTGTAATTACGAACAGGTTGACAATCACAGGATGTGCGCGGCACTGGTTCCATCTTATCCTATCTTAGGTATCTTGCCATTGCCTCAGCCTGTACTAAAGACGCAGTGAAATCGATCGAGCGCGACATCGGCATTTGGAAATCGGATACTGGGGAAAACGCTGCGGTGCAGCTAATAATGCAGTGAAAGGTTTCATAGTTTACATATTATATTTGGAAACATGCAAGGATTAAGACAAGGCTCTCTATGCAGTATAGTTCCTCTTGAGGTTCAGTGTTCGACAGGTAGATGGATGCCTGTTCTGCATTATCCCCGTGAGGGCTAAAAATGCAGTGAAACTCCAGATCGTCATCTACTGCGTACTTCTGTCTGCAAGGGTTCAAAATGTAGTGAAATGGATATGTGACCCTAAAAACTACGAATTATAATTAGAGGCGACGGGTCCAAACGAGGGTTTAGCTTTGCGCGGCCCTGACGCCTTTGTGGTGCGATTCATACGTGACAATATAATAAAAATTCGGTCAAAGTAGGCGCATATGATTTACACATAAGAATCTCAGTGCCCTGCGCGTTTCTAATTGTTACGTAGAGCAACCTGCTGCGTCCTGTTTTGTTCATAACTGCTGGGCCGACGAACATGCCTGACTCGAAAAGCGTATATGCTTGCATTGAATTCAAGGCTTAGTTGAGCTTGCCAGTCATCTCAGGGCCGGAAATATCAACGAAAGGCGTGTCTAATCATTCAAGTTCATAGCTGGGTAGTCTAAGTTCAAACTTCTGACGCTTCTTAGTTTGACTAGACCATCGCGCGAAATATCTAACTACTGATGTTCTGCGCGTAAACCTAGCATTAGACTATGAGATCGAAGAACAGCCAATTAGCAAATTAGCATCTGATACCCAAAAACCTTGGATTATAAATGTTTCCAGTTTGAGTTATACGGAGGGAAGAAAGAATGACTTTTAGAGAAGGTGAGAGCGACTTTCAAACCCAAGAGCATTTTGGTGTTTTAGCCAAAACATGTGAAGTAAAACCATGCGTAAAAATGCCGATAAGTGAGTTGATTATGTCTCTTTCATACTGGCGGGGTGGGTGACATACTTGAATCCTACGTCGACGCAGATGTATCATTGGCACCGACAGCCTAAAGGGACAAGCATACATACGCCATCAGCACGGCTTTTACTAATCCGTGACCCCATTCCATGTTCTTCGCTACGCCTTATTCTCACTGGCTGCCGTATACTTCGTCGAACTCAATAACCCGGCCAACTGCCATCGACGAGATTAAAATGGCAGCAGAAACAAAGGTTTCCACGTGGTTGGTTACGGGTGCATCTTCTGGGCTAGGTCGGTCCATTAGCATCGCAGCTCTCGACGCGGGCCTAAAGGTCGTCGGTGCGACACGAGACGTTGCTCGAGCCCAGGCGACCAATTCCGAGTTCACCGCAAAAGGCGGCCTCTGGTTACAGTTGGATCCCGCTGATCCGGACTCCTCTGAGCATTTTGCCAAAGCCCAGGAAGAATATGACTTCGATGTACTCGTAAATAATGCAGGGTATGCATTCATCGGCGGCGTCGAAGACTCAAGGTCAGTAGTCTCTTGTGCGGAAAATATTCCTCTCGCTGATAGGCTGTCATAGTGAGGAGGAAGTCCAAGATCAGTTCAACGTGAATTTCTGGGGGCCTCTCCGCGCTACTCGGGCTATTCTACCGTTTATGCGCGCGAAACGTCGTGGCAACATCGTCCTGATCAGCAGCGGTATAGTGTATGTCAATATCTCGTTACTATAGGTGGCCTTACTGACTGGCGGGACGTATTCCATGAGAGCAGATACATGTCTCTTCCTGGGCGGGGAGCATATGCGGCTAGCAAAGCGGCCATTGAAGCTATCTACGTTTCTCTTCAGAAAGAGGTCGAGGAACTCGGAATTAAGGTATTGATCGTAGAGCCCGGCTCGTTCCGCACGACTTGGAATGAGAATTTCAAAAGTCCCATTGCGTATGAAGATACCAATGGGTTCAGCGAGGGCTACAAGGGCACAACAGTTGAGCGATGGGTTGGTACGGCTCAGGCTATTAAGACGAACCCGCTGCCTGACGTGATTAAAGGGGATCCGGACAAAGCTGCGAGAGAGATTGTGAAGGCTGTTATCGAAGGTTACGATTATCTTCGTATGTTTTTGGGACCTGATTGTATAAGGTCAGCAGAGCAAAGGATCACTGAGGTGCGCCGTGATCTAGAGGCTACAAGAGCAATCGCCATGTCTACGGATGGCGACATATCAGGATCAGACAACTTGAGCACATCGGGCCGTGAGTTGCGATAACTATGAGACTAAGAGCAGTCTGTAATCATAACTCGCTTAAGACTTTTCGTCTTAGCAAGATCATCGTCCATGAAGATCTTCTACTACTATAATGGATACCGATCGCAACAAATAAGAAAATGTTGAGATAAAATGTACGATGGCATAAGTATAATATAAATGGGAAAAGTGAAATAGTAACAACGGGGAAAAATATCTTTTGAGGGAGGCCAGTGGGGAGGTACGAGAGTATGACGAGACGCTTGATCGAGCAAAATACGCTGTGCATCCTGTGATTTTCTAACTTAAGCACATGCTCTTAGATACAGTTAGTCCTGATCGACTGTTACCTTGATAACTGCCATGACGAGCGCAAGAGTAGGCTGTACGAAGTCGTACACAGATACAACACTATATAAGGACAGGGCAGTGTAGAGGCGGCGACATCAACCGCCATCGCAGAGCTCGTGCTAACATGTACCACGGTTAGTCAATATAGTCAGATAAGGCGGTCTATATGATTGCTATTGTTGGCAATTCCCATTATACTCCAAGTAATTCAGGCGTCAAACAATGCTGCTCTCAAATTCAGATTAAGGTCGGTAATTACTCGCGACGACCTATTAGAAGTTGAGAAGCTTACTCATACAACCCCTATATCTCAATTGCGATCCTTCCAATACCTCTACTGACACAACTCAACATAGCCTCCTTCTTATCTACTTCCGTGAGTGCCGTGCCTCTATGCTCAACAGTCCCACTCCTAAGGGTAACTCTACAAGTGCCGCAGTTGCCAACCTCACAGCTACTCGGTACATCATCAAAGTGCTGTCTCAGCACATCCAGCAGCGTCTCTTCGCCAGCTACTTTCAAGACCTTGCTTTCACGGTTAGTGACTTCGACTTCGAACGGGTCGCCTGTGGTATCAGCAGCAAAAGCTTCGAAGTGTACTTCGTCCTCCCCAAGGCCGCACTTTTTCGCCTCTCGGATAGCCTCATCTAGCATGCGCCCAGGGCCGCAGACGTAAACGTGTGAATTCCACGATAGATTTCTGAAGATGGCCCCGATATCCATGCGCTGATCTTTGCTCCGGTCATAAAGCGTCACGGAGTCCTTCAGTCCATCGAGCCGCTCTCGGAAAGGTATATCGTCCGTAGTACGGACACCGTAGTGTAATGTAGTCTCCCAATTGATTTGGCGATAAGTCTCCATCATACTCAGAAAAGCGGTGATTCCAATGCCGCCAACGATAAAGACGTGATTGCTGGCTGCGCCTACAGGTTTGACATCCGACGTAATGCGACCAACTTGGATCACGTCGCCCTCCTTCATGTTCTGATGTAAATACAGTGAGCCACCACGACTGGGCTCCTCAAGTGCAATTCCAAGCTCGAAGCGGGTTTCATTTCCAGAGACGATAGAGTACGAGCGCATTAACCCATTAGGCAACTTAAGACGCACATGCGATCCAAGCTTCGCATCACCGTGTTCAACATCGGGGTCAGGCGTCAGAGCTTCGAGTATAAACGATGTGATCCGTGAGGTTTGAGCTTTCTTCTCGGTGATCTTATAATCACGCCACTTCTCCGCCGCCTCATCTTCGCCGCCTGCTGCACGCCTCTGCTTGGCCTTAAACTTCGCTACACGGGTCTCGAATGCTTTTCTACTCTCGTCTCCCATGTCGACAATCTGCGACAGCTCTTCATTCATCTCGGGGTTGTCGGGCGTGCGGTGCAGGTACTCCTGGACGCGCTCGATAGTCCATCCGGGCCATTTTCGCTCTACTAGTCGGATTTCGTCCCCTGCCTGCACGGCGCCCTCGCGCAGCACGCGATAATACCACCCAGTTCGGCTCGTCTTGTACGTGTTTGGCGCAAAGTTCTTCAGCTGGAATCGGTGGTTGAGTTTGAAACATGGCTGTCGCGGTAGGCTGACCTGCAACAGCACCCCATCGTTGCCGACGGAATGGATATCCCCTATGCCTTTTATAACACTGGAGTCAATAATGTCCACTTATGGTAAGAATCACCCGGGGTTTCGGGAGCTTGCAGGAGTAGCGAGTGCAGAATATGCCCATCGAGGCAATTCGTGACTCTGAGGCATGCCAAAATGGGGAATAAAAGACTCCAGCGGACTTACATATGTTGCGCTCGTTCATCCGTTCAGTCACGAAGTTTTCGCCAAAACTACCTGGTTTGAACCGCGCCTCTGCGCCCGGAAACTCCTGTCTCCATCGTGAATAGTGCGAAGAGCAATCTCGTACTTGTCAGCTTCTTGTATCGATTATGGCCGACTGACCATATCTTTCATGGGGAATCTTATAAAGAAAACGACGACTTACATCCGTGAATAGCTTTGTCCTTGCCGCCGTGAAATGTAAGGTCGTGCTCATCAGCGTCAAGACCAAGGAAAGATACAGGAACTTTCCCTTTGCGTAACTGCTTATCAATCCCAGATTGGACCGTAAGCCCAGGCAAAGTTTTCATTTTGCTCGTCCGGATCTCTAAAATAGTATCCTTTTCAAAAGGGGCATACAGATCTATATCGGCTGCAGGTGCCATATTGTCAATGTCAACGTAACGTCTGCCACGAAATGCCTGTTTAAAGAATATGTTCGAAAGATATGCTCGTCTTAGAAACGTATATAAGGGGGAAAGTATATCAAACAAAGAAGAGAGAAGAAGGAAAAGATATAAACGCGGTCTGGATGTCAAAACTATCCAAACTGTGACGCATGGCATGCCAAATTGGTACTAATGATGCGGACGGGGTCCGCACATCGATCACTAAGCACCGGTCTACTCGCTTGCCCCTTGCCCTTGATTTCGGAGATAGATATCTGGGAATAACCATCAAAGGATTACATGAGATAAATCAACCTACATGACAGTTATAACGAAAAGATTCGCGCAGTCCGTTTATTTACTGTCATTTCAAATCGGAGTGTCGGGACCCACCCACTTTCACATAGTGTGGGACACACGTTTGTTGGAACATACCGACAAACCTGTTTTTTACTACATTTTCTAGAATATACAACGTATAATAACATTAATATTAAACATATATATTTTAATATATAGCTTGTTTTATAGCGAGTTTAAAAAAGTAAGCTATATGTTTGTACGAAATTTATTCGCGGAATAATATATAATATTCTTTTGTTTTATACGTAAATTTAGCTGTACGGACTTAGCCGTACAACCCTACTAATACGGGCTAGCAAAAAGTCTGTAAATCTAGCTATACAAACAGACTTACACAGACCTGTATAGACTTGTACAGACCTAGCCATACAGACCTAGCCGTACAGACCTACGGACTGGCAAGGACTCTGGAGACCTGGCCATACAGACCTAGCTATACAGACCTAGCTATACAGACCTAGCTATACAGACCTAGCTATACAGACCTAGCTATACAGACCTACGCGTATAAACCCAGCCGTACAGACCTACGCGTGCGGACTAGCAAGGACTCTGGAGACCTAGTTACGCAGACCATTTATACAGACCAATACGCACGGACTAGTATGCACGGACCAACTAGAACTTTGGCGAAAAGACTACCAAAAGGTTTGGAGACCCAGCTACGCAAACCTACCTATATAGACCTACCTACGTAGCTAGGTCTCCAGAGTCCTTGCCAGTCCGTAGGTCTGTACGGCTAGGTCTGTATAGCTAGGTCGCCAGAGCTTTTGCTAGTCTGTACACGTAGGTCTTCGCGGGCAGGTCTTCGCGGGTAGGTTTTCGCGGGTAGGTCTCGTTCGAGGGTTTGGCTAGCAAAAGGCTTGGTCGCGAAGGGCTCTATTACGAAGGGCTGTATCGCGAAAGGCTAGATCGCAAAAGGCTCGATTGCAAGCTAAACTACTTATATATTACCTATATATTTAGTTAGTAAAACAAGCATTTAAAAAGTAGTATAGCACTTACTTAATTGATTTAGGTGGTGTTTTTGGTAAAAAACGCGTCTGTTGGCATGTTTTAACAAACGTGTGTCGCACACTATGTAAAAGTGGGTGGGTCCCGACACTCCGATTCGAAATGACAGTAGTCATCTTCGATCTCCTCAATTGGATCCCCATTAAAGTTGGGCAAATTTCGAATATCAGGCCTACCGTCCGCAGCCATTTTCCTCCTTTTCCCCTTTCCCTTCCTGCCGCCTCTTGGCATATCTGCCATGAAAGGTCGAACTACAGAAGCGTTATTTGTCTTGGCATATTTTCCTATGAAAGCTTTTGGTATGATGAAGCGTGTGGAGTTGCGCGGCGGCTCATCTGTAGACCCAATCGTAGCGATATTGCTAAACGCAGTTTCTGAGCCTGTCGTCCCTTTTGTCGCCATATTACTGTCTGAAGAGGGCTCATGAGATGTCGCGTCATATTCGCTCCCATGACATAGAGAAGATACGTCCGCTCTACACATAACAGTATCTTCTGTATACTCATCTGTACTGCCAGATGTATCGGAAGGCCGTAGCTCAACGGCGGCCTGATGCACGGCTTCCTTAAACGCATCCATAAGTAACTCTTCGCTATTTTTTTCGTCGCCAAAAGCAAATTTCATCCATATGTTGTTGAGATCATCCGGACTGTCAAGTTTCTTTAAAGATATGCATTGTCGGTTTGACGGCAGTAAGCCGTGCTTCTCTGGTGCGCACCGGTTGTCCTGAAGGGCGCCATGGCTCCCAATAATCATTTCGGTACCGTTATGTCCAGATGGGCCCTGTTCAGGCTCTGGGTCAGCTTCGCTAGAAAGCTGAAGACTGGGCAATCGAGGTTGTAGATGAGACGGCAATGTAAGGGCACTGCTCTTGGAATGTTCAGTATAGGTCTCTACAGCATCCATTATCGTCAAAGGGCTGTCGGGTGGATGACTCGAGATATCCCCAGCCAAGATCCAGTCTTTCCATCCCTGCTGCTCCGGTTCTTGTGAATGTGGCACGGGTCTAACTGGTCGTCCAATTTCTACTTGCATGCTCCTTCGATCTTCTGAGCCCGACGGAGACCATTGCAGAACTTGGAAATCACTATGTCGGCGAGGGGTAGGCTCGTAGATGACCGAAGATGAGCAAATCACATTGACAGGTGTTTTGGGACCACCCAATAGGGTTGGTAATGCTCGTGAAGTGTCGTCTGAAGAAACGCTCGTGTATCCGTGTCTTTGGCGCTCAGGAGAGTGCATATACTGACCGTTTTCTGATATCAGATCACACTGAGACATGTGAACTTGTCGCCTCGGCTCCAGAGTGCGTCGCTCGATGCTTAACTGTGAGCTAGTGGCAATACTTGGTCGAACCTCCTGACTTCCGACCCGAATTCTCATGGATGATCTCTTGAGGTGCTCGTGTCGTTCCTCTCCACGAGCCACAGCGTGCTTTGTATGTCCATTTGGCGCTCTTTCTGGTGCGTGAGCGACCCTCGTCCATCTTCTTGTAGCATAGACTTGACCAGGAAATGAAATATCCAATGGCTTCTGCAGCCCCAGCCCCGCCCAGTCCGACTTCTCAAGCAATCTCTTTCGCCGGTCGAAATTCGTAGGCACGACCTCATGATTGTTGTCACGTAGGCATGTCGAATATTCTAGCCTGGGCTCTCGTTTATTAAGGGTTAAGAGAGAAGGGGGTTCATCGAGGTGTCTCCGAGACAAGGGGACGTGAGGTGGTGATTCGGGGGAGGATTCGGATACTAGAAAGGATATCTTGATAGGACCTTGTTTGGCGCGCTCGCCAAGCAGATTGCTACGAGCCTTTGCAAAGTGCTGCTTCTGTCGGGCAATCAATGCGTTGCGCTGTCTACCTCGAGAGTGGCGGGCAAGGCTGCCTTCGGTCCAATTCATGATCGTTCGCAAAGATAATGATGCTTATCTAACGGATATTGGCATTCACCAACGATGAGGCATAACTGCTAAGAATCTCTGATTCGGGACGGGTTGAGTAGACATTGAAAGGTGATGATGAAAACTCGTCTGTTTGCCGCAAGCACCTATCTCTGCCTATCATTGCATATTGGAAGCTTCGCTGAAGGAAAAGAGAGCTCCTTCCCACCAATTATGGCTATGGCGGGTGCTCTTACCTTCATTTCATAAGCTCGACGTCGTCGTCTTAGGGGTTTCCGACACCTATCATACAGGTAACTAACTACCCAGCCTATAAGCGAGGTAGGTTCTTTCAAACCAACTCATCATCTTGCCTGCTATAGGTTCGCATAAAAGTTGTATTCGTCAACGATTGTAAAGCTCGTAGTAATCGCTGATGTGCGGCCACTGTTTGCCGCTTACAACTACGGTAAGAATAAGGCGCACTACGAACATGCGAGTCTTCATGAGATAAAGTTATTCCATATATGTTAGTAATCGATATGCTACATACTAAGTAGGTAGTAGTCAACACCTTTCGTGAGAATCCCCTTGCTGCCTCTTCCGAGAGAGCAACCACCCCAATTCTCGGGACCGGCTGCCTAATCTATAGCCACATGAAGTGGTGGGCATTCTGGCCATTACCACCTCCTTTCTGAGGAAGCTGAGAAAGGGGTAAGCATGTCTAGAGTTGCAATGCAGCGAAAATGGAGATGCGATGAAACGACGATATAGGCTGCTGCACGGAGCTTCAATGTCTGGCCAATTATGTAGCATCGCCTGCGCAGAGCACTTCCCGCCTGCATATGTAGGCTTTCAAGAAGAAGCAATTAATCCGGCCATCGCGTGAGGAGCGGTGAATGTACCCGTAAGGTATCAACTTAGAATCCCACGTCCATCCATATGAGGGATTATTGACTGGTAACAAAACTGCATCTGTTTCCGTTGGTCCAACAGCTTTTACTCTAGGGAGGCTTGTTTAGCTAGTTTAACTTGGAAGCTTGGCATTGATGGAGTTAATACCTAGCAGCCCCAGTCAGCTGAATTGCCCACCACCAATGGGATGCTCGCGATAACCAAAACCTTCCAGTGAACAAATAGCATCGAGTCACAAACCACCCTTCCACCCTACACACCCCGCGATCTGGTTAACCGGCCTACTGGTTCAGGAGGGGTTGTCTACGCAGTATTGTCGCGTGCGCAAGCATCAATCTAGATTAATTGCGGACGTGGGTCGATGTTCGGCTAAGGCAACGAATACTAATCAAGTTCCATCATTTCTTCTTTTACTGTACACAAGGGATGCCTTTTTTGTGGCACACCCGTGAGACCATAGTACCATATTTGGGGGTTTAAGTCGTGGGGTTGTGAAAGTTGACGGTGTCAGCCCGAATAGAACGTCGGAACGAAGAGAGATAAAAAACGAACCTTCAGTGGCTTGTAGAAGGTAGGAAGGATATGTGATCTAACATCAGTAGTGCATTCATTTGAAGCATCGGGCAATAGTCCTGTTGGCGACAAGTTGTTGGCCCGGCTGATGCCGCTTTGGTTCGGAACCCGTGTACTGTTACGCCCTCTGGGCATGTAAGTACCGCGATCACAATACAGTTTGTATGTCTTTCGGGGGCTTTATTGCCCCTGCCGGGTATATACTGTACCATTAATCCTTTTAGTAACTACTTAGGAGATTCCATTTGCCAAAACAAATTGCCCAACGAATCGACAACTGCCTCACCTCTGACTCGAAATGTCGCCGAATTACGGAGCCAACTCTGGATCCTTACCCCACGTTAGTCTATGTCCGGGTGAAACAGTGTCCAAGTCAACTTACATACAATGATACTTAAATAAACTTTTTTATGCCGATAGCCCTCTCGAAAAGGATGAGTTTTCCGACAGCCTAGCAAGCAACATGAATCAATATGAGCGTCAAATCCGCCCACGCACTACTTGGATTAGACTAGTGCCAGGCGTAATGCAGGAGCGGATCACTCATGCTTTATTTTAAAAATGGCAGCCCTCAGTCTAAGGCCTCGGCAGGCACATTACACGCCTTGATCAGCCAATAAGTATAAGCCAAGCGAGCCCCTGCAGTGCAGTGCTACCTGTATGTACTGTAAGTTGTAGATTGTTAAAGTGACTTTTGCTCGCCGCCTCAACTGAACCCTGCTTGCCCATGCCTCATGGGTTCGAGCTCTGGAAACGGCGCAAGAAAAAGGGTCTGATACAAGACCACGTCAAGCTTCAGGAACAGACTCATCATTACTCCGATTTACACGAGTGTGCCCTCGCTGTCTTGGCGAAGCACATATACATACGTACACCCTCGGGCCCTATGGCATGTGCCAGGACGCGTCTTAGACACTAATTCTGATAATTCTTTAGGTATATGGACTGTACGCGTGCATTTGACCCGGTAGAGATTTACAGTACATGATCAATATCTCTTGCAGATCTAGAAGTGTGAGATTATGGGACATTCCACCACCAACTAGTAGCACTATTTAGAGATAGGTCGGGATCAACGTACTCAGAGAGTACTAACATCATCACAACTTTAACTCCAGTGTAAATTAGTTGAGGTCAAGGATGTGTTTGAATTACCCGCACAGATAGAAATATAGTTCGTAATATGGTGCTTGCAATAGGGATATGAAGGTTTCTGCGACAAGGATCCCAGTTTTTCTCGGTTACCTAGTTTCTGATATCTACTATATAATCACAATAAAAAAATATGATGCCCGTCACTTGGCACCTCAACAACAGCCGATTGAAGCCGAAACCATTGTCTCTATGTCCCACTCTTGCGAACATTCAGAATTGCTTGCTTACTTTGAGAGTGACGACATTTTTATTGAAGGCTTCATTAAAGAAGGTGACGACATTGTTGACGAAGCATTCAATTTATTGGGCTGTGAACTCTGAACATCGTCACTGTGCGCCTTCACGAGGCACTATACTACACCAAACATGGGCAATTCTAGTACACACCCCACTATATGTCCCACATAAGCCCTCAAAGGGTAACCGGCGGCACTGCGCCCCCACAACTCTCGTAACAGTGGTGCCGGCCGCCTAGAAACCCTCTGCCCTATGATGGCGTAGTGGTGAACTATAACATAAACAATACGAGCAAACAGAACCTATTTGTAGAGCAAAGGTAGATTAGTCAGGTATCAACAAAGTATCCGGTAGTATATATGTACGTAGCGCGGATACACCAGAATATCTATACGTACATGTATGTAACCTGCCTATAGATCCATGTAGATGAGCCTTTGAATACGTGTGGAGGTACGTCGTATCTGGCGGGAGTCTAGACTAACCTACCTAAACTACCCCAATGAGTGGTAGTGAGTGATAGGTAACATCAAGCAGTACCTTGGCTATACATTTAGCAATTGGTCTTATCTTTGTTACAACCTTATGCACAGTTCACTGACTGCAGATATTACCCATCAAATACTGTAGTACAAAGCGTGAGGGCGCTCCCCCCCGACAACGGTCTACCAATATTAAAAGGCTCAGCTCCCCGCTGTTCCCCAAACCACGCCTCACCGTTGACTTCTCCTGAGCAACATCATCGCTTTACACTTGCTTGCTAGACATCACTTATCTGTTTCGCATATCTGCGTATCCTGAAAATACCCTCTATCAACTCTTTACTCTTTACTCTTTCATAACCACAACCGCAAAAATGGTACGCTTCGATGCAGCTGGCTCCCCACCAAATTCTCTGCGCCAGCCAATTACCCCTCATCTTACGAGACGATTTGCTAACAGAATCCTTTCGTCTCCAACCAGGCCGATAGTCAATATGTCTCGTATACTGAGAATGTGAGCCTCATCCTACTAGGCCTTTTCGCCCTATGGCTTCTGGAAGCCTTTACAACATGAGAACCGCGAATAGCATGCTGACTTGGGTACTCCCATGCAGCTCCTCAAGTACATGAGGCTCGACCAAAAGGGAAACGCCATGGCGGAGTACATCTGGATCGATGCTGAAGGACATGTGCGATCTAAGAGCAAAGTATGTTGGTAAATTTTTTCCCTGTTATCTCTATCGAATCGCCGCAGTTTCTATTACTCGATCGTCTCGCGTCAATTACGGTCCATTTCTCCATACCCGCCACTATACCATGTTCGAGGACCACCCGATACTCTTTTGCCAAGCCCGCGTCTGCGCCCCTCTGCTCGCCCAGCCCAGCCACTCCACATAAACAAGCCGCGGCAGACGAATCGATGCTTGATGGGTCCCCTACAATGCATGGCAGAGACCCTTGCAATGCATGGTGGGGGGTCCCTGGCAACCCAGCAGTTCACACTTCGAAAACGGTTGAGATAGGATTGATCTGAGCCATCCGATCTCGCTCGCTCACTGGGCGCCCTCATCCCCACGCACACGCATTCCTCGTCATACTCCACTTTCGAAAGGGTCTTGAGCTTGCTCTACAACCAACGCGAGGCAGTCCGGAGAACGTGGCCGCTCCTCGTTCACGTCATCGTACACTAGCACATGGGTCTCACCAAGTGGTACCATGGGTGCTGTATCCTTGTTTAGGCCGAGAAAGGGTCCCTTCGTTTTCCGCTTGACCAATATGATGGCATATCTCCCGCTAACCAGAAGCCATCTTGCATAGACAATCACCAAGATTCCCGAGAGTGGACAATTCAAGCCCGAAGATCTCCCCGTATGGAATTTCGACGGTTCCTCAACGGAGCAAGCTCCAGGCGACAACTCAGACGTCTACCTGAGGCCCGTCGCCGTCTTCCCTGACCCCATGCGCGGTGTTCCCAACATTCTAGTTCTCACCGAATGCTGGAACGCTGATGGCACGCCGAACAAGTACAACTACCGTCATGAGTGTGCCAAGTTAATGGAGGCTCATGCCGAGCACGAGCCTTGGTTCGGCCTCGAGCAAGAATACACTCTGTTTGACATGGAGGACAGGCCGTATGGCTGGCCTAAGAATGGTTTTCCCGCTCCCCAGGGTCCTTACTACTGCGGTGTTGGCGCTGGGCGTGTCATGTGCAGAGACATCGTCGATGCCCACTACAAAGCTTGCTTATATGCCGGTATCAAAATCTCAGGTACTAACGCCGAGGTCATGCCTGCCCAATGGGAGTTCCAGGTCGGTCCTTGCGAGGGCATCGAGATGGGTGACCACTTGTGGATGGCCCGCTTCCTTATCCACCGTGTTGCCGAGGAATTCGGTGCCAAGATCTCGGTTCAGCCGAAGCCGATCCCTGGCGACTGGAACGGTGCTGGCCTACACAGCAACTTCTCCACCAAGGAGATGCGCGTTGAAGGCGGCATGGTATGTGTCTCATTCGTTGAGTGAAGGAGCTCAGTAGTTTGCGACATTGCTAATCATCTATAGAAACACATTGAAGCCGCGATCAAGAAGCTCGAGGCTCGTCACCATGAGCACATCGCCGTCTACGGCAAGGGCAATGAGCTGCGTCTGACCGGTAGGCACGAGACCGGCGCCATCGACCAATTTAGCTCTGGCGTAGCCAACCGTGGTGCCTCAATCCGTATCCCAAGAGAATGCGCTGCCAAGGGCTACGGTTACTTTGAGGACCGACGACCTGCTTCGAACGCTGATCCTTACCAGATCACCGGTATAACGATGTAAGTATTACTCGTCTGCAGCGTCTTTCGAGTCTCTTCTGAAATGAATACTAATGTCTCGCAGGGAGACCGTCTTCGGGCCAGTAAAGGAGTAAAATGATATACCCCAGTTAAAGAATCTGCTTCTTCTGTAATCCTTGTTACATAAACTTCAGCCGGTGCGCTATGAATTGTTATGATTGTACGGATACCCAAATCAATGCTGCTCGAACTTCTCCAGTAAAGGTGAACTATGTGTCGCCATTACCAGTGGGGGTTAAAGATCCAGGGGTGTTGGTGCAAACCTACATTGGATCTATGAGATGTCGATAACCGATTCTCAAAAATAAATAAAGCAGGGCTCTTCAGCTCTATCGTGTACCCTACTGTAGCTAGGGTATACTCAAATAATATTTCTATTCAACATGATCAATCTGCGTACTCTATTTATATGAGATACCAGCTTACGTAGATGAGGTCTTCCCCGCCAGTCAGCTCCTCCCGCCCCCAGAATTCAACAGTGAGGGGATAGGATTCAGACCCCTCGTCAGCTCCAGATAGGAATAAGGTTCACATAATATATGGGGCTGGAGATAAGCCCCGCCTCTATTGCATTACCAACATACTTATGACAAAACGTCATCTGGACCAGGTTGCGTATTTAAAGGATATGTAGGTGAGCCATTACCAAAATACCAAAATACCAAAATAGATGCGCATAGCGTAACCTAGATGTCAATGAAGTCTGTGCACCAGAAAACCAAGACCGACAAAGATGCTAGTGGCAGTCAAAGCGACCAATGGAGGAGAAGTGATCTGTCAGAACTTGTTTTGGGCATGATCTTGCGCCCCCTACAGTAGGTCAGTTCGTCTTACTATTTAACTACCCTACACCAAGTATACTAGCCGCCGATCCAAATCCTTGTCCTACGTAGTTGGGTGGTGTATATCTGGATACCTAGTCCTGGAAGGCGAAAGGGAAGAGCTGAGGATGCCACATCAAACTCAGGGTTGTTCAAGTCTTTCAGCTTGTCTTGGTAGGCCTTTATTTTCTTTGCTGACCGAACTCATCCTCGTCGACGGATGTGTCATCGTCGCAGCTATCTCGCTTGGACTATATGATGTGAGATGGTTGTTGTCAGGATTGGCACCCCCTCAACTTCTATAGATAGTGAGCAAAAATGATATATAGGATTTGCCTGTGAGTGAGGCAGAACCAAACTCCATTCACGCACGACGTCGTGTTGTCTGCTGTCGAACACGTACACTACGGACCATTCATCATGTCTTATTACCCTGCTTCAACCGTTATACCCATATATTCCGTGTTCATGGGCGTGGCCGTCGCGCTTACGGCTCTACGACTCTGGGTCCGACTCTCGTTCGCGCGGGTTCCGCTCGGAATAGACGACTACCTTCTCCTCTTCGGGCTCGCGGTCGCGATAACGTGCAATGGGATCCAATACTACAACGCGCTGAAGGGGACGGGCGGCGAGGCGATCAAGGACCCGGACGAGATGACGCAGATGGTCATCATCTCGCACCAGATCGACTGGGCCATGATCGTGATCGAGAAGGCCTCCTTCGGCGCCATCAAGTTGTCGATACTGTTCTTCTACCGGCGCATCTTCGGCGTCTGGAACAGCTTCCGCCGCATCAATAACGCGCTTCTCTGGATCGTGTTCGTCTGGACCGTCGTCTTCACCGTCGCCGACGTGCTCATCTGCGGCGCGCACCCGGAGCTCATCTGGGGCTTCGACCAGACGATTGCGCTGCGCCGGTGCGGGAACCGCGGCGCGCTGCTGCTGGCCTTTTCCGTCACGAGCGTCGCGACGGACTTGCCGGTGCTGGGACTCCCGTTCTTTTACATTAGCCGTCTGCAGATGGCAACGAGCAGGAAGCTGGCCACGGGTTTCGTGTTCTTTCTTGGGACTGTGTGAGTGTAACCCGCACTTCCTCTATACCCGTCTAACTCCCCTTTCCTCGCTGACTGACTGACTGACTGACTCTTGCGCCCCTCCACATAGATCTACAGGCGCCAGCATCCTCCGCCTGATCTTCCTGATCGTCTCCTACCCCGTAGGACGTCTCAACTTCGCCTACACGCCACCGCCAGACGACCAGACACCCCTCGTCCTTAAAGTCTTCAATCCGACCTTTTGGGCCTTGGCGGAACTTTGGATAGGAGTATGGGCCGCGAACCTACCTCCCTGCGCGCCGCTCCTGCGTAACGTAAGCTTCCACCCGTACCGGATGCTCAGCAGCGCGTATCGACGTACTTGGTCGCGGAAGGCGTCGACGGCCTCGGAAGGGAATGACAGGACGGCACTCGCGGGGGATATCGAGGCCTCCCACGGCCATAGCAGTCGCGGTGGCGATGAGCTATCGAGTCATGATTCCACGCCTTTAGTACCCGTGTCGGCGCATCGGGCCCCAGGACTCGGCGCGATTGCGCAGGATCCGCCTTCGTTACAGCCTATGGAATGGACGGGTACCGGCCGGTTATCGGTCCCTGGGCTGCTATCATCACCGAAGTCTCCTCAGAGCTGATGGCTGATGAATAGATAATGATTTGTCGATTTAGCGTTAGAATACCCTTTGAATATTTCAGTATATTTCTTCTACTTTTCGCAAGTCGTCTTCGTAGCGGTTGACGGCCAAGCTCGCCGTTTTCAATCCTGTTTTGATATTTTCTAGCGGAAGGTACCCTGTAAGGTAGACTTTTGCAGACAAACAGTGAGCTTAGTATCCCCGGTCTCATCAACAAAATCATAGCATACGTCACATCATTCTCGAATGTCTAGGACCAGTCGGCTTGACTTCGCTTTGGCAGTATTAAGGATGTTCTATCTACCCACCCTTATAAAGCCCAAGTGGCCGCCCGTACAATGGGGTGACTCTATCTAGGTTAGCGAGCAATATCCCATAAACGACAAAGACTACGATGATTCAGCAAAACTGACGAACTCTAATCGAAGTTGGGCGCATTATGCAAATCAGCAAATATACATATAAATATCGAATTCAAACTAGATTTCAGAATAATGGCGTCTTCCGCAATGTGTTACCTGGAGACAATATGAGTCGTAACGAACCCTGTCCTTATATATAGCCATACCACCTTAGCCCTATAACCGTGATTGCATCGAAAATTGTACCTACCCACATCTTCAACCCCAGGCTACCTCGATCCAGCTCATGACTCCTATTAAGCGATACTCTTCGCATAAGTGATCTAACCGAACGGTGCCACAGGTGCCCAACCATTTATTCCAGCGTTCCACTGACTGATAGCAGTAGGGTCATATTCCGGGATCCGGAAATCCCAAGCCTCACAAGCCCAGGTTAGATCGGGGTCCGCGTCCCCCCCTGCCAAGGCCGCGTTCGTCCGGTACGTTCGTATCTTATCCTCGACACGAAGAATCTCGTCGAGCCAAGGCGTCGTGACAACGGTCAAGTTATCAGCGAAGTGTTTGATTAACCTCAATACCAGGTCGAGGTACGAGAAGTGGTTGAATGTGCCTTTTGAATAAATAACGCCTTGTACACCCCTTCCCAGTGGATCGTGGTACACACTTGCAGCACATTCGATAATGAGCGGCTCTCTTTGTTCTCCCTGCTCCAGACCCTTGAGATCCCTAGGCTTCAACCTGCCACTGCTGGGGACGAACTCGTGAATCCTCACATTGGATGGTGGCTGTGGCCGTCTCTTGTCATAAGGTCGAAGAGGTACACATGCGAGCATGAGCAAGCCTGTACAACTCGTTTAGTAAATGTCGGCGTTAGGAATCGAGAGATGAAATCAACACATCATACCAATGGCATGATGAACCCAAGCTGGGCTTTGTACATTGGCGATATATCTGTCCCGACCGCCGCCCCAGGCGACGGCCCCAGTCATCAGTATTGCATAACGAGCACATAGATACATGTCTCTTCCGGCAAAAGGTGTATTCATCAGTTTAGTGAAATCAGTTATCATGGGTCTTGCGTTTACCATGCCCCACTTTAGTTAACGGTATTAGCACGCGTAACGTCTTTCATGTATATTTAACGGAATGGACTCGAACTTACTGCTGATTTAGCCCACTATGCCATTTTTGTTAGCAGTTATATTACTCGGGATCCTATAAGAGCTAGTGAAGATAGAGATGTAGTCGATTCTCTACATAGTCGAGAAACGACGCCCTCAAGTGAAGCTGTACTCGACTTCGAGGTTCTATTATTTAAAAGCGATCAAGACAGGGCAGGGCGCAACTTAGATTTTACTCACAATTCCGTGTTCTTTATCATACCAGCCAGCCCGACCTCGATTCCAAACTATAGTACCTCGTGTCAATCACTTTCTGATGGCAGGACAAAGCTCGCATAGCTTGAACATCGTGAGGCACGGAGTGAAAAAAAAGAAAAAAAAAAGCCGTCCCCGTCCCCGCCCCCGGCTCTCTCACGAGATACAGGCAAGGTGGTTCGAAACGAGCAGAGATCCTACTTGAACTCACTTACGTTTTTCTCTCAGCTTCCAGTTTGCGATCATCTCCGCAACGCCCCGGTTTGTCCGAGGGGGGTCCCCTTCCATAACTGGTGCGCCTCTATACATATACAGGTCCACTCCAGGTCGATGCGCAATTCTGCTGCAGAAGTAATGCATGCAGTGGAAGTAGTTAGCACTCTTTTTAGGGATCGAGCCGTTTCTCCAGAATGCTTCCGACAACATCATTGAGTACCACAAAGATGGTATCAAGGTAAGTTTATTCTCTATCCCCGCAGCCATCGATGGATGTCCCAATATCACCTGACCTAACATGGAGCTTGCTTCAAGTGATGGGAATGGCCAAGTTACCCGGTGGGGGGCTAGCAATATGTCGTCGGGTCCTGATTCTAATTCAGGCATCAACAGTGGTACTCTTGCTTCGAATGGCTACTTGGTAGAGGGTTGTTGAATTGTGCTCGGGTGCTATTGTTCAACACTCGTTGGGCTCTGACTACTAAACGATTTTTGGGTATCTTACGAAGTACATGACGAATTGGGCCTCCGAATACCAAGGCTTCCACTATGACACAAAATGGTCAGTGATATTCTCCTAACCCATGACTAGGGTACCTAAAATTGTGGTGGGTGGCTCGATATTCCACTTACTGGCGTACCCCATTTCAGCCTGTGGAAAGAAATTTATAAACTGAGGCGTGCAACAGGGTAAATGTTAGTTGATCCACGTTGTTATATTGTATCCAATTCATGGAATTAAATCCACTATGCTCGCGAACTTACGGGTTCGCTGAGATACTCTATCTTCTGGTTAGAACTTTGTCTAACTCTAGAGCTCATCAGTGCATGCGCTATGAAGCGGTGTTAGTAAGATCTCTTAAATGGATTTGACAAAAGCCCGGGCGTGATGTATATACGCGATAACGCGCATGTTTCAAATCAACACAGTAAGTTGGAAGCATCTCCCTACACAGTTCATGCAATATCTATGAACAGGGTTAGCGCAAAACTTCATTAATAACAAAACTTTTCTTACCGTATTCGCTACCTCATACACCAACGTAAGACGCTCAGCTAAAGTTATATTGTCTTTAATCAGTGATCTTATGGGATCAACGTTGAGGAAGATCACTAGAATAGTCGAAGTCAGTTGTCGCCACTTAGAGTGTGATGTAACATGGTTTCAGAAGCTTCAGACACACTCTTGGCTAAAAATGAAAGTTTGTACTCTTGACGCTGTAAAAACTTGCCAAAATAAGAAAAAATGGTCCTGTGAATTACTCACTATCTTTGCCGTTTATAAATGTCCTGCCTCCTTCACGCATTCTCGGCTCGTGGTTGATTACAACCAAGGCCCAATCCTGCTGTAAACCGAGGGAGATTAACCCATCTCTATACTGCTGATCGGTCATATGCAACGTTGAGTCCATATCGCAACGCTCATGAGGAAATTCTTCGAGGAATCGACGCTTGTAAAAACGATGAGATAGAAGGACAATGGTGTCGAGTTTGGGTGCCGGTGGTTGAGCGGGGAATAATACTGTCATATGATTGTCTGATTAGTGGTGTTTACACGCGGAGAGTATAAGCTTGTGAAACGTGCCCAGAGAGCTCTGCTCGACATGGAACGAGGAAAATACTCCGGTCTTACTTACGTTCTCTCGCCCTCTCCCAGTACATCAGTTTCCCGAACAGCAATGTGTGTAGACTACCATGAGAGTCAGCTAATTTGACTTAACAAGTGGGCTCCGGCTGCCTCACAATGGATGCTTATCTTTGATAAGCGCGACGAGAATACGGTTTGCCAACTCCAATGCGATACTAAGTTCTCTCCACACTTTAGGATCATCTACCGACCAGCAGTCTCCGGAAAGAAGTGAGGGTTCATTCGCTCGCGAACCAAACCATCGATCCTTCTTGAAGAACGGAAACCAACTATTTTCGTCCACCTGTATTCGTTCCGTGTCGTAAATTAAACGGTGTATGTGAGCCTCTCCAGACAGGGAGGAGACGTGCCCTCCAGGTACGAATCCTCGGTCGGAGAATTGAAGCGTACGGGTCATAGGGCCAAGCTGCCATGGTGGAATTTCTTGGAAAACCTCCCGGAAATACTGTTCGGCGACAAAACATCTATCCTTCTCGTCTTCTGACGAAAAGAACGAGTGACCTTTCGCGCTGGGTTCGTCACCGTAAAAGACCGGATGTGACGGTGGACTATAGTGTACATACTGTCAGTGACTACCAGCCATAAGATAGTCGAAAGCTAATGAGGTATATAGGAGAGTAGACTCTCCAACTCGCTCTACAATATCCACTGCTGATGCTGGAACTGGCCTGAGAGGCGGGAAAAGGGTAGTGGAAGGCTCACTCTAGAATTGGAAGTTAGTAATCGATTTTGTAGTAGAGTTAGTGAGCTTTGAAGAAACGAGATAGGGGAAACGGCGTCTCATAAGCGACATGTGCTCGCAGAACCTGATGGGGTATCTTTGACACCTACGGGTAGGGGCATAATTCGAGTGTCGTACAGGTTCATTTGGCCAAAAATCCCTGTCGGGGAATAATCCGAAACGCTTTGCCCAGGGTGAGAGAGGCCGATTATCAATGTGCGCGGCCGCGGGTTGTTGCTCTTCAGGTTGCGGAACTGCAGGCTGTTGCTGTTGCTGTTGCGGAGGACTAGAGCCTGACGCCATCGTGTCGATATTTCTGTTACCCGCAATATAAAACAGCTATCCTAATCAACAAGCCAGCCAGTTTCAACTGGCACGTGAAATATGAGGAGTAAGGGGAGTTCGATGCCACCGTACACTGGATCTGACTCTCCATTGGCTCATACCGTATAGTTGATTCGTGAGGCGATAAGTTTCATATATCATGTAACAAAGCAGAGTATTACCTGGACCGCAAACGGAGCACATATCTAAAACCGCTGCAATGGGAAACAAAGACATAGTTGAGCACAAGATGCGATAAACATAGGCTTTTATCCACTAGCAGGTCTCGAAAGAGGAAATGAGCATGGAAATAGAACTGCATGTACTACATAGTGCCCACGAGTTTCTAGTTGTCTTGGGGCTTGCCAAGGGTGGGTTGCTATAGGCGGGCGGATGAGTTACTGAACATATGGATAGGCTACTATGAAGCTAAGGGCTCCCGGGTCAAGCGAGTCGAAATTTATCGTGACCGCGGTCAGGTCGTGAGTAGGGGTTCCTCAACTTGGGATTGAACACCAAGAAGCGATGATGGGGCGGAACAACTCCGGGCATACAATGTTATGTAATTGGCGAATGATGATGATAGGTACTGTAGAAAGTAAACAAAGAGCAGCTTCCGAACTTGATTATCTGCACCGCCACATTGGTGGTTACCTCCAAAGACCCACAAGATTACGAAGATCTTGGCGATCAAGCGCTTATGACATCTTTCTCGGGCGCTGGGTCATCGTGTCGAGCATGACTCGACAGTTTGCTCAGCCACATTTACTCTACCTTCTATGTAAATAGTAGTCGGTCTTGTCCGTTGAAGGACTTAGAAAGGTACTTTCGCTGGGTAAAATGCCGTGATGATGACGGCAAATGGCTTCCCTGTTCTTTTATAATAAATACCAGAGCCTTAAACATATGCTATCCTATCCTCATCTACTGTAATCTGGCACGAGTGCTTCATTTACACGGTATCCAGGTAATGTAATGTACTGTACGTACTGTGGCGGGTACCTACAGATAGCCATAATCGCGATCGTTAGTGTCAACCGTAACAGGATAGGTACCGAGTCTGCCGAGCCCTGAGACCCCCCTGCCCAACTTCGTCACCAGACGAAGCCAGGCGCTGTGAGGTAGTAGTGGGGCAATTGTGTTGACGAAACTACGGACTGCGACATACCGTGAATTGGAGCCCATCCGGCGCAAACATCCCAACATTCTCCCTTCCTCATACAACTTACAACTCACCACTACGTCAGTCGCACCAGCCAGCCACGCAACATGGACTCTGATGGGACGCTGAGGAGGAAAGACACCACAAAGGGCCCTCCGCTGAGGATATTAAGTCTAGGTATGTTGACAATACAGCTCGTCGCATGCTGTCGCCGCAGCACAGCACCACATACCACACTGCACAGCACAGCACAGCACAACGCAACACACTGCATCAATGTCACGTAGCTAACGCGAGGCAGATGGCGGGGGAGTCCGTGGCTACTCGATGCTCATCATCCTCCAGGAGCTAATGCACCGCACGTACGTCGAAATCGAAGGGAAAGCCCCGCGCCGCGACCAGATCCCCAAACCGTGCGATCACTTCGACTTGATCGTCGGCACCGGCACCGGCGGCTTGATTGCCATCATGCTGGGCCGCCTACGCCTCGACCTGGAGCAATGCAAGGAGCTGTATGTGGAAATGACGCGCATGGTCTTCCAGACGGACAAGACCATTGCTGGTATCCCGTACCGTTCGACCTTGTTCAAGGCCTCGCTGCTTGAGCACGCCATCAAGGAGGCCGTCAAGATGCACACTGTCTCGGATCACGAAGGTAACGATGGCGTCGCTCCGACTCCCGTCAGCCCGCTGTCTTCTTTCTCGAGATCGAGCGCCGGTGTTCCCAGACGGCACCAAAGCAATGCCAGTACCGTCAGTTTCAGCGCCAGAAGCCCGACCCAAGGACGATCCGTGTTTCGTGGTGGTTCGGGGGATCCGGGAGCCAGACTGTACGACTCTAGAGAGAATAGGACGAAGACGTAAGTTGTTGCCACGAATGTCAACATGCTACTTCTTGCTAATGTAGCTGCAGTGCTATCACAGCCATATACAAAGGTACTAGTAGAGGAGGAGATCCCGCAATCTTACGATCCTACGATTCGAGAAAAGAGCCTGCGCCTGAATATGACTGCAAGATCTGGGAGGCTGGCCGAGCGACATCTGCGGTTGGCCTGGCCTTCAAGCCCATAAAGATTGGGCAGTCCGTGTTCCACGACGATGGTGCTGGAACCTTCAACCCGTCTCCCTACGCCTTGGACGAAGCTACGGTGAACGAATGGCCCGGTCGCGAAGTTGGCGTCTTCGTTAGCGTGGGAACGGGGAAACGTCCAAAGAGTACGGATCAGCAGCAGCATGTCTGGTACGAAGGCTTCATGGGAGATTACGCTGATGCTAGGAGGAAGCTGATTGCTAAGATTGAGGGCTGCGAAGCGATTCACGAGCGTATGAAAAAGGATCTCTTGATGAAGCGGGGTGTCAATATCGAAAACTATTATCGGTTCAATGTCGAGGTGGGCGTCGGTGAGTTCGCGATGAATGAGTGGCATCGGCTAGGCGAGATCAGTACCGGTACGAGGAGATACCTGGGCAGAGACGCCGAACAGAGAATGGTCCATGGATCTTCGACCAAGCTAGCCAAGATCCATCGAGCCAAACAGCGCTTTGACAGGCTAGGCAATGCGCCCGACATTGTCGCAACTCCTGCCTCTATCATGGGATCTATCGAGGCTCCATTAGCTGTTGAGCTTCCAGGCGACATGCCATCAAGTTTCCCACCTCGAAACATACGCCCACCCAGTCAACAATCATACGAGTCCGGCAACGACCACCTTGCGATACCCAGCACCCCTTCGCCACGAACCTCTGGAGAAGGCGTCAACTCTCCCAATAAAAGCGTATCGCCCCAAACACCTGCGCGTGTCCAAAACGCACCTCCATCCCCGCACGACGAGGATCCAGATCGACTTGTGGTCAACGCACCAACACCAACCCAATACCGCCATGCCACTGGAGCAGATAAAATCGCCATCACCAGCTCTGATGAATATCCGCGCCGGCAACCTCCTGTGTTGCAACACCAGCCTCACCGCATCGAGCCACCTCCGCTACCTCCTAAGACGCCTCTACCTGATAATCTGGGGGCCGGCAACCGCCGTCCGGCGCCATCTGGTCAAGCCCCGCCACCCTATCCCTCAGACGAAGTCGGGCCTCCGCCTACAGTGAACATGGCGAGAAAACCTAATTTCAGGAGCCGGTAAGGCCCTCACCGCGTCACTGGTATCATTTAATTTGCAGACTTATGGCACTTGGCCTATCGAAATTTGGGATAGACTGGACAACAGATTTTAGGCGTTCCAAGAGACAGGGACGTTATTACTGTAGTGTGTGAGTTGGGTTTTCACGACAGGGAATATCACGCACGCGATTCATGAGAGACGGCTCCTATACTGATGTTCTTAATGAAACTGGACGCGAGCTTCGGTGGCTTAAAGCTTCTTGTGTTATCGATACCCATTCCATTCTAAAATATACGATTTGATGACCCTACTCCTTCGAATTGAACGTGAACATGCCGGACTGTCTTCGGCTTCGCTTGCTTGATTTGGCGGAATTCCGACCAAATACACACCAAAGTGGGGGCATGGCCATTCCTTCATGCATTAGTCATGTCATTCATCCCAAACATCTCCTGAGCCTCTAATATCAATCTTCAAATACGGTGACCGACGCACACGACCTTAGTCAGATCTAGTCTTTGTTCCATTTAGTCACTGTATCCGTCAGCTAAAGAGATGTCTGCTATCAAGAAAGTTGCGATCATCGGTGTAAGTTATTTATCTAGTCCCGTGCGAACCCAACCCCTACGAAGCTTTTCATTTTTCTTCTACTTGTCCTTCGCCACGTTATATGAATTGACTTCAGAGCTAATCGGGTCCGTTTCGTTGAATCCAGGCCGGTGGCAACTTCGGCGCACCCATCACGTCGGCGCTCGGAAGCGCTGGGTTCGACGTGACCGTCATCTCGCGGCCGGGCTCCACGTCGACGTTTCCGACTGGTCTGCCTGTGATCTGCCTTGATTATTCGGATGTGCGCGCCCTCGAGAACGCCCTCGCGGGACAGGATGCCGTGGTCTGCGTCGTCGGGCCCGGTGCAATCGGTGCCGCTAAGGGCATGGTGGATGCTGCGGCGCGGGCCGGTGTGAGGCGGTATATTAGTGAGTGGATATCCGTTAACAACGTCTTGCATGATAAGACTGTTTTTCTTGCGTCTTATTCTTTACTCGTTGCTGAAGAGTTGAGGAAGCCAATTGGGGGAGCTTACTTGTTTGGTCCACTAATAAGATTACGCAATGCCTATTTTGGCTGCTCTTCCGTCTGTCTGCTTGGCTTTGGACAAATCGCTGACGCAGTTGTGTGTCTGCAGTCAATGACTTCGGCTGGGGTATTAACAAAAAGAGTCTCCCTGAATTCAAGCTCATCGGCGAGTCACGGCAAGTTGCCTGGGACTGCGCGAAAGAGTACGCGCGAAGGGACGAGGGCAAGGAGAATGGATTCACCTGGACGGGAATCACGATTGGGAACCCAATTGACTGGGTGAGTGTTTTCATCTGTCTCTCGGACTATATTTCATTCACCTACCATTCAACTCATATGTCTTACTGTACTAGGCATTAGCGAAGTTCCCTCGTATGGGCTTCAGTGTCGCCGAGCGCCGCGCAACAATCTACGACGCCGGCACAGAGGAATTCACCGGCACGACGCTCGAGGGGATAGGACGGTCCGTCGTCGGGGTTCTGAGGCATCCAGCCGAGACAGCGAACCGTTTCGTCAAGGTGCGGTCGATCCAGGTGTCACAAAACGCGCTGCTCTCGGCGTTCCAGAAAGCAACGAAGCCGGAAAAGTGGGAGGTCGAGCGCTCGACTGCGCAGCAAGCCCTCGAGGACGGTCGAGAGAAGCACGCCCAGGGCATCGGTGGATGGGTCCTCGATCTCCTCGTATTCCAACTGTATGCGCCGGGGGAGGCCCGCTGCATCGTGGCGTCGCGGGAGCACTCGGATAGCCCGCTTTTGGGCGTCAGGGAAGAGAGCGTCGACGAGGTTGTGGAGAAAGCGCTTAGTCGAGCGCGGACCTAGAATCTAGCCAGCCCAGCCAGCCACCAACGCTAAGCCAGAAAACTTGGATTCAACTGATCTGTCGAAATAATACGTTATGCTATACTTAGAACTTGACACGTAGGTCGTCTGGATCCTCGTACAGGTTGGAGATGTAGAACAAGATGCGTAGAGAAAGTGGAGGTTTGATTGCTGATAATAACCTCAACCAGAGAAAGGCAGATAGATGCGTACAGCCTTGTCGACACTATAGGCGAGGTCGGGACGAAGCACGGAAATTTCTCGGGACAAGGAGGATGCTTGTTGAGGGGATGCTTGTCTACAATCTACGCGAACGGACTCCGTACCGCACCCGACGTACAGCCAGCCCCGGCGCGGGAGGTGGGCGGCAAAGCGGCCAAGAAATCCACACTGGTTCACCGGACGTAGGGAAATGATGTCGTATACTTACTGTGTCTCGCACTTATTATTACTACTCTTACCTATACCCATGCCGATCTATCTATCTAGCTATCGGGTCTAACTGCCGTGATCATGATTTTACCTAACCTACGTGTTCGGCCAGGGGAAGAACGAGGCGTTGAGATCCTGACCCTGTATTCATGGAACTTGGCACTTCAAATCTTACGGGGATGTCAATCAGGAAACGATCCTGGTCTATGCGCACTACGCATGGCGAGAGTGTTACATTGTATTGTTGCTGTTGTTGTCGCTGTCCTCGCAGGTGTAAGAGACCCAAAGCCCTTGTTAAAGCCCTTGCAGTTGCAGGACCCTTGATGTAGCCTTGTCGAGCCGAGACGAGCCTTATCTGGCGTCAAAGCGCGGGTTTCTATTTTCTGCTCCCTTGGTACGCTAAATTGTGGTGTTGTATTTTGTATTTTGCATGTTTATGCTAGGATTTTGTATCTTGTATTTTGCAACCTGCAACGACGCCACACACATGATCCGCTGACCAACCGTCTTACACGTCAGTTTTGTTTCCGTCATCTTTCGCATTTTCTCCCCCACGGCGGCGAGGAGAATGGAAGTACCTACTGTATTACGATAGATCATCAACCAGCACGGTTTTCTCACTTTACTTTCTCAGGTCAGACCGGCCATTATTCCCCGATGATCGGTCAGACAGACGGCCCCCAAAAGGCCGCCATACGACGACGGTTGGCGTCGTGTGTTTTCTCACACGCTATCTGCCGCCTCCCGCTGAAGAGGATATGTGCGTGTGTAGTACACGATACAGTACAGTAAGGGTCTGGGGAGCTGCGCGCCGCCGGCCGGCCGGATTGCGCCGCGCTTCGTGAAACAAGAGCTCCCTCTGCTGTGCTGTAACTGTAACTGCGACTAGTTCCGTGAAACCGAAGTATGCAAAGTCGTGCTACGTGCAAGCTCTCGGTTTCTTTTTTGCGGGGAAGGAGAGAATCAAACATAACAAAGAAAAAGAAAAGTTTCATCTCGCAAGGACATAGCTAATTCGATTCACCGGCATGCATGCGGGTACGGAGAAAAAAAATAGGTAGAATACCAATCCACTCAGATCACAGACGGTTCGTTCCGCACCCTTAACCGAGCACCCGCACCCGTATTTCCCCGGGCCAAGCCGTTAGGAAATAACAGGCATGATCCATGCGGCCGTGCTGCATACACTACAGTACGATTTGTAAAAGACTTGAAGGGCCCTCGATCCTGGATCGTTAGTTGATATATCCCCGGACATAGAGTGGCTATACACTAGAACTGTGGGCGATACCTGGGTATATTAATGATTCGCATTAGCGTTGCTTGATGTACAGGGGTAAGCTGGAGAACAATGCTAGAACGATGCTACATATATACATATGCATGGCAAGATGGGGAATGCAACGTTGGGGTGCTACAGTCCGCAAGTACTGTGAGGCCTAGACGAATCTTCCCTGACGCAAGCATTATTCTCAAACATGAATAACCAGGGAAGCACGCAACCTACATTGGCTGAGCCAGCCATGGATACCGTGATGTTCCCGTCATGCAGGAGCTTGGTGTGGCTAATTAGCACAGATTTCCCTATAGCAAGCTATACTACACTGTTGGACACCTCTCTGATCCTATAGCCATCGATGCACTAATCGACTGGGGGCGCCTCCAGTGGCTCTTCTGGGGGCGTCATGTATGTCCCTTTTTGGCATGTCGAAGCGTCGGCCTTGTCTGGACCTGAGTGTCCATTGGCGCCATCAACACCATTGGCATCTGCCGTACCCTCAGCTTTCTCCTTGTCGCCCTCGGGCTGCTCCACCTGCGGCTGCGGCTTGGGGACTCGCATCTCTACCCGCTGCAGGGTGATCTCCAACACCGGCGTCCCTTCCGCCACCTTGGACTTCAAGTTGTCCTCGTCAATGTCGAAATACAGGGCCCAGAAGCTGCCCTCCTTAACGGCCAAGAAACCCTCCCAGCCACCGAATACCAGCCTGCGATCTTGCCGTGAACAATCCCAGGGTACGGGCCAGTTGTCATCGGCCCAAGCGCGGTTGCCGAATTTCAATTCGTAGCTCCAGCGGTCCACATAGATCCAGTTCATGATCGGAGGCTCGTCGGAGATCGTGGTGACGAGCCCGGATGCATTGGACTCTGGGTAAGGTAGATAGTATCCAGCGAAGGGATGTCCAAACGCCTGATCATGGTGGGTCCCTGTGTCGATGTATAGCTGCAAAGCCAGGCTGTTAATATCCCGCTGTATTTTGTTTCGGTTAAGGAAAGGGAGGTACATGGGTAATTCGAGGGATACTGTACGCACTTTGTCGCCTGAGAGCACGACTCGCCTACCCTCTAGGATGCTGCTATACTGGCATGACTTGAGGCATCGGACAATCAGATTGTTCTTACGGCTCCTGTGCTCCTTTCGTCTCGCGTCGGACTGAATTTGCTTGATCCCTTCTGACGCGCCGAAGACGGCCGCAAAAGCGACGAGAAATGACACTTCATTGTTCATGTTGTAGTTGTTGCTGCTTGTCCTCCGCTTTGCTTGTGATGTCTGCAAGAGTTAGGCCTTAGTCGATACAGATGCAGGATAACATGTAATGCAAGCTCGTCCAGTCAAGCTTCGCTGTTGTGGTTGTTGATAATCCCAGGGGTAGTACACGACAGTGGGCTGCGCGTCGGAAGTGCTTGGGTGTCACAACCTGGGACTCGATCGATGTCGTTCGATCCCAACTTATTGGTACCTACTAGATGAACAATGGCTGGAAAAAGCAAATGTGGAGGATCATGCCAACATGGACGAGCAATACGCAAGCTGCACGAACGTCCGTCCTCATGCCGGCTAAGCATCAACTGCTTCCATAACCCCTATAATATGTGCGGCTGATAGTAGACAAGGATCCGCCTTGTAATCGGGAGTGAGGGGAGACCGGATACTCTTAACGACAGGTCGATCTCGCATGGAGCGCGGCAAAGATAGCGGGCGCATAATCCGTAGTATCCGTAGTGATTCCCGTATCCCAGGGTACCGTATTATTGGCCGTTGCTATGGTTGACAACGAAGCATAATCTGGACGAGGATCGGCCCTGTACCTCGGGACGGCAACGTGTCACTTGTACGGGACCGTCCGATCTATCAACTACATGGCATGCTTTCGATCGTATGATCACGATCCAAATCTGGTAAAGTTTACCAAATGAGCGTCTTGGGGTTGAGGAAGCAACCGCATTCTGGCCTCGTTAGTATTCACAGTCGAGCGTAACGACGCTTCACCCTGCAGTGACAGCGTGTAAGAGTCGAGTGCGAGATGCACGACAGGAGCTACAGGAGATGAGTTAGGCCAGGACCGGCTATGACTTTGTGTGAGGGTTTGGCATCTCAGCATGATGGGAGGATAGTATAAAGAGGACCGACGATGTCCTTAATCAAGGTCATCTTTTTCCATCATCAACAATCACAACGGATTCCAAGCCACCACTTCTATCACCGCACCAGATTGCGAATATCAACTCTCCGCCTCCCGGCAAGAAGAAAAAAAGACTTTCTCGTCCTCTCACTCCGCCTCGAGTTTCCTCTCGTCACGCCAACTGTGTGCCACCAGACTCGCCCAAGCTATCTCCAGCTCAAACTTTGAAGCGTAAACCGAAGCGATCCTCGCTCCGACTCACAAGCCCACCAAAGCTACCAAAACCAACAGTCGAAATGGCTTCTCCGTAAGTCGCCTTGTCCGCTTCCACGAGAGCTGTTGGCTCCTCGCCGAACACCAAGGCATATCAATTAACCCGTATTTTTCCTCCAGCGTCAAGACCGCCCCCCCCACTTCCCTGGACCGTGGTGACCGATTCGGCGCCCATGAGAACTCCCTCTCCGCACCCAGCCTTCCGATGCCCGGCCTATCTGGCCGCGCCAACTCTCCCACTGGTGAGCGAACAGCATATTTCCTCTTTCCAACCTCCTCCCTGCTTCCCTTCCCCTGATCAATTGATACGCTTGAGCCGCTCTCCGCCCCTCGAGTTACTCAACATCCGCTTCCTCTCCTCGTATTATCCGCACTTGATCCAGGCTTTTGGATATTGTAGGAAACCTGCCTGAGCATCCTCAAAATCAATGGCAGCCCCTATTCCCTAGAACATGAAGCCAGGGCACTCTCGCCTCCACTGGCTGGTAAACTGACAGGCTAACCGAAGACGACAATCAACAGGCAACCTCCTCAAGGGCCCCGTCGATGACGACGGCAAGCTCAAGAACGCCGCGCTCATGGTTGGCATCAAGCTTGACCTCGAGGCCGAAATCCACCTCACCGCCCGCGTCCGCGGCGACATCCTCGTGGGGCTTTACTAAGTGCGGCTACCACCAACAGCAGCAGCACGACGTCCCCGCTCCGCACGGCGATCACAACGCCCTCATACCAGGGCTCTTCTTCCTTGGTGGTTCCAACAATGATAAGGGGAACGAGTTCCGATACGGCAACACCCGGGTCCATCTGCAGACGAGCAATCAGGGTTTCGTGTTTGGTGTGGGACGCGGGTCTGTTTCCATACTTCGAATTACGCTGCGCTTCACGATTGATTTTCTGGATGAGGAGGTTTTCGGTCTGGGTATGAAAAATGAGGGCACAGAAACGGAACGGGATGGGGACGACAATGCGGGAGCAGGGAAGAAGGGCGAAGGTAGTAGGCCAGCAGGCGTGGATGGGCAACACTCACTCTCATTATCGTTGACCATGACGATTACCATCATGGCAGTCAATTCAGCTACGCTCTCTTAAACATTGTGTGCCAATATCTGCTCGTGCAAGTGAGGGTATTTCCCGAAATAGTATTTTCTGATTCCTAACCTACTTTATTTGTGGACTGGTCGGTGGTAGCCATCTGCTACGCTTACGAAACTGTGACTGCAATTTGAGAACCTGCTTCTCGGTTCCATCTGGAGCTGTCGCAAGTTCATCGTCTGGCTGCAATGTATCAAAATAGAGTGATATCAATTACGCGTCGAAAGTTGTCGCAAACCGGGTTCTGGCCTGTCCCAAATCTCACTGTACCATGGTTGGGGAATATGATTGTGAAGAGTGGCACGGCCGATTAGTTGCTTAGCATCACTTCGTCTCGTTGCCCATAAGCCGAACGAAGCCAAATTACAAACCCTGACCTGGTATTATCCCGTAGGCGCCATCAGGCCAGGCAAGGTATTAAGGTTACCTAACGCCCAGAAACGTATTTAAACACACCCCTCCGCGGGCGTGTAGCACCACTCCGAGACAACGAATAATATCATGCTTTTATTCAAGCTTGTGCTTGATGAACTCAATCCAGTGGCCAATATTCTCACAATCTTCCAGTTTCTGGGCCCACTGCTTCCTGTTGAGAAACTTGCCCTTGCATTTGGACTGAGAAGCTTCGCTTTCGGACTCGGAGAAGATATTATCAGACACGATATGAATCTTGCCATCAAGCTGGATCTCAAGATTGATCAGGGCCGTGCTTTGCCTGAAAGGAAAGACTAACTGCAGTCGGGGAATCGGATGTGCGGACAGGACTATGTCAACCTTGAGGCGTTCAGGAGAGTAGATAAAATATTTATATTTGTGATCCAGTGCGGTCATGTTCTCCTCTGCCGTGTGAGATTTGGGAACAAGTGGTATGGCTTCTCGCCCTTCTCGCGGCTTAAAACTGTTGGTAAGGAGTAGAGACAGGAACGCGTATTGTCGCAGCATAGGAAGCATCGGCATCAAATCTTTTGGGTGAGAAATCGGCACCTGGGTCACGACTTGACCGTATACTGGTTTGTCGACCAACAACGTATTTTCGTGGGCTTTGAGGTCAGGTGCGCTTTGACCCTTACGAACATCGGCAAATATGGGTACCGTCTGCGTGAATGTCATCACTCTAGGCTCGCTTGGATCGTAATTTGCACCCTCGGTGACAGGGAATAGTAGATTGTCGAATGTGCTACTAGATAGTGGCGCATTGAATGCAGAAATCTTGTAAATTTCCATTGCAACGCCGTGGGTGACAACGACAGGGGGGTCGAACGTTGCCATGAAGGCAACCTCGATAGGTTTAGATGCCGAAAGCCCGCCAGTGGTCTCTAGTCCACCCTCGGATTTGGTTTCTTCAGCGGGCGGAAGTATCGCGTTAGGCGGTTCTAACCAGTCCAGAATTGGCCCTGTGGCAGTCATAACCTCATCATCTATCGGGTCTATCTTCACAATGTTTGACCCAATCCACTTGTCAGAAACGCGGACCGGGGTATATACCACGCTATTAGCAGTTGCGCAGTCAATTAGCACGCCCCATGTTTTGCCCTTACCCCCCTCTACCTTTGTTGACGGGTAGTTGTGGTACTGCTTCCAATAGTCGAGGGTGAGACCGATACGGCCTCTTGTATGCATAAGCGGACAACCGTGTCGACTGCAGAGAGCACGGATCCGAAGGTATTCTTCAGGCTTATCACTCAAGGCTGGATCCTCGCGTAGTCTCTCGACATCCCACTTGTGTAATTTCTCTAGGCTTTCCCATAGGCCCGTAACAGCCTCGTGGCAATTGAGGCCCGGGGTGATACTCAGTCTATCCAGCGATGCTAGGTGCTCGAGGTTGACCCTGAATTTAGACATTTTTTTGGTGAGCTGGCTTTCGCCCGGACCCAGAGCCAGATCGTTAAAAAGTATTGCCGAGGCCTTTTCAACATGCTTGTCCAGGCTCGGTGATGGTTCATTAAACGTCAACGAGGCGTGATAGACAACGTGGTTCTTGATAGCGACTTCAACAGCCATGGTACGACCTGCTATGACGAGTACCTTGTCGTTTTCGCCGCCAGTGCCAGCCGTCTCCCAGAGGCACTCTAAGCCAAGGCGAGTCGCCAATCTCTCGAGGCCATCATTGCTTACTCGGCCGGTGTCAAAGTCCTGGGCACCATATAAGCCCTAGTTGGCGGGGGAGAATCTAAACATAACCTACCCAGAGAGCTTGTATCACGGCATCCATGCGCTTCTTCCTGTCGTCCTCATCAGACCGGTTTACACTACCGACTAGACCTCCCACGCTAATATTGTCGAACTGGATGTCGAGGCCCAGGCCACCGAGGGCAGCAGCAGCCGAGGGACTGTCAAAATTGAGCGGTGGGTTTCCGGGCTGGCTAGAAATGACGCCGGACGGAAGCGTGCCCATTGCAGGAGACTTCTTGAATTGCTGCGGCGAGGAGCGATGACCGTGCGGGGACAGGGCGGCGACCGCTTGCGCGGTAGAGAAAGGCGTCGAGGCTTGAGGCGTCGGTGCTGCCGCTGGGTGCTGGGACGGGGTGCGGCCCTGCTGGGAGGGCCCGTGACGCATGGGCGTTGACATCTTCGGCAGATGGCTTGATTCGGCTCTGGTTTGAATCGGTTCTTGTTTTGTAGAAAGGTAACCTTCTTCCCAACAGTTTCGTCTATTTATGCAGCAACATTTTTGAGCCCAAGATATGCGTCGCGAGATGTTTGCTCTACGCAGACCGAACTGTATACGGGTCGTGGCTCATCTGCTAGAACTTTCTCGAAACCTAAGCCACTCTGAATAGTTGTGAGTAGGTGGTTACCTAGATTGGGTTGCTGTGTCCAGTCTATGCTTCCCAGTCTTGCCGCGAGGGAAAAGGCGTTGAGAAAGGTACCCACGACAATTGGTGTTTGGTGAGCTTGCGACGAGGCGTGATGGAGGGGCGCTAAAGCACCGTTAGTTGCCGCGGTTAGCTGCATGCCACCACTTATGGAGGTCTGGTGGGACCACTTCTGACAAAACATAAACTGTAAAACGGGAGGAGATAAACTTAGCGCAGATAGCCAAGGCTACCCCACACTTACTGTAGTTGGCGTACGATTGAATAGATTAATTATTTGAAGTAATTAGCGTATAATTGAATAGATTAATTAAATTTAAAGCTATTAAATTATTACTATTATATAAATAATAATACTTGTTTAAAACATTATAAAATTTATATAAACTTGCGCGTATAAACTAATAACGTAAAATAGCTTTATTTATTTATGTTAAGTTTATTTTTTCCTATTTTTTATTTTATAGTTTATATTTTATTAAAAATAGTTTTATTAAACTTTTTAAAAAAGTTATTAAGCTTATAACTAACAAAATATAATAGCACTATAAATATAAATAATATAAATTTTATAAAAATATAACTGTTATAAGCTATATATATAAAGGTTCGTACGCGATTATACGAAGCTAGTTAACTAGGTTAATGTGTATATAAGCTGTTGGATCGCCGGACCTTGTTTATTTACGCTAAGTGTATCTCCTCCCGTTTTACAGTTTATGTTTTGTTAAAAGTGGTCCCACTAGACCTCCGTTACCACTACATGTACTGTACATACAGTACTTAGGTACTGTCATTTCGAATCGGAGTGTTGGGACCCACCCACTTTTATATAGTGTGCAACACACGTTTGTTAAAACATGCTAACAAACGCGTTTCTTACTAAAAACACTACCTAAATCAACTAAGTAAGTGCTACACTACTTTTTAAATGCTTGTTTTACTAACTAAATATATAAGTAATATATAAGTAGTTTAGCTTGCAATCGAGCTTTTTGCGATCTAGCCTTTCGCGATACAGCCCTTCGTAATAGAGCCCTTCGCGACCCAACCTTTCGCGACCAAGCCTTTTGCTAGCCAAACCCTCGAACGAGACCTA